>BQMI01000594.1:0-600000 GCA_026005395.1 Asobara japonica | reverse complement strand
GTTCAAGTAATAATTACACATTTGACGAGCCAATATTATTTATTAATGTAAAAGTTACTCTTGACTTGCGTCAACATTTTCTGTCTGCATTCCCTTGAAGCTCATCACAGGAATGTATGTGACAAGAGTGTACAATTTGTTGGCAGAGTCCTCATCGTCGTTCCTTCTTCGGCTCAAACGCACACGAACTCTGAATGGAACATTTCTAAACAAAAAAAAAAACAGCAATTAATTATTATCGATTTGTTACAGGATCTTCAGTAGAGTTGAGTAGCGTTACTACTGTACACTATTAGAATGAACGAATATTGTAGGACATATATTATTGAATATTACTACCGACGACGCTGGTCGTGTGATTAGAGCACCGACCTTTGACACGCGAGCCCCAAGGATTGAATCCCCGCACGGGAGATCTCCTTTGGGTATAGTAGTCTAGAATTATCCAGGTTCTACTTCATACGAATTCATCTCAAGCGGGAGCAATGAACCCGAGGATATAATTTCTTTCACGTTTCGATCAATTTGTAGTCAACTCGATTTTAATTTCTGTGGCAATTTCATTTTTCAATTGTTCATTTATTTATCATGAATAAATGAAGCCTTATTTATTATTGAATTAATTATTTCCCCTTCCCTTAGACATTAGTCGTTCAATTTCATCGTCTTGTATATCCATTTTCGCCTTTTCACTAGTTTTGTAATTTCATTAGCCATAAAAATATTAATAGAAATTCTCATTGGGACATAATTGAATAAGAAATCTGATGACATTCGATTTATCTTTAATTGTTTTTTTGCATTCCCGAGTTACCTCCAGTTAGTCTCCTAATAATTACTATGGAAGACCTAGTAAGTTTCGAACTAATTGTCTTGAATCAATACTGGATGAAATTTTTTACTCGTATAGTAACGATACATAGCGATAAAAATAAATTTAAATCTGCTGTCCACAATTACCAGACTTGACTAGAAACATTACTATCTGCATTGGATTATGTATTATTTTTTTCATAACTTTCACAAAAGTTGTTCTTAGATAATAAGCAACCAGAGTCGTATCTTGATCATGTGCTGATAGAATTTTTTTCCAGTTAGCATTAAATGTTTTTATTGTTGAAGAAGGAAAAAAGGTTGTATATTAATTCAAAAAATCATCAGAAGAGCCTATTCATAATCGATAGTTACGATCATTAATTACATAAAAACAAGATTAGAGAAGGATATTAAAAAAAGGACATAATGTAATCGATGAGATAAACAGTCATCGCGAATTTCGAGAAAAAAGATAAGGATTACGCATTGCCCAGTGTATTGAAGTACAGACCCTTTTTTAGTCAAACAATATCGGTTTCAGAACATGAATAAGCAGAAAAGCACAAAAAATAGATTATTTTGAAGTAAGGTTTGTTCAGAAGATTTGGCAAAATCGTCCTTATACATGTCATCAACAATTTTTAAGGTATTGAATCCAAATGATTTAAATGATGATCTGAACTCGAAATTCATGGAGAATATTTATTACTAACATTATTGTTAAGGGGTGAGCGCGGCGAAACTTCGAGGTCCTCACCCGGGCTTCGGACCCACAAATTGGTAACTAATTGATTATTCTAATCACACGGAATATGTATATTATGAGGCGAAAAATGATTTGTTCAACATTGAAACGAATTTTATGATTCATTCCTGTATTTTTGACTGAGCAGATTACTATATTTTCTCATATTTCTCTCATAGACAGATGAAAGTACTATAATTTTCAGCATCGCCTTTAGCTTATCCTGTCATTTTTCTCATTATAAAGACATTGCCTATGATTACAATAATCAATTAGTGAAAACGACAAATTCTGACATTTTCCAAAAAACAATTTTAAAAACGCGAAAATTAAAAAATCATTGTCTCATGATGTATAGCGAGTAGAGCAAAACGGATACTTAACTTTGGGCTTTGGAGTACGACGAACATTAAAAAAAAAAATTAAACCGAACGAAACCCGAAAAACAATGTTTCTTATGGGTATATGGGGCAAAAGGGGTAGGGTCCGGAATTTTCCTTACTTTTTTGGATATGCCTTTATATATCAAAACAGGATTAGTGGGTCAGACGACCGGGCGAGGGCCTCGAAGTTTCACCGGGGCAACCCCTTAAGATTACTCATTTTTTTTGTTATAATCTCCCCAAACCTCCATTTAGGGTAATCAATTTTCAAAATTGTGCCTTGTACATGAACTCTCATAGTTTTTTTTTCAGTGAGAACAAAGTTTCTTTATCAGTAGAGATGGTAACGCAGTTTACGAGGTCACCCCGGTGAAACTTCGAAGTCCTAACCCGGCCTGCGGACCCACCAATCGGGGTTTGATATATAAAGGCATAGCTAAAAAAGTAAAGAAAATTCCGGATCCAACCCATTTTGCGCCATATACCCATAAGAAATATTGTTTTTCGTGTTTTGAGTTTCAAAGTGCTCCTCGGTTCGCAATTTTCCTCCGATTATAATTTTTTTTTCTTCGAAATGTTCGTCATACTCCAAAGAACAAAGTTAAGTATCGGTTTTTTTCTGTTCGCTTTACATCGTGAGAAAATGATTTTGTAGTTTGCGCGTTTTTTTCATTTTTTCGGAAAATCTCAAAATTTGTCGTTTTCACTAATTGATTATTATAATCATGCGTAATACGTCTTTTATGACGAGAAAAATTATGGCAGAATTCACAATCAGTAAAAACAAATCATAGTACTTTCATCTGTCTATAAGAGAAATGCGGGAACATGCAGACATATATAGCAATCTGCTCAAACAAAAATACAGAAATGAATCATAAAATTCTTTTAAATCTTCAACAAAGAATTTTTCTAAACTATAAACTATATTTGTTGAGAATATTTTACCTCAGAATCTATTAACACTATGAGTGTTGACGCAAAACAAACATTTTGATATCTGTTTTCTCACTCGTTTTGAAATATACGTTCTGACATCCATTTTCTTCCCTCTTTTTCAATAAAAGTCAATAAAAGAAAATTTGAAAAAATCTGTACTTCACAAAAAAAGAGAATTCCAAAGAACAGAAATTACAAAATCTAAACACGTTCGACATCAGAAAAATTAACAATCCAAAGATCAGCTTCTTTAACAAAGTTTAATGGCTTATATGAAGTTGTAGAAACAACTTTTTCAATGAGAAAATTAGAAAATTGTAGCTATTTAATGCACTTAACGAAAGATTGGACCAAAAAATACATGGAAATTTCACAAAATCATAATTTAAGTCAACAATCCCCTGAATACGCTTAACTAATGAACCAGAGGAAGAAAACGTAGCAATGGCAAATTTTGAGTTTCCAAAATACGATCTCTTCTGCAGACAATATGTCTTTAATATATAATATTGATATTGAATTTGTGGAATTTCTCTACAAAAATTACATCGATATGCCCGTATTAAAATATTGAACTTGTAGAAAGTCGATTGGCGTTGAATGAATGAATGATAATTAACAGAGGATCTCACCTGATACCCTTGGACCAGAGTTGTTTGTTGAGACGAGTGTCAATCCTGACATCAGGGGTGCCCATTTGCTTCTCCGCAAATTTGCGGATTTCTTTGATAGCCCTTGGGGCACGTTTTTTAAATCCAACTCCATGGAGACGTTTGTGGAGATTAACAGTGTACTCCCGAGTCACTACTTCATTGATGGCACTCTTGCCCTTTTTCTCGTTTGTCTTGGCCATTTTCGACTGCAAAAAAAAATACACATCAACTAAATTACAATCAAGCTCTTATGCCTCTACTGCCAAAGTTTCAAACAATCCATCTATACGATTCATAGTTAGATATTCGGCATTGAATTTGAGGTTAGTCCTGTCATTAAAAACCCAAATGATAAATTGGAGTAAACTTTAAAGTAGGATAACAAATATCTTCAACAATACACGAGCTTCTAATGAAAAATTGAAACACAAAATTCGATTAATTTTATCTCTAAATTCAATGTCAATTGAACTCATTGATGTAAACAAAACGGCCCTCCACCATGTGTCACTAAAAAACCAATTAATTAACACTTAATCCAAAAAATATTGATATTTCTATAAATCACAAGTAATATCGATCATAATTTCACTAAATGCTTGCACAATTGAGCACAATTTAAGTGGATGTTATCAGATTTTTATTGACAAAAAAATCCATCATTACCTCTCCGACAAATGGATCTACTGAAAAGAACTTCAAGGCTCGTTTATAGAATTCAACACGTGATTCCCTATCGCAATAGCGTGGGTAACGACGGAAGTGGTGCGAGAGGTGTACTTCCGGTGATCACCAAATTTGAATCCGGCAACTTTAATACAAATCTAAACAAACAATTTCATCGTTTCATTTTATTAACTAACGCTTAATTTGTTGATGTCTTAAAATGAAATATGCGGGTGTAATAAACAACCTAGAGATCAAGAGCACATTATCTTGCAGAACATAATTATCTGTGGCCGTAAACATAACTACCGGCCATAAGGTCCGGTTTCATACGGGCGGCCGCATGTCATCATCATTTACCACTGAAAAAACTTTCCATAAAAAAACATTATCCATGATAATTGCAATAATTTGCATTTGATGAAATAATGGGTTATTAAGAAAATAATACAATGTTTGGATTCTTTTGGTAAAATCCGTTATGGCCACATAACGCTTATTTGTAGATGGCGTATTAACTTACCCATCCGCCATATTGAATTTGAAAAGGCCCCATGAAGCACAGAAAAATGGCGTTGACTGTGTAACGTGCGTTTCTTATGCGGGTTGTGTTTTTAAGATTTTATTGATTAGAAAAAACAAAAGTGTTATATCAAATGAGATATGGCGAATAATAAAGCGTGGAGTTCTGATTTATGGAAAACATGGGACAAACATGGAAAAAATGATTTGTAAGTGATCCAGGCAATTTATCGACACAAAGGAGAATGTGGTCATAGCAAAGGAGTATTGTTTGAGGCTTTCGATTTCATCCAAAAATAATGATATTTTCACTGAGGGAATATAAGAATTCATTAGAAAAAAAAACCGAGTATCTGTATTTATGAGGGATAAAATTATGACGGTTGCAACTTTCATTATCCGAGTATATCGCTCTACCGAAGAGTTAATTGTCGATTAACCAATGTTTGCAGCCTCAAGATAATCAAGCAGAAGTATAAGGAAGGCGACACTACAGGTAAGCCCTAAACACCGACAATATTACTTTCCAAGAAACTATTCTTTCTGCTTCTGTCCAAGAGTTTGGCCTTTTCACCAGAGTCAGCCATCGCTCAGCACACATGTCCATTTGTTATACAAAAAATTTATATTTTATTCTAGAATGGAGACGCGGATTGTACGAATTGATCTCGAATGGAGTGAAGGGGAACGTGAAAAAAGACAATGTTGTCTCTACTCTTGGCGAACTAATCGTAAGCATCAATTATTCAAGTATCCATGTAAATCGATAAACAATATCGATCTGATGAATAAAATATGATGTTTTTGTTTTTATATATACGAATGTTATTTTCTAGAGCATCGATGCAGCCATACCGTCAACAATTGTAGACTTATTTACCCTGGTGGATGCAGAGGTGGTGAACGACAACAGAAACAATTTTTATTACATCGTAAAAGAAAGCGAAAAGGTAGTTTATACTTTCTAATCAACCTCCTTTATTCCTCCAATTTTTAACGTTTCTGTGATTTTTTTTTCGCCACAGTTTTTGACAGATAGAATACTCAAAGAACGACTAGAGATCGAGACCCTCCAGGATATTGGAATTCTTAAGAATCGAAATTTTAACACAAAGTTCGTCAAAGTGAAGACAAAACTTTTGTATGTAATTGATATTTTTATCTGTTAACTTTTATCGTAGTAAATGGTGTTATTTCATTGTCATTGATATTCCCTAGCTACAAGCAGCGAAAATTCAATTTATTTCGAGAGGAGAGTGAGGGCTACTCTAAGCTGATTGTAGAGTTGAATCAGGAGAGGCCAGCTTCTGAAGTTTCTAATACTTTAGAAATTGTCAAGTCCCTTATAGGTAAGGAACAATCAGATAAATAATCCATTTCATTTAATTGTGAAATTGTGCAACGAGGAAAAACGGAAAATGTCAGGCCGCTTTAGCCTCTAAATATTAGCGATTACCGAATGAATCGAATTACGCCATGAGTGCTTATCTGTCTGATGTATTTATCAATTTACCGAAAAAAAATATACGTTAACTTATCAGGCAGAATATTTCAACAACTAAAAACTTTGATCATCTGAGACACTATGAGATTCAAACGCTCATCACAGTGCGAAAATTCAAGGATTACTTTGTTACATTAATAGCAATCTAACATTGCTAATTTCAGAAAAAGTATTAATTGTTAATGGATCTTGAAAAAAAACTTGTCACTAAACTATCCATTATTCTACAAAAAAATCCGTATTAGCATAACTCAATAATGGTTTGCAAACTGTTACTCATTGGATATTTCGAGATTCTCAGTTGTAAAATTAAAGTATATGAAAAAAGTCCAAAAGAAAAATTTTGCTCAACCGATATTATTTAATTTACATTCTGGAATCTGTCAGTTTATTTTCATAGTAAATTCGTGTAACGAGATAAATTAACGTACCTTCAGGTTCTTTGGACGAATATGTCAGCAGTAAGGAGAGACGCAGAAGATTTTATTAAGAACTTTTTCTAGATACAATTACTCTCTGCAAAAAAGTTCTCACGACGATTATCTCAATTCTCCTGGGTTTTCTCATATTTATCGAAACCCGAGGTTAACGATAAATGCAATTACCTCATTTTACAATTACGCTACGGATTTGGTACCCTATCGATAAATCTTGAACATTATTCTTAGCCTTTATCCTTATAAAAAATATTGGGGATTAATCAATATTTTCATTTGCATTACGTGAGTAACGATTTTTCAGAATTCATAGATGATCATAACAATCATTAAAATAATCTACAGGGTGACATTGGCGCTTGTATTATAAACAGAGATACGAACAAGAGAAAACGAAAAAAGAAAACAATTTAGTGGTGGCAATTAAAATTAAATTAAGTGAAAAATACAAATAACATCCAAAAAAATTGTATTATTCGAAATCTTTCGGCCACTATTTGAATGTAATTCACTCAATGCATTTTAACTTGACACTGCTACACATATTTTTCCCTCCATAAACCTGTATTTCTTGTAACATAAGCACTGATTTCATCCTGTATATAATCCACTATATTCTATATAATTTCAGTATTAATTTGAATCTTTTGAAACACGGAGAGGAAAGGCATTTGGTGATTGACTAACGCTTGTTTGTAATAAACGAAACATGAGTTGAACATCATCAACTAACAACTAATTTCGATAAAATATCTGAGATTGCACCTGTGTTGAACATTATTCCACGTATATATTTAGTTGTTAGGGATAGGAAGTCGATTTTAAAAAAGTCTTCCTACTTTGGCCATTTTATAACCACCAAATTCCTAGAAAAAATTATGAACTTTCCAGAAGTTCAAATCTGATGACTTTCAAAGTTTGCAGAAACTGAGAAATTTTAAAAATTACTAAAATTTGGAAACTTAAAAAATTTCGGGAAACGCAAAAAATCAAATAAAGCTTCACCTGCCACTTATTTTGATATGAACAAGCGTTAATTACTAAGCTCATGATTTTTCTCTCCGCGACTACTTTCATGATCAGCAACGATTATTCTCAGGTTACTTCAACCTCGATCCAAACCGAGTTCTGGACATAGTACTCGAAACATTTGAGAATCGTCCGGAGGATGCAGCACTCTTTATCCCCCTCATAAAGTTCTACATGTGTGACGAGCAAGTGCTATGCGAAGTTCTGGGTTTCAAGTACCGTTCCACGGTAGAATCCACTCCATTTTCCCTTCAAAAGCTCACAGCATTGATGCTCCAGCACACAGTGATCCACCTGGACAACATTCTTCCTTGGCTAGTTCCCGATGACAAAACGATAATCAGGGACCACGAGCAGGCCATGCGGACAGCTAAAGAGTACGTTCGAAAGATGAGTATAATCTCCACGAAAGATCGTGAAGAAGTTCCTGAGGAGCGAGAACCCGTCCCGGATAAATACTCAGGAAATCAGAAGTTTGGTTTGTGCGAGGCCCTTTTAGAAATCGGTGCTTGGGACGTAGCACAAAGTCTGTTCAGTCGTCTCCCAGATCACTGTCTCACAGATCAACGTCCAATCTCCCTCGCCCTCTGTAGATTAATCCAATCAATCGTTGAGCCTGTTTACCGCAAGCACTGCATCATATCTCCAAAACTACCAGGTCGAAAATTCCCTCCAAACACAAATCCCTTAGCTCCAAAACCAATGAGGGATCTCAACGATATTCACGACCAACTTCTACCAATGCTGATTGCCCTCGGGCCAAATTTACATCACGATCCGATTCTAATGTACAAGATAATGAGGATCTGTTATGCTGCTATCAAACAGTGCCCACTGGGCTCCAACAAACAGCCTCTTGATAAGACTAATACTGTCTATTATGACATTCTCACAATTATGGATGTGGCACTACTACCGTCACTGTCCTTCATGGACTGCAATTGCTGTGTTGCTGAAGAAATGTGGAATATTCTTAAGTATTATCCTTATCAGAATCGTTATTGTCTCTATGCAAGGTGGAAGAACGATACGCCAATGCAACATGCTGCTTTACTACGCAAACGTGCCGATGCTCAAAAGAAAATTAAGTCCATCATGAAGAGAGTAAGCAAGGAGACGATCAAGCCAGTAGGAAGGACAATAGGAAAATTAACCCACTCATCGCCTGGAGTTCTTTTCGACTATATTCTCATTCAGATTCAGCTCTATGAAAATCTCATTGGGCCTGTTGTGGACTCACTAAAGTATCTAACAAATATTTCGTACGATGTACTTGGATATTGTCTAGTCGAAGCATTGGCTGGTGCTGATCGTGACAGATTGAAGCACGATGGCAACAGTATATCTGGATGGCTGCAATCTTTGGCGTCATTCTGTGGGGCTATATTCAAGAAATATAACATTGAACTCACAGGACTGCTTCAATATGTGGCTAATCAACTCAAGGCACAAAAGAGTCTTGATTTATTGATACTTAAGGAGATTGTCCAAAAAATGGCGGGAGTTGAAGCTGCTGAAGAGATGACTGCTGATCAGCTGGATGCTATGGCTGGTGGGGATCTCTTGAAGACTGAGGTATTATGCATTTATTTGTTGAATTATACAAAGTTACTATGCATAGGTATTATGCATTTATTTGTTGAATTATCCATTATCACACTCAAGTTTCAATAAACAACTCTTATTTTTTTCTAGGCTGGATACTTTAGTCAAGTCAGAAACACGAAAAAATCCTCGCAGCGTTTGAAAGAAGCCTTAGCCGAGAACGATCTTGCAGTAGCATTGTGCTTGCTGATGGCCCAGCAAAAACATTGTGTGGTCTACCGAGAGACCGATAAATCCCACTTGAAACTAGTGGGCAAGCTCTACGACCAGTGCCAAGACACCCTAGTACAATTCGGTACATTCCTCGGACAAACAATGACAGTGAATGAATACGTTGAGCGTCTCCCAGGTATTCACAATATGCTGCAAGACAATCACATACACGCGGACGTTGCGTTCTTCCTCGCTAGGCCAATGTTTGCCCATGCTATCAACATAAAGTATGATGCTTTGCGGAAAGGTGATCCAAATTATAAGAGAATGTCAGCGTCAGTTAAACAAGCTAAATGGGCAGAAGCGGCACAAGCAGTAATGGCACCAGTGGCTTTATCAGTTCGCCCCCTTCATCCCCCAAAAGTCTGGGAGGACATTTCACCCCAATTTCTCGTGACCTTCTGGTCCTTATCGATGTCAGATCTTTTCGTACCTGTCGATAGCTACCAAAAGGAAATGAACAGGCTCAAACAGCTTGCCGCACAAGTAGCGGACTCCAAAGATATAAATGCAAGTAAAGGGAAGAAAGAGCAAGAACGCTACACAACACTCATTGACAAATTACAAGATGAGAAGAAGAAGCAAGAAGAACATGTAGAAAAGGTATTGGCCTACCTTAGACAGGAGAAGGACTCATGGTTCTTATCGCGCAGTCCCAAATCAGCCAAAAATGAGACAATCACACAATTTCTTCAACTCTGTCTATTTCCAAGGTGCACTTTCACAGCTGTTGATGCCATGTACTGCGCAAAATTTGTGCATACAATTCACTCACTGAAGACTGCCAATTTTTCCACGCTTTTATGCTATGATCGTCTATTTTGTGATATTACTTACTCAGTTACATCATGCACTGAGAATGAGGCCAATCGTTATGGGCGATTCCTCTGTGCCATGCTGGAGACAGTTATGAGGTGGCACTCGGAAAAAGCAGTTTTTGATAAAGAATGCAGTAATTATCCAGGATTTGTTACCAAGTTCAAGGTGAGCAATCAATTCTCGGAGGCTAATGATATGGTGGGATTTGAGAATTATCGTCATGTGTGCCACAAGTGGCATTATAAAATCACCAAGGCAATTGTGGTATGCTTGGACTCGAAAGATTATGTGCAAATTAGGAACTCTTTGATCATTTTGATAAAAATTCTACCGCAATTTCCGGTAATTGCCAAGTTATCAGGAATTCTGGAGCGAAAAGTAGAGAAGGTGAGGGAGGAGGAGAAGGGGCAGAGGCAAGATCTTCACGTTCTTGCCACTTCGTACAGTGGGCAATTAAAAGCTAAAACACCGCACATGATTAAGGAGGCTGAGTTCCATCATGTAAATGACAGGGCTGCCAAGACTCAGGAGGGGACAAATAATGAGAATAACGAGAAGGTCAGCAATGGCATTGGTACGAAAGAAGGGGTGAGCAATGGTGAGAGCTGTAAGGAAAAGGAGAAAGATACTAAAGAGCCCAGGGAGAAGAGATCTACTAACAATGAAGTGGTTGAGAAAGTCAGGAAAAAGGAGGAGAGCAAGGAGATCCCGGATGTTAAGGAAAAACATATGAAAAAAGAGGACAAGGGCAATGAGAAGGATGAGGATGTAAGCGATAAGAAAGAGCGGAAATATAAAGAGGAGAATTATTACAGTGGAGGAGTTGATCATTTGGACAGGGATTTGTCTAGTGTATCGAATAGTAGTGCCAGCAGCTCTGGACCGATTCAAGAACCTGAAAGAGGTATACATTTATATTTTAAACCTGTTATAGCTAGGCTGAAGATCACAAAACATGTAGTCAGAACATCGAATTTTTTCAAATACATTATTCAATCGATTTAGTGAGATACAAAACATGAATGAATATAATCGAATGGATCATGACGGAAATTGAATTTATGGCTGTATCTTACACATGAGTTAGATCTTAATTTTGTGCTCGTTATTTGCATTAAAGCTTCGGGATTAGCGTGCACACCAACAATTTTATGACTTCCATGTGAGAGATTCACCATCCTTTCAACCACTTTCTGATGTTTCATTGAATTCATTATATTTTACCTGGAAATAGATCAGTGAACACAGAAATCGAAAATAATCTACAGATTAAAATTGTATTAATTTCCTTCTTCAAAATGTTACTCACTGCAATTATCGACTCTGATTTAATAACCATAATTGACATAAATGTTGTTATTATATTTTAGAGTCCAAAAGGAGGAAAGTAGAAAGCATTCCTAAAGAGAGCAGGCGTACTGAGCCCAGTAACGAGAAGAAGGAGCGCTCTGCTAAGACTAAGGAAAAAGAGCTCAGGAGGGAAAAAAAACTGGGCCGTAAAAGGGTAAATCATTAGTTTATCATGTTTAAGGATGTTTGTATCTTTGGAAGGGGGTGGGGGGATTGAAATCGATGTTGTGTATATATCCTGGGACTTTTAGAACTCACTGATGTCTCTCATTAAGGGGACTTTTCAATTTTCAAGTTTATTATATGCAATTTATTTCTGTAGGATCGAACAGAAGAGGTTGCCGTGGCTGCTGAGCAGAAGCGAAGGAAAGACGATGATCGGGGTTGGTGATGTGTATATTGAAATTCCCTATCCACTGTACTGTATAACTTTCAAACCGATATCCTTATCATTTCTTCACTATTTTCTAAAGTACTATATTCTACCAATTACGCATACTTTTTTTTTATTTTGTAAAAATAAAGTTATCATTTCCCCAATACTCTAAAAAAAAAGACCTCCACAAACTCTTTTATCTCTCTTATTCACCCAACTCCAATATTCTGATGGGAAAAAAATTGTTCACAGTAAAAAATTCACACCAGAATGGTGATGTAGCAGAACACAGAGAAAAATCACATCATTACAGCAAGGTTTGTGCAACAAGACATTTCTCGAAATACGTAATTCTAAAGAATTTTGTCGATTCAATTTGCATTCACTTCTTTTTGCCTATGTCCTATAGGAGAAGTCTCCATATACGAAGGAGAGGACTCACGAACGAGAAGGACGTGAAAGCAGAGATAAACAATATCCTTTTTATAGAAACAGTTAAAGAATGGTCAAGCCATAATAAATGGCCAAAAATTCATTAAAATATTCTACGTATCTAGTTCATCAAAATACCTAGGAGCATTCACACAGCGATTATTTCTACTTATAAGTGCTGATTTTACGAATTGATCTCACTTGAAAGTATCATTCATAGCTAATGATAAAAAACAGTTGGTTTTCTTTCTATTTTTTTATTTTTTATTTTATTGTGTAGGGCAGTAAATAAAGTTTTTTTTTTATAACATCCCAATTTACTACGAAGAGGCATACCAATTCGATTACGTATTCTCAAATTGAAAAAAAGATGAGTCCTTTAGTTTTGTTTTTCATTTCATAGAAGAAACGTCTCACTCTAAAAATCTAAAAAAAAACACAAAACTAGAAACAAATGGAATGTCTAAAAATATTTTTATGAAAAACGTGTAATGACATAGTTCATTGAAAATCGAAATTTAGAAGATTTTTTGTAAGAACTTGGAACTTATTTTTACTCATCGTAAAATGTTTTCTAACAAAGTTTCTGTGTTTTTGTATCGACTTTAGTTCTTCCTGCATTTATAAAACAAATTATACAAATTAGTTTGATACTGAAAAGATCCCATGATGATTCCATGTGTTTCAAAAAAAATTCAAATTTTTATATTTTTTCTGAATTTTGTAATTTTTTTTTTTCGAGACTGTTAGAGTAAGGGGTTTTCAATTTATACACAAAATACCTAAAGATTGAAAATACTTCAAACCTTACGAACGTTTATTTGATGAAGCACCCTTATCACCGGTTTATTAAATTGGTATGGAACGTCTCATGTATATGTTCAGATATTCATAAAATGTTACTGTATAATATCATTAATTATATTATTTTCGAAGTATGTTACAACAAAATGCACAAGAATTTTTGTGGGTCAGTAAGCTCCATAAAAATGTATTTAACATTTTGTTGTGAAGTTATGTGCATTCCAAATAATTTCTAGAAAGCATGAGATCATCAAGTGATACTGGCTTATAGCAACCAAATCGTTCACTAAATTTCGTCAACAACCATATTGTATCGAATATCTGGCATTTACTAAAATTCAACGAACCATTTTTTCAGTATAAAAACAGTATCTGATGAAATCGATTTTTGAAATGTGCATTTCCGTAGATGTAAATTTTTCGTCTAAAATACTGACTTCCGGATAAATCTGACATTCTCGATACGCAATTTTAAGCAGCCAAATTTATTGAGCATTTTAATTGGTACAAAAACCATTAATCACTAATCTGAAGCATTTTCTCTCATGCGAAAAAAACACCATAATAATACGAAAACTTTTATTTCTCCATGAAATTTATCCTTAACAAAAGTATACCAGGAGGAGTTCAGATCCCAAACGGAGATGATGTAAACCAACTGATGGAGTTTGACTTACCTTTTATATTCCCACGTTTGAATGTTGTATGTAATAACAGCAAAAAAAAAACTTTCAAAGAAAATAATAATAACTCTGATATAAGTAAATGAATCTCGATAGTGAATAATTTTTATATTAAATCATCAAGAATCCAATTTTACACAATAATAAAAGTGAAATGAATTTCTAGTATAAAACGAATTCCTCGTGAATTATTGTGTGTGGTCGCTCTGTGATAATACACTTTTAATAAATAAATAAGAATAATAAAATAATTAAGGAGTATATAATTCGCTCAGTCGCACGGATGCTCTGAATTCTCAGATAAATTGAACCAAACTTTTCGTCATGAGGGCGAAGTTATCATTGAATTTAAATAATAGTTATCAGCCTTCATTGTTTCTTCTTCCAGTCTCTTCAATCGTTGCTTTGCATCCTGAATGATGTCATCAGTCGAGCTACTCTCACTAAGAATTGTTTTTGAGGGTTGCACAGGAACAATTGGCTTCATAATTTCACAATTTGCAATTTTAATCAATTGGGCTTCTTCAAGCTGTCTTGACAGTCTCACGGCTCTCAATGTTAACTCCTCTATTCTCAGTTTTTGCTCATGGACGAGATTTTGCAGTTCCCGCTTTTCTTCATCCTGTGATTGTTGATTAGTTTCATTATTACACTTTTCGGTCTGTGTTGAAACTTCATTTGTACTCGTTTTTGATGCTTTGTATGGGAGATCTTGCTTTACTTTCGTTATTTCGTCCTTCAGCTTCTCCAAATTCGCCTCGAATTGTCTGTAGCTATCTCGTTCTCTCTCTAATCTATAACAGAGTAAATTGAGAAATTATTGTTTGACATTCGCATGAAATTCTAAACTGAAAAAGAAGACGAAAAAAGAAAAGATTATTCGTCAGTTATTTATAAAGTTTATAGAGACAATTTATTGTGGGGACAAAAATTAGTTCTATAAAGAGGTTTCATTCTTCCAAATCACAGATGATCACGATTCATATCGCATGTTCAAAACCAAAAGGTTGTATCTACCAAGTGGCACTTCTTGTCGTCAGCAGAAGCTCGTACCTCCACACGCTTTTTTAGGTGTATATGCCACTATTCAACAGTCGTCACATTATTGACGTTGAATACATGACTTATATCCCACATATATTCTGGACCTTTAAAACTCTCAGTAGTCTCCTCTTCAAGCAACTTTATACGGCATAACCACAGATGAATTGTAATGTTACCAGCATTTACCAGACTTTTTTATGGGTCTTATGAGAAAATCAGATCTTGTAAGAATTCACGTCCAATTACTGAAGATTCAATTCCTATATATACTTCAAAAATTTTTGTTCAATTAATTCTTCGAGATTTTGTTTTTAATGTTGGAAGGTCTCCATATTTTCACAAGGGTTGTTGCTATAAAGTTCAGAGTAGGGAATTTGCATGATTTTTCAAAATGTATACTCAGCCATGGGGAAATATAGTAGCAGTCTTTTATTGGCTGTTTTTTAAACCTATTATAACTATTTTGTAAACCTGGTTCAAAACTGATTGATGATGTTATTTCGTAAATCTGGATTGCATACAAGTTCCTTAATGTGTCATGTTATTTTCAAAGTTCAACATTTCCAATGATTTTTACCATTGTTGTAGTTTTTGATATCTTGAAAACTTATATTTTTTTTACAATTGTACAAATCATGAAATTTCCGAAATTCCTGGTATTTAGAATCTCTAAAAATGTTCATTTTTTTAAATTTTCATATACAAATTATTTGCCCGAGGGGTCTAGGCTATGGCTTCAAGATTAAAAATCAAAAAGCCC
This sequence comes from Asobara japonica, assembly GCA_026005395.1. NCBI lineage: Eukaryota > Metazoa > Arthropoda > Insecta > Hymenoptera > Braconidae > Asobara > Asobara japonica. The sequence continues at coordinate 584,220 of BQMI01000594.1, read as the reverse complement.
CGTTAAGCTTAACATTGACATATAGACGTTTGCTTCTATTGTATTTATTGCACACGGGGAAAAAAATAATGAGAAAATAAAATATGATTAATGTTTCTTTTCTTTTCATTGTACCAAAATCAAAAAGGTTTCTCTCCTTCTGAATATCTAGGTTTGAGACTTTTTACGCTTCATTTACTACGTTTACTAATACTAATGAATTTATATGCTGGGAGATTTGACCATCTGCCACACATCTTTCTCGGCATATACAGCCTTTCGATTTTAAACGCTTAACATGTGTTTACCTCTCAGCTTCTCGAGCTATCGAACTTTCTTTAACCGCCAACTCCAATTCTTTTCTATAGATTCTACGTTCCTCTTCCTTTCTATCTTCTTTGAATTGTTTCTCTTTTGAATTAACAGCTTGCATCATGTTCTACAATCAGACAAAAAATTAAACACTTCAATGAATCAGATCATAACCGCATTCTACAAATACAATAGAAAATAATATAGTATAACACTTTACTTGAACTTGCACCAATTTTTCATCCAAACTGATCATCTGCTGCTCCATGTGACTAGCTCTCTGTTTTAAAGCATCCTCCTTTTCCTTCAGTGACTGATCAAACGACTCTTTCTGCCTAATCAACTTTTTCTTAGCTGTAATAATTTTAATTGTTTCTGCAGTAACATCACTCTCACGAAAATCCGTTTGAGTTCTGCAGTTTTTTACAGGTACTTTAAAGTCCTCACTAACTATCTGAACACTACTCTTTGGGTTTTTAAATTGACTAGCATATTTTAATATTGCCAATAGCAGCGGAATATCATTGCTATCATAATCTGCAATGATAGCCTGCCCATCAGGACCCTCTGCACTGATTCCTAAGGTCTCCAATGTATGGCATACGTAATCAGCCTGTAGTTTATTTTTATCATCTAGCTCCCCAGTGCCGTTCTTATCATTTTGAAGATGTTTACGGAAATTAACAAGTAGAGGAGCTTCACTAGCGAATACTGACATTGTGTAGGCATAGTTGTGACTCCACAAGTACTCTGCTATCAGCAAATCATAAACGTACTGTTTTGCTGATTTTGGACCAATGTTTCCTTTATTCAGAGTCATATCTTTATTTTTTAATGCATTCACCAGACTTTGACGGAGGTGAGTCCGAACGTTTGATATTATGCCACATCGCTCAAACCTGTAACGTGGAAAGGAAACAAATTAATTAAAGGTTTTAAAGAAATTGTAAAATGATGATAAAAATTTGTATTATTGTGTATAGGAAAAACTAATTGATTTTATTACTAGATCCATAAGAAAAATAATTTCTCGAGAAATCATATCAACAATTTCATTCCCACAGAAACAGTAAACCCCTTTAACTTAAAAAAATTCAATGACTGTGCAAGTAGAAATGATTGCGCGATCTTAAACTAGTGTGCCATGATTTTTGTAGAGTTGCCGAAAAAAAAAATTATGAATAAATTGTTGATATTCCAGAGCAACTAGTTGAGTAATAGGGTAGCACTCACCACGCATAAATTGTAGAGTAATAATCACCATCCATGTCAAAAAACTTTGCATAATATCAATCCAGATTATTCGACTATAAAATCATTGTTAATACAATGTCCATTTCTGTGTAGAAAATATAGATTTTCTAAATACAAACAATTAATGTAATACAGGGGTTTTCTAAGTTTTCTTTCCCGCGACAAGCAGAAATAAACAAATTGTAGAAGGGAAAATAATGATGAATCACGAACGGTAAGCGACGAAAATGGCGCTGATGGTTGCGGAGAATTGGAGAAGTATTTTCTGGTTGGTTCGCTCTCTAGGTTGCCGCACAGTTGTCTCGTTCATTTCGTTTCTGCGACGAAACTGTCCGCTACATTCTAGCGTTATCCACGTTTCGTGTCACCTTGACTTAAAAGTAAGTAATCATATCTGACTTAAATATTAAAAATATTCATTATAAATATTGATTTAGTGTCTCAACTCACTAAATCAATGATTATTACATTAATATTTATTGAATTTGATGAGATGTTTGCGGATGTAGAAATGTGCTCACATGACTCCGTCATGATGCGTGTGTGTTCGAATTCTTCAATGCTTCAATTATTCACAAATACTGTAGAAACATTAATTTGTTGATATTTCCATGATGATTGCAATTTATCACCATCTTTCGACTGATTGGCAGTGATGTTTAATTTTTTGCTGAAAATTTTCCGACAATTTCTATTTTATAGAAAGAGATTATGAATGGGATTATTAATTGATTTTTTTTTGTACTTTTTGAAAGAATGCGTTACGTGGCCGCTTATCTTTTGGCTGTCCTTGGTGGCAACGCCGCACCATCTCAAGATGCAATTGAGAAGATCCTGTCTTCGGTAGGAGTTGAGTCCGATGCCGAGAGAGTGAAGAAGATCATTGCTGAGCTCAATGGAAAGTCCATCGAGGATTTGATCGCACAGGGTAAGAAAAAAACTAATGTCCCATTTTATGAAATGCAATTCAAACATTCATTGAATGCGTGAGTATTCATACCCTAAACCTCATTGTGAAGTCACATTGTACGAGCAATGAATGTGTAAAAGTGATTGTTGTTACAGTCGAAATCCCTTTGGAATAGTCAGCCGCCAAAGCAAACTGTTGAATGCCTCTACGGTTCTGTGAGCGCGGGTGAAATTAATATAATTTTTTCATCATTTTTTCAGGACGCGAGAAACTCTCTTCCATGCCAGTCGGTGGTGGTGCTGCTGCACCCGCTGCTGCCGCTGCTGGTGGAGCTGCCCCAGCTGCCGAGGAGAAGAAAGGTACGAATTTTACCTTAATTTTATAGCAAAGGACAAGAATACATTCCAATATTTATTTAACCAAAAGATTGATAAAAAATAGTCTATAGTTGATATAGAATTTTAGATGAAATTTTATAATCTCGTTTATAAATATAAATATAAAATAGTATATCATAGTGCAAGATAAATAGCAGTTTCAAATAATGAGGAAGATTACTTCATATGCCTAACTTTTTGCCACTTTGCTGCATCCTCATGGCAGTTACAATGAACTGTTTAAATGATGACCAAACTTCGTTACCATCTTTCGGCTGATTGATTCAGTGCTGACAATTTTTCCATCTGATAAAACAATTCAATTTCAAAAAAATGTACAAGTTGCACAATGACCTTATGTACTATAAGCCCGTATTGTTTTTCAAATTGCAGAAGACAAGAAGGCCGCTAAAGAGGAATCAGAGTCCGAGGACGATGACATGGGATTCGGTCTCTTTGATTAAACAGCCATCTGACAAATAAAAAAAAAAGAAACTATTCACTAGCAGAAGTGCAACTGTGCCCCCGTAACAATGTCATATGTCGTTGCTTCTCCTGCTGATGAATAAATGATTTTTTTTACCAATTGTGGTGTTTCTTCTTTGTCATAAGATTATAGAAAATTTGAACCTACACTGAGAAGTTATATCACCTCATCAAATCAGTGTCTAATCCCACAATTGACTATGTTATCCCCTCCCTTCCTCTTCGCCATAATCGCTATTCTGATTAAACAAACATCTGGAAATTGAACAATTCACACTACTTACCACGTTGCGGCGCAGGCGCTTTTCTCCAGTCACGTGACTTACTCCACGTAGCTGACATTTAAACTATGATTACGGAAAAGTTCACTCTGATTATTTTTGCAAACATATATCTAATATTGCAAATTCATTATTGACCAAAAACAAGAGATGAAAATAAGCAAATGTACGATAAAATACTTTAGGCATTTCTCATAGCCGCAAGAATCAATTTTGAAAAATGTTTGTCTCCAATTGCTTCTAAATGCAGTTCTAAATAAGTCATTGTTATGAACAAACATCAAGTAAACAATAGTATTGCGACTGATCATTAATACCAAAATAAATCATATAGTGGATATACTTGAAGAATTCCAATAATTACAGCACCACTGCCCCTAAAATAAAATTCGCCACGCGCCGTCGCCACTTCATTCACAAGCATCTCTGGAGTCTCGTTATCGCAATAATGTTAGTGTCTCATACGAGTATCCGTATGTACATACAGGTATGCGACTTGAAAGTACAGAGGTGGAAAGTGGAATAGAGAGGGGAAGAGCTCTACGAACCGTGTCTCTTCGTTCTCTCTCATCTTCAAGCTCATGAGCGACGTGGTATCCTTGCGCAAGCATCGAAAATCCGACATTGGTACAATCGATCTCATAAAATTTGCAATTGACGGTGAGAATTAGTGGCCAGTCAGTCCTAATGGATAATCATCCAAATTGCAACGCAGAAAAGTGTTGAGGAAATTCCCTAAAAAATAAAATTGTTGAATTGAGGGACTACTTTCTTTCGCAAGGGGGGGCGTATACACTGGTCGGCCATGATAGGTGTCAGCTTCAAGCAGTGACGGCATTCGTTGCTCTTTGCGTCAGTCGGTTTTGTGTATCTGATGACTGAATTAAAGTACGGGGGTATAATTGTCACACGTAAATACATTGAAACATATTTGTTTAACCAGTGGGTACGGTAGCTGGTCAACTCATCATTTCAGTATTTAATTCCGGGGGGTGTTTGTTTTATTCCAACTAAAGTCGTACAACATCGTACAATTATTGAGCCCCAAGGAGGTTGATAAAACACCGTTAAAATGACGCAGCTACTGCCCATCAGGTTTCAGGAACATCTCCAGGTAAGTGACCTGATTAGTGATGATACCGGGATTTTTCATCCCCCCCCCCCCCCCCCCCCAAGTTATCGGTATTTTCAAGTGAAGTGAGAGAAAGAGACAGGTATGGATGAATTGTTGAGAGGATTGGCCGATGGTGGACGAGAGAGGGAGAGAGATGGATGATTCGAGTCGGCGTCGACCGACATCCGCCATCGACGTGGTTCACCACGTTCCTTTCCTGTCCGTTTTTTTTACACCTGTCTCTCTCTGTCGTTATTATGTTCCATTGAGGGAAAAAATTGTGGGGGTAGGTGGCATTATTTTTATGGTCTTGTTTGGCTGCACTGAGCCCTTGAAGAAATTATGCCAATTGACATCGAGTTGACAGCTCCCTCCTTTGACTCCTTTCGCCAACTCTCGACACTCCTACTTATCCTCAATTCATGGATTTTTTTTTTCTAATCTCTATACAGAGTAAATGTGGATTACTCATGTATCGATCCAATGTGCAATATCCTCATGGCATTAAGTCATTAAAATTCCTTAGAAGTTTAGCGAACCAATGAGATTTTTTTCAATGGTTAACGAGAGTGTACTTGATAGAGATGGAGTTAATGTTAGTTTGTTGGTTTCAAAAAGGGAGAGGGGGGGGGGGCACGTCTACTCTTTGTACATACATTCACGCCCCTCGTCTCCGCCTACATTCCAAAAATGATTATTAAGTCTACTTTGGAACAATACATATTTTTTACTTATGCTTTCACACTATTTGATGTGTAACTCGCACAAGCCAGAGATAAGACCTGTCCTCCAATCGATTTGATATTTGTGTTTTTATCATTGCGTATTGATTACCACTCGTAGCTACACCACCGAAAATACAACTCGACCCTCCCTAATTTGAAGTCAACAAATATTAATCATTGTAGAATGATAAATGTATGATCCACCGTGGATATTTTTTTCTGACATATTTTCTTATTTTTCAGCTCACAGCTGTCGGCATTAACGCCAATAATGTCAGCTTCAATACCCTCACTATGGAGTCAGACAAATTCATCTGTGTACGTGAAAAAGTTGGTGATACATCGCAGGTTGTTATTATTGATATGAACGACTCGGCGAATCCCATTAGACGACCAATATCCGCTGATTCAGCTATAATGAATCCAGCGAGTAAAGTGATTGCACTCAAGGCGCAAAAGACACTACAGATATTCAACATTGAGATGAAATCGAAGATGAAAGCACACACGATGACGGAGGAGGTGGTGTTTTGGAAATGGATATCACCAAATACATTGGCACTTGTTACTGAGCAATCAGTTTATCACTGGTCAATGGAGGGTGATTCAACACCCCAAAAAATGTTCGAGAGACACGCATCGCTCAATGGTTGTCAGATCATCAATTATCGTACAGATCCCAAGCAGACGTGGCTCTTGTTGATTGGAATTTCAGCTCAACACAATCGAGTAGTTGGTGCTATGCATTTATACTCAGTTGAGCGGAAATGTTCGCAACCAATTGAGGGACATGCTGCATCATTTGCTCAGTTTAAAATGGAGGGCAATGCTGAGCCCAGCAATCTCTTCTGTTTTGCTGTGCGAACAGTTCAGGGAGCAAAATTACACATTATCGAAGTTGGACAACCACCAGCTGGTAATGCACCATTCCCCAAGAAAGCTGTTGATGTTTTCTTTCCACCAGAAGCGGGGAGTGATTTTCCAGTTGCTATGCAAGTCAGCTCCAAGTACGATGTCATTTATCTGATCACCAAGTATGGTTACATTCACATGTATGACATTGAGTCAGCTACCTGTATATTCATGAATCGTATATCTGGGGAGACAATTTTCGTTACTGCACCTCATGAAGCATCCGGAGGTATCATTGGTGTCAATCGCAAGGGTCAAGTATTGTCGGTATCAGTGGAGGAAGAAAACATTATACCCTATATTAACGGAGTTTTGCAAAATCCCGAATTGGCATTGAGAATGGCTGTTAGGAATAATTTATCCGGAGCTGAAGATCTTTTTGTCAGGAAATTTAACATGCTTTTCCAGAATGGACAGTACGCAGAAGCAGCTAAGGTCGCGGCTAATGCGCCTAAAGGGATTTTGAGAACACCAGCGACCATTCAACGATTTCAACAGGTCAGTTATTTCATTAAACGAAGTCTGACATATGCTGAATTTATTGATAATTCCTTAGTCCGATTTATTTATCAATGTTGTTGATGAATGTGATTTATTTCAGGTACCTGCAACTCAAGGTCAAACATCTCCACTACTTCAATACTTTGGAATTCTCTTGGATCAGGGCCAGCTAAATAAATACGAGTCCTTAGAGCTTTGTCGCCCTGTCCTTGTACAAGGTCGTAAACAACTTCTCGAGAAGTGGTTGAAGGAGGATAAGCTCGAATGTAGCGAAGAATTGGGTGATTTAGTTAAGCAAGCAGATCCCACACTTGCCCTCAGTGTTTATCTCCGTGCAAATGTACCCAACAAAGTAATTCAGTGCTTTGCCGAAACTGGACAATTTCAAAAAATTGTATTGTATGCCAAGAAAGTGTCTTACACACCTGACTACATTTTCCTGTTGAGAAATGTGATGAGAATAAATCCAGATCAGGGTGTGGCTTTTGCTCAGATGCTGGTGCAAGATGATGAGCCTCTTGCTGACATCAATCAGATTGTGGACATTTTCATGGAGCAGAATATGGTACAACAGTGCACTGCCTTCCTTCTAGATGCACTGAAGAACAATCGTCCCAGTGAAGGAGCTCTGCAGACTCGTCTTCTAGAGATGAATCTGATGTCTGCACCACAAGTTGCTGATGCCATTCTCGGCAATCAGATGTTCACACATTACGATCGTGCTCATGTAGCACAACTATGTGAAAAAGCAGGACTACTTCAACGAGCACTGGAGCACTACACCGATCTTTACGATATCAAACGCGCTGTTGTACATACTCACCTCCTCTCTGGTGACTGGCTAGTTGGTTTCTTCGGCACTCTGTCAGTCGAGGACTCCCTTGAATGCCTCAAAGCTATGCTCACTGCAAATATTCGTCAAAATCTTCAGATTTGCGTTCAAATTGCAACTAAATATCACGAACAACTTACTACTAAGGCCCTCATCGATCTCTTTGAGAGTTTCAAATCTTATGAAGGATTGTTTTATTTCCTCGGGTCTATTGTTAACTACAGCCAAGATCAAGAAGTGCACTTCAAGTACATACAGGCGGCTTGCAAAATTGGACAGATTAAGGAAGTCGAGCGTATCTGTCGGGAGAGTCACTGCTATAATGCCGAAAGAGTCAAGAACTTCTTGAAGGAGGCAAAATTGTCGGACCAATTGCCCTTGATCATCGTTTGTGATCGTTTTGATTTTGTTCACGATCTTGTCCTCTATCTCTACCGTAATAATCTGCAGAAGTATATCGAGATTTATGTCCAAAAGGTGAGAAACAATAATTGTTTTGATCAATTTTGAGCAAAAGCTCTTTCATCAAATACTTGTCGACTGTTGATCTATTAATCTCTCTTCATCGTCGGAAGAAAACCACAAATAATAATACCCTTAATTCAATTCCAGGTAAATCCATCTCGTCTCCCAGTTGTAGTAGGCGGTCTTCTAGACGTTGACTGCTCTGAGGATATAATTAAAAATCTAATCCTCGTTGTTCGTGGTCAATTTTCCACGGATGAGCTCGTCGAGGAAGTGGAAAAGCGCAATCGCTTGAAGCTTCTTTTGCCCTGGCTGGAGTCGCGCGTTCACGAGGGCTGCATCGAGCCAGCAACACACAATGCTCTTGCTAAAATTTACATTGATAGTAATAACAATCCCGAGAGGTTCCTAAAGGAGAATCAATTCTATGACAGCCGAGTGGTTGGTAAATACTGCGAGAAACGTGACCCACATTTGGCATGCATTGCTTACGAGCGTGGCCAGTGTGATCGTGAGTTGATTGCTGTTTGCAATGAGAACAGTTTATTCAAGAGTGAAGCCAGATATCTCGTTAGACGTCGAGATTCTGATTTATGGGCGGAGGTCCTACTGGAGAGCAATCCCTACAAGCGACCACTCATCGATCAGGTGGTGCAGACTGCTCTGTCTGAGACCCAAGACCCCGAGGACATTTCCGTCACTGTGAAGGCCTTCATGACCGCTGATTTACCGAATGAGCTTATCGAACTTCTTGAGAAAATCGTTCTCGACAGCTCTGTTTTTAGTGACCATCGCAATCTACAGAATCTCCTCATTCTCACAGCCATTAAAGCTGATCGCACTCGTGTAATGGAGTACATTAACCGTTTGGATAATTACGATGCCCCTGATATTGCCAACATTGCTATTAATAATGAGCTGTACGAGGAGGCATTTGCAATCTTCAAGAAATTTGACGTTAACACATCAGCCATTCAGGTACTAATTGAACAAGTGGCAAATCTAGACAGAGCCTATGAATTCGCAGAGAGATGCAATGAGCCAGCAGTGTGGTCTCAACTAGCAAGGGCCCAGCTGCAAAAGGGACTCGTCAAAGAGGCAATTGATAGTTTCATCAAGGCTGACGATCCTTCAGCTTATGTTGACGTTGTAGAAACTGCCCATCGCACTTCTCACTGGGAGGATCTCGTTCGTTATCTCCAGATGGCCAGGAAAAAGGCACGTGAATCATTCATCGAGAGTGAACTCATCTACGCCTATGCACGTACTAATAGACTCGCTGATCTGGAGGAGTTTATCTCTGGGCCCAATCACGCAGATATTCAGAAGATTGGAGATAGGTGTTTCGATGACAAGATGTATGAGCCTGCTAAGCTTCTCTACAATAATGTCTCAAATTTCGCGCGATTGGCCATCACCCTTGTTCACTTGAAGGAGTTCCAAGGTGCTGTTGACTCGGCTCGCAAAGCAAACTCCACGAGAACGTGGAAAGAAGTTTGTTTTGCCTGTGTCGATAGTGGAGAATTTCGTCTTGCCCAAATGTGCGGCCTACACATTGTCGTGCACGCTGATGAACTCGAGGATCTCATCAATTATTACCAGGATCGCGGCCACTTCGAGGAGCTCATTAATCTATTAGAAGCAGCACTTGGGCTTGAACGCGCTCACATGGGAATGTTCACTGAGCTTGCAATATTATACAGCAAGTATAAACCTCAAAGGATGCGCGAGCACCTAGAGCTCTTCTGGTCACGTGTGAATATTCCCAAAGTATTGAGGGCCGCTGAGTCAGCCCATTTGTGGGCAGAACTTGTGTTCCTTTACGATAAGTACGAGGAATATGATAACGCTGTTTTGGCTATGATGCAGCATCCAACTGAGGCGTGGCGAGAGGGCCATTTCAAGGATGTAATCACTAAAGTTGCAAATGTAGAATTATACTACAAAGCTATTCAGTTTTATCTTGAGTACAAACCCCTGCTATTGAATGATATTTTGCTTGTATTGTCACCAAGAATGGATCACACAAGGTCAGTGGCTTATTTCACTAGGACAGGTCATCTTCAGCTTGTCAAGCCTTACTTGAGATCGGTCCAGGCGTTGAATAATAAAGCAATCAATGAGGCGCTTAATGGACTACTCATTGACGAGGAGGATTACCAGGGTCTCAGGACGTCAATAGATGCCTTTGATAACTTTGATAATATTGCCCTTGCCCAACAACTCGAGAAACACGAGCTCATTGAGTTTAGGAGAATTGCAGCTTACTTGTATAAAGGGAACAACAGGTGGAAGCAGAGCGTTGAGTTATGCAAAAAGGACAGATTGTTCCGTGATGCTATGGAATATGCGGCTGAATCGAGAAATGCTGAGGTTGCTGAGGAGCTACTTGAGTGGTTCCTCGAGAGAGACTCCAAGGATTGTTTCGCTGCATGTCTCTTCTATTGCTATGACCTTCTACATCCTGATGTCATACTCGAGCTTGCATGGAGACATCGCATTCTCCACTTTGCTATGCCCTATCTTATCCAAGTTATGCGTGAATACATTACCAAGGTTGGTACGGTTTATTGAAGTAGTATGGTCTTGGTTGAGAGTTTGGTATATTCAAGATATAATATTCGATACACATTAATTACCAACTAAGAATCTCAAGCTCTAACGGACACATACTTTGTCTCTGTTTTCAAATAAAAGATTTAAAACATACAAAAAAAGTCAACAAAAACTGTAGAAAAAGTATAAGGTTAACGATAAACATTATTGGCCGTTTTATGCCGTTAACGAGCGGGTTATTCAAATGTAATTTCTCTGTGCTGTTTCAAAAAATCTAGCCTGACAAGGATAATCGTAAATCGGTTCTTAAAATGTAATGATTGAAAATAATGTTTTTGTTTATTTCTCTGGACAATAATGTAAAATAGGGCGATAATGTAGGTGCAATGGGTATTTTATGTGTCAATTCTTCCTGTTAGTATGGCCTAAAGTAAAGCACTATTATATAATAATAACATTCGGTTTTGTGAACTTTTCGATTATTTATTTCGCAACCGATAGTAAGTTTTCAGCAATAACTTTCTACCTTGAATAACTAAAATTAATCCAAATGAAGAACGTCGACTTATCAACCTTAATTCTTTGCTGAAAATGCATCTCGTTTGTCGTATCACAGAATTGTTGGTAATCATGGAAATTTCGCATTTATTCCAACTCGTTAGAAATCTGTTGTAATTTTTCAAAATTATTGCCAATTTTTGGAAACCTTGGAAAAATTGGGATTTTTTTTTGTCTCAACATGACCCATACTGTACACTCGTTGATTTATGAAATCATGATTGTTGAATTACTAACAATCCCTTTCTGACAATAGGTCGACAAATTGGAGGAGGCCGAGAGCAGACGTGTAGAGGAAACTGATCACCAGGAACACAAGCCCATGATAATGAATGAACCACAGTTGATGTTAACAGCTGGACCTGGTATGATGGCACCTGGTTATGCACCACAAGCAGTATACGGTAATCCAGCAGCAGCTCCAGGTGTTTATGCACCACCAGCCGCTGCCTATCAGGGCTATGGCATGTGAGACGATGGATTCAACAGTACGTTTCCTAGCGCTGATGAACAATATTCACTTTTCTCGAAGTTTCAATAGAAAAATCAATGGCGCCGGTTAGTTTCCTCATTAATGTTTGTAGAAAATTTAATCGACCTGACCTGCAGTAACTGATTCAAGAAAAAAAAAATGAACATTCATCGGAAAGCTGGTATATAAAAATAATAATGAGTGACTTTGTTAGATACTGTCGCGCCGCTGTGTTCGATTATTTTGATGAGAAAGTTGATATGAAAATTATGGCCAATCGCTGTTGCTATTCGAGTGCCCAGTTGCCTCGATAACTTGACTCGCTTTCCCTCCCATCTTCCCACCCCAAAACCTCTCTGTTTCTTACGTCGATCGCCTCTGAGAGAATCAATTATTGTCAGTTTATAATTATAATTTCTTCAGTACAAATCATCACAAAAGTCCAGTAACAGGAAACACGAGTGAAGAAATTGATTAATTAAATTGAAGAATGTGTGTCGTTTTTCTGCATTACAATGCAGTCGTTCGATTATGGTTATTTTAGGGCCTGTGTGGGATTTTTCTTTCGGCTACTGTATGAATACGTTTGTTGATATATGTATATTTATCGATGAGCCGAAAAAGAAGGGACAATTGGAAGAAGAACGTTGAAAATTGGTATAAAAACTAGTGTCGTGGCATTGTCTGTGTTAGAAATACTGTATTTAATTGTCAACTATCATGGGAATTTGTTTATCATTCTCAAATAATTAATAATTTCCCTGAACTCAAATTGATTGGTTAATAAAATTACATAATTTATTGTGGTAATTGATGACACAATTGTGAATTATAGTATTGTTATCGGCTCATTAATGTTACGAGTGACGCTTTTTTTTTCAGTAATATTATGGAAAAAAATTGGCAAGAAAGACTTGCACTTTGTGTTTAGTGGCAAAATGATGTTTTATATTCCTTGTGAGCCTTTGACCCAAAACCCCTGCGAGTCGTTGATTGAATTATTTTTTCTTTCATTGTATAATTAAATTAATAATAAAGTAATTGTTTTTTTTTTGTAGCTCAGAACAAGTTCAACTGGAAATAAGTCGAAGATGTAATTTCTGAATTTTAGGGCCTATGAAAAATGTTCAGTTCCGAGTGTTTTTCAGTTAATCCCATTTTCACTACTATTGTCTTTCCTAGTAGTTCTATAAGTTTTACCAACACTTTACATAAGCAGTTAATTCTACTTGTGTTCCTCTCTTTTTTTTCTTCATACTTTTCATATAAATTAAATACAATGGAGATTTATAAAGACCAATTTTACTTTCTCATTTATTATGTCCCACTTATTTGTTGTCCCTGAACGATGCATGAGTTATGGAAAAAACCCTAATAGAGTTATTGATTTGGAGTCAATTTACTATTCAATTAACATCGTGTAATGGGCCAAGTTCCTATATCTACCAAATCAGTGCTCTCGCCGAGTACACGAATTCACTTAGTCTTATGCAATTGGAGATTATGTTATCACAATTTTTTTGTAATTTATTTAATTTTAGTTCGTTAATGTATTTGAAAAAGATGCTTCTGAACACCAAAGCTGTGTCCTGTCGTAATTATGAAATCATAATAACGAACCAATTTTCATAATCGATTAAGGATCAATGGATGAATATGAGAATATGCCGAATATTGAAATCATGTAAAGTATCATTATAATTAAAATTATCAGACATTAGCGACACCCGAGACAGGACTAACATCATTTCTAACTGAGATGAGGGTCAATTTTTTTTTGTTCATCAAGTGAATTCTAATGAAAGACGTTTGTTAGGTAAATCCATGGTCTGTTGAAGCCGTACTATTCATGATTCATGATTGTTGATGAGAGAAAAAAGATAATTTACGACATTCCTAGAGGTCATTTCATTATTCCCATTTGGTGATGATAATTGGGAGATTTACACCCGAAAAAAAAAGGAAATAAATCGCAGGTTTTAACGGTTGATATGTTTACCACATGTTGTTAATGGTATTTATAAAATACTTCTCTTTTCTTCAATATTATCATTTAATAATTCCATCAACCTGGGTTTTTTTATTATTATTATGATTATTAATAATATTGTATTGAAATATTGGAAATGAATACAAATGACAAGTTAAACATGAATGATTGATCATTATACATAAAAATTATAAATATATATAACTATATTATATTGGTAATTAATGTAATATGTAAGTAGTAGATATACGTACGATTGAAGTCGTGAAGAATGGAAGAAATAATAAATAAAAAAAAAGAAGTATAAAGCAATATTGAAAATGCCGTAGTTTAATTTAGGATAGAGCGTACCGGTATAATTAATCGGTTTATGGGCTTTTACCTTCAAATTGTAAAATTGCATCGACTGTAAATTAATGTATTGATTCGTGATGCTGATGGCTCTCCAAATAAACGATAGCTAGTGAACATGAAAAGTACCCTAGAGGCAACAAAAAAATTTTATTTGAATGAGCAACACTTAAGAGTGAAATTTTTATCAATTTTATTGCGTTTTTATTACAATTCACCAATGTGATTGGCTTTAAATTTCTTCACTGCACGCTCTGCTGGACGTATACACAGTTCTTTGGCAAATAATTCCAATTTTGCTCCCATGAGATGAATTTTTATCACGACCACTTCCTTCGGGATTGCTGAAAAGCATTTTGTTATTGATACTTCAAGATACGTAAAAATTGATAGCTCTTTTTGAATATAATTGAGGTTGTTAAATTGACATAAGAACAATTTTTTATATCTTTGGAGTTCTTCTCATAAACCACAGCTTTAGAAAATGATTGGTTTTGGTCAATTTGAAGAAAATAAAATCTTGTGCACAATCGAATAAAATTTTTTGAAAACGTGAATATTAGATCATTTAAAATATCTATGTTATATTTATGGGTACGTTACTTTTTCAAAAGGAAAATATGTATTCATTGTATCAACTATTCGTTTTATTATGGGGGTCGAAGCAATACTTGAATAATTCATTCATTGTACACATATGAAAAAAATCATTTTAAGTATAAACCAAGTAGTCACTTATATGCGGTTACCATTATGCTTCAGCTTCAATACCTCTAGGGACGAAGGTCCGCCCTTTAACTTCGCTTCGCTCGGTTAAATCGCGCCCTTTCGTCCTCGAGTTATATACGATTGTGTTCCAACCGGGAGTAAAGGGACATTTTTTGACAAATGTGACTTTATAAACCGAGCCGAAGGGGCTTTATACCATATTTTATATTATGTATTATAATCACATGAGTCAAAAAATTCGCTTTACTCCCTGGAGTAATTCAATTTTGTGAAACGAGGGGTTCCCCAATATTTGAATTTCTTATTTTTACGTCTGTTTTAAGTGCTTTCCAAGTGACAAACAGGAAAAAGTAGTAGAGTGCTACTTAACACTCACTTTTGATTTTATTATCTCTCCCCATGATCCTGAACGTATTTCGTGTGTCTTGCAAAATAATTCCATCAACTCCCACCAAACTGGGACATTTCGATCTCACAACTGTCATTCTCGCACCATGCAGATCGGCCCTCATCAATTTTTGGTTGGTCATTTCCCATCGTGGATCCACGGAACTACTTGGCAATTCCTTGAAATTGTAAATACCTAGGGCCTGCTGGATGTACTCTAACCATAAATGATTTAATGGTTCAAGATCCTTATACTCCAATTCAGTATCTGCACTGATATTTTTTAATCCCAGCAATTTTCTCCTCCTACTACTCAAGAATGTACCTTTTTTAGGTACAACTTTTTTACAACTGTCATGGGACTTTAATTTCCCAAAAATAAAAGTCTGAAAGTTCATCAAAATAGGAAACACATTAAAAGTTAATTCTTTTTGTGCATGAGTAAACAAAAATCAGGGCAATCACCTTTTTAAGTTCAGTCGTAATTTCATTTACATCAGAATTCGGTAAGGAAGTCTTCAGGAAATTCAAAACAATTCTTTCACGGTCTTCCGTTGTAGCTGCATGTTTTGTTATCTCGTGTGGCAGAGGTTTACACAATGAATCTGTGAAATTATTGAAATTTTATGTAAATTCACTGCGAGTCCAGAGAGTAATGAACTTTTTCTTACCTAGTGTTTTCCACATAATTCCCTAAATTCAAATACATTCAAGCAAACAACAGCAATAACAAGATACACTTGGCGACCACAATTTAGTGTGTAAACACCAATACAAGCTTGCAAGTTGGACAGGCGGCTGTAGATGTCGTGAGTCACGTGGCTCCCCCTCTCCCCTTGTGGTTCGCCAATCAAACCCTTCCATATAAATCCGTGCGGAATATAAAGGAGTCCAAATAAGTCTATCAAAACAATACACAGTAGTGCATTATGTGCAGTGAAGATAAAATTTATTCTACATCTTTTGAAAAATCATCCCCCCTAATTTTTCTTTTATTTAAAACTGTATACTTTTCTGTCCGGCCGAAAGAGAAAATACAAATTCTCAAGTGGTATCGACACGCATTGCTGCATTTCCCATTGTATTGAATTTAATTCCCAGTGAGGGTTGAGTTGAAAGACAAGTGACAAAAACCAACACGAAAAAAAATTAAATCGCATTGTCGCGGTCACCCCCACGGAAAGTTCATTTGAATAGAAATAGTGGTCGCCCTATATAGCTCTCTCGCTCTTGCTATTTCACTCTCATTTCCCACCCCTCACCTTATCCTTTTCATTCACTGACATATGAAGATTTCGTTGACGCGTGTGCAGCCATTTCCACATTGGATTGACAGATATTATTTGACTTTCTCGCACTTCATTTCCCTTTCGGAGCGATAGCGCCCCCCGGGCTATGTCACTTTTTTTTCACCACCCAGGTGATACAGAATAGACGCTGAGTTAACAGCATAAGGATCACATTGAAAACGCCCACTCTTTTTTTTCAACCTCGAACATTGGACTGATTTTTGCATTCATACTTCAAGAGTGAATTATACTGATTGCCATTAGCTCAGCGCCAACTCAAGTCTCGACTTTAATTTTCCATTTGAAAAACTCTTGAGATGATTTTCATTATCAACCCATTTTAAAATACAGCAACCGGAGGAGGGGAGTAAAATCGTTGCCCAGTGGTATTGAAATATTAATGGAAAAGCCATGTAAAAAAAAAAAGATTTTATATTCCCTGAATATATAACGAAATGGGGGGAATATAAAGAAAGCTTCAACCTCCTACTGAGATCCTGTATTTTGCTATTTGCCATATGTGAATGGGGTTCTTTTCCGATAAAGTTACAACGAGCTAAGACAAAATGGAGTCGGTAAAAACTTACAGTCAGTCACAGGTTTAAGGCCATACCACCTGAAGTAGTTGTATTAATATCAACTCGATGTACCAACAATAACGCTTTTCAATTTTGACATTAACCCCATGTTGCCGCACTCACCAATCGTTTACTATCCTACAGTACCTTGCTTAAGTATCAAATCGGATCTTAAATCTTTTCCCAATGAAACTTTTTCACTGAATCTCTCCTTGTAAACAGTATCGTAAATTCCAGAGCGTTCCCTTGTAAATTCAATCCCTTTGATCGTGCTCGTTAAAAGTTTCTTTTGCAAAAAAATGTTATAATCATAAGCAACTTTCTCCATTAAGATATTCAAGATTCTCCAAATCCTCGGAAAAAGCATATTTTCCCGTAAAAAATGTTTTCCCACCCACAGAGTTCAGTCGGTGGGTGCAGTAAGTGTTTCAGAATAATAAATTTTCCAACTGTCTCTCCGATGAGAATATTTTTCAAGAAAAGCATTGGATGAATAACCCCCGAGCCAACATTAAGATTCTCGCATTGCACTCTTTCAACTCTTCACCAATGGTAATGCCCACTAACATCATAGAGATTGTGCGAAAAAACTTTTTTTCCCTTGGCATTTGTTTTTATCCATTCGTGATTCTCCAAACGATAAATTTATTCCGAATGACTCACATTGTCTCTTTGAATTCTGACAAAAGCTTTTTACCGAGTTCCTCGTGCTCTGTCACGTGCCCAATGGCAATATATCTTCACTATCTGCCCCCCCCCCCGCACTTTTTCAGTGTTCACAGGATCATAAAAAAAAAAACTGGTGAAATAAAGTTAGTGGGTGCATTAATGCGAGCAAAAAAAAAACCCAAACAAACTGGTGAAATTGGTGGCGCAATTATAAACTCAATTTATTAAAAAAAATAATTGTTTAATTATATGACTTTTTGCATTAAATTCAGGTAACGCTAGCCACTGGAATTACCCCGGATTCTTCATTCTGGGCGAAATAGCGGTCGAGGTAATGAAGGGTCTCGAAGGCAACCTCCACCATGATGAGAACAATAATCATCCATTCGAGTCGGACGTGATGTCGATCGCTGAGATGAGAGGATAAGAGCTCGACAAGTTCTACGCAGTGATTTATTTTTTCATTCATTACCTGGAAACAAAAAAAAAGTCTTAACTTCTTCAAATTCTGATAAATTTTTCACCGCAAAGTTTCTCACAGGTTTATTCTCAATCTTACGATTATCTTTACAACCTCAAGTTGAAAAAACCTCGAGTTGTTAAATTTATCTACCAATAAGGTTGTGATATTGTAATCATATAGTCATTAATATTATTATATGCTTTCTCTTCAAATTGTGGATTATCTTGAAATACTAATATTTGCGCATAAATACAATTGTACGATTCTGTGCAAATCCAAATATTTGTACTCCATGTAACGTATTGGCTAAATGCCCGCCAGCCAGGATCACTGACAAAGCAGGATGTTGTGCACCCTTTATCATCGATAGTGTAATGTCTCCGATAAAATCTCTCGAGCTCGAGCTCATCTATATCTCTTATCAAACTTTCCATGAAGATTAAATTCCTTTGATACTCTGCTCCAAATTCCGGATGGAGATATTTTATCATGTTACTCTCATTGGAATTTTTGTACTCATCTTCATTTTTGATCAATTTACATTATGTACAACAACAAGGGGCTTCCTCAGTTATCCAATAAAAATATTTTCGAATTTTTCGAAACATTTTGCATTCAAATTTAGCCAAAGAAAAACGACAAATTGTATTAAATTTATACTTTTTATTGGAAAACTGAGAAAAAAAAATACTAAATTTCAGCATAAACGTCAACATAAAATACATTTTTAGTTGTTTGCAAAAACTTTACAAACGTACAAAAGTTCATTTTTAAAAGAAACATTCATATCTCAGTAACAAATCACTGAGAAAAAAACCGGAAACAATCATGAGACAGTTTTTCGCGTAGGGATAGCACCAGTAATATTTCAGCATTTTCGCGACCATGATGGAAATGGGTGGCTGTATTGACGGCGAATCCCCCATATATAAAAATCAATAGGAGTGTGGCAAGTGTAGCTTAACAATTCGTTTCCCCTTACGTCCCTACCACTTTTTCTAGTCGCAAACTCCCGTATGGAATATATCTCCTCTCAGAACACAATAAAACAATAAAATGAGATGAATGGCTTCCGATGGCGAGCCATGATTATTCTGAGATTTTATACGAACCTTGACAATCATATACAAAAGGTCACATAAAATGTCATGTCGAAGCTAATAATTCCATCAAGCTAGGTTCAATAAGCAGCCTAATTGCGAATTATTTGAAAATTTATCTAAAATTTCGAGTTTAACTTTCTGATCCTTACGTTACGTTCACCAAAAGTTATTATAAAAAATAAAATAATATAGTAATTTACTGAACATGTAATGTACTGAGCAAAGTTTCTGTATTCACCAAATCAATGCTCTCACACAGCGCGCACGAATTGAGTTGCTCTTATCCAATAGGAGATTGAGTTATCACAATTTTTGGTAATTTATTGAGTTTCCGCTGATTAACGTATTACGGGAAGTTCTTTCTGAAACCTCTGTACTATCGTACAGAAAAAGAATTATTATAAATGAAGAATTGCTATTTGATCATACCAGTGACTAATATAATTTCTGACTGGAAAGCAGATGAACTTTTTTGTTCCCCATTCAATAGATTGTGATAATGCGAATTAAAATTTCAAATAAATGCATTGTATGCTGATGCTGCATTATTATCTTCGTTTGGAATTCTTTGATTTTTTCCCATTTGAATATGATACTATTCAGAAATTGCAGTCGAACAATTGAAATTGCGTGGAGCAAAAATGGGGGGGGGGGGGAACGTGTCGACATATCATATAATGTACAGTGTTAATCAATCGCAAGTGGCGTTAGCTATTCCCGTATAATTTGGAGATCACGTGCATGATCATTAAATTCAACATTCCTGACCAATTATTAACACATTCAATTTCCTGTATGAGCACTCAGGCTTTTTGCCAACCCTTGTTTTCCCCTCGGTTGTGTTAACATTGCCACTCGGCAATCGAGATGAAAGTGGCCTACCCCTACACTTCTCGATTCACGCTGTTTAGACCCCCGTTTAACAGTTACCAGTGAGTTAAAAATCCTCGTTGTTCGTCAACACCGCACCTGCTTCCCTTGGAGTCTGCCACCCAGCGAAAGTTCGCCTTCAGCCACTCGACTTCCATTGCTACGTTAAATTATTCAACAAAATTTTTTTTTCTTCACGCTCCGCATGCAATGAGCCTCATACTTGACTCTTCGACCCCCTACATTAGCCTTTAAGTGGTGGCGTTGAAAGGGAATTTCCGCACCTTTTGCCATTTTCTTAATGAGTGTTAAACCATTGAGATTTACTAACAGGCAATTTAGATATCTCTGGGTTATCATTGGGACATCGATGGCCATTCGCTTCTGGCACAGTCTGAGAATTCATTTCAGTAATTTTTTTAATGGAACCAATTGAGGGAATTGTGAAGTAATGCTAGCAGTGCGGCCAGTCTAGCAGTATTAAATTGACGCGCAACGTTGCCGGTCATCTCGTGAGTCTGGGTAGCTTGGCAGCTTCAAATTGCCAGCCGAACGTCGATGTGGCAACAACTCATGCGGAAATTTATTTTCTATAGTCTCATTCATTTGTGTTGATAGTATATAGATGTGTTGGCCGAAAAATGGGTGTACATGGAGAAAATACCGATCGATACAGATAAACACGTTGAATAGAAAATTGAATTTGTCCCCTCCATTTTTTTTATGGATATTTTCCTTGTTATCGGGAAAATTTTCGTCTGAATGTGAATGAAATACCTGGATGACAGGAAAAACTTCCATATAGCGAGAAAGAATTAATCGCATGAGTGCATAGTCAAATGGTTCGTGTGTTAAAAAGTTCCCATGGTAATAGTAATAAAATTAAACTCCTTGAAGACGATTCGAGGGAAAATGTGTCTGCAGACGGCTGCTTACGGAGCTATGTCTAGTTAATGAATTGTGGTATTTTCTGACTCATTAACTATTTGCCGCAGACCGGTGATCTTCGCGGAGAGTTTATAGGGGACGTTTTTTCTTCGGATGTTTTTGCATTCGTGCATCTAATTTGGAGCTAGTACTATTTCTCACTAAACTGGATAACTTCAATATTTTTAATTGGATGAAGAAGGCACAGGAGTTCAATGAATCAAGCGAATTCTTGGTTATAGTCAGAATTTTTTTGCATCGATCGGTACTTTCTACTTGCGCAGCTTCTGATGAAGAATAGTCGGGATTCACTAGACCAAAAGGCACCACTCAAGGCTTAAAATAACAAAACGGAATGTCATTTGGGGGACTGTAATTATCTCATCGTCAGTTCGGGATTTAAACCCTACAAGCTTGAATTTTACTTTCCAAATAGTGCTTCTATATCGCGTGCCTAAAATCCAAAGGTTGTATATGTCGAAATGGCACATTTCGTGCTTATCTAATACCAGAATATCATATACCATTTTTCGTTAATTCTACACGAAAGTATATAAAGGAGGGGAGAGATTGTGTGCAGCCCGAGACGATATTTTACTTTATATCCATTGACAGAAATTTTCTAAAGTCAATTTCTTCAAAACAATCGTTGCAAATTATCGTTTTCATTGTTCGTAATGACTCTATTTGCTATAGGGTTCTGATATCCGTTTGAAACTAACGTCGAATGTTGTAAACAAATATGTATGTAAAAGTGTGTCTCACCGGTTTTAATTAAATGAATTAAACAAAAGTTTCCCAAATTTTTTTCGTCCTAAAGTTTCAACTCTTTAAGATTTTTATGTGGATTTTGTGATAAAAACTAATGAAAAACATTATTGAATTTTGAGATGAAATACTGTAAAATGTTCAGTTTAATTAGTTTTTTTTTTTCATAACGATCAGATTTTTTAAGAAAATTGTGGAATTGGCTCTTGAATTTTTAGGAGCATACATATTGTAACATACCAAACTCAATTTTCATGGTATATATAGACAATACCGAGAAAAGGATTAAAAAAATTGAATATGTTCCTTCATGAATATCTTCGGCCAAAAGTCAACTCGTCAAAAAGATCTCCAAATAAAAAAAAACCTGTGACAAACAGATCCACATTAACCCGTCGTTGGCCCTGGGAGGTGGACATAGTTTCGTCAGCTGGCTAAACGAGAAAAATTGGGAAAACTTTTTGCCAGTTGAAGTGTGCGGAATATTATAATATCCCCCTCGACCTAAATCTCCAACGTCATACAGAAAAAAAATTATATCTGAAAGTCGAACGACTTTTTTCCACGTTAATGAACATCGACTTGATCCAGGATGAAAAGAACAGAATCAATTGATCCAGGATCTAATTTCGAGGATCTCTTAACAGTGTACCGTGCCCTTTGTTGTCAGATTTATTTCCTGGGGTTACTGATAATAAAAGGGTTGATGCGCTCGACGATACGACCATCTGCCAGACAAGGCAATCTCTCACATATACAAGGACCCTTTGGTTTTAGCCACATAATATAGTATGCCTGCCATCAACTCCGGATGAAAAATTAATGAAGAAGAGATTACTCACCCTTGTGCGTTTAGCGATATTAAAGTAGCCACATGTCTGCTGATAGAGTGTCTCAAGTTCATCATTTTCCCAGTAAAAATCGGGGGTATCTAGAAGATCCGAGCTGAGATTAATAACATGCCTCAGTGCGAATAATTCTCCCTGTTTCCTCAAAACCTCTTCCCGCGTCATTTTTATCCGTCTACCAGCCTTGAGGTCCTCCGTTACAAATTCAATAGAATCGATATAAGCCTCAAGCGATGCTTCCCATATGCCGAGCTTCACCGATTGCGATATAGCATTGGAAAATGTGTACTTATCCAAACTGCTAGCGTCGGGCGCCAAATAGATATCACCGTCCTTCAAGTGACTCCGTTTCCTGTCAATTTGCTGTTGAGAAGGGTGCGAGGGTGTAGGCAGTGGGAGGACAAAAATTAGCTCCCACCAAGTTATAGAAATAGGCCAACTTTGATAACTTACGGGACTTCCGTATAGGTGTACGACATCATTTCGCTCTCGCATTGCACTACTCCTGGATCATAACTGCTTTCCTCGTATGACGTTAGAAATTGAAGGAGATTACCACTCTCCAAGTCAGGAATGTTCCACAAAACCACAGTACCCTCACGGAAAAAGTATATTTCTTTAACTTCGTGGTCTACTTCATACTTCGGTACAGCGTGAATTACATCCGGCAGAGCTGCGAGGCAAATTATGAATAACCCAAATTATTGGAAATTATATTTTTAATTTCTGAGACATTTGGAAGTGTTTGAGAAATAACAAATGCAGTCACTATAATCCAATAAAGATTATTATTCATTCTTTTTTTTTTTTGTATATAAAAGAAATACATAAACATGAAAAATAGTGGTATAATGTATGTATAAGTCTGTCAATCATTACTCAGTCAATTAAAAAGGGACTATCTGTAACAGCAATTCCACTCATCAATCCCCCCTCATTGCACCCCTCAATTTTCGTCCGCAATAGATGACCAACTTGTTTATTACTGAATATCTTCTTATCGTCACCAATAATAATCCCGAAAATACCAAGCTCCGAGATAACTCGTTTAAGCTCGAGACTGTCAGTGGCGCCCGCACGAACCATATAATTCAATTGCGGTGGTGGATGAATTTTATCCATGAGGATCCAAGCCAACAGCTCCTGAGGGCTTTTCATGGACTCGAGAAAGGTCCTGATGTCAAGCCCATATACGTTATTACCACCGCCTTCCCTCTGCGGTTTCAGAACAAAACGCTCGGGATTTGTCATACCCATTTTCAAGGCGGAGTTTTCATTTTCGTTGGTGCTCAGCGCGTACAAGCCTGACAGATGGCAATTATTGAATATCAGAATAATGAACAATGTGCATATTTGGTAGCATATAACCAGCTGTATACAGTAATGATATTACATGATACCAGAAAGAACAGACAAAGCCATTTTTAAGAAATAAAATTTCTCATTCAACGACATTTATTCCAGATATTTAATTAAATTGTATCGCCCAAAAAAAAGTGATGTGTCAATTTAAAGTGACATGATCAACGCTTTTTTTAGGAGATAATATTTCAATAACGATTTGATAAACTGGCATAAATGCGTATTAAAAGGAAATTTGAGGCACTCTTCTGATCACGAAAATTCAGTTTCGTTACGCAATTTGGTAAGCTATATAGATGTCCAAGATACCCCCCCCCCCTTAAAAAAAATTCACCTAAATCACTGACCTGTAAAAATTTGCTTGACACCCAGAACGGATTTTTTATTCTTCAAGTATCGTTCCAGTACTCCGGGTATTGCCAATGCCTGCTGAACTTTTTTTGTACCTGCAAGGTGATACTGAATGGATGGTGATTTAATAGCAAGTGATCTCTCTATTAGCAGCCTTGCCTCCCACTCTCTCTCGGTGGGATATTGACTGGGCTCGTATCCACACCGGAAGTAAACCACCCCGATTACTTGATTATTTACGATAAGTTCTTTCCTGGGACCAAGATGCGCTTGGCTAGCCAACTGAGTCAATGTCCTTCTCATAACTTTGATATCAGGATTCTGGCGTTTTATTTCAAACTCGTGATGTCTCTGATCGCAAATGTTGAAGGAGAAATCCTCGACGATGAATAAAATAGCAGCTCTGAAATATTGGTAGAAAGATTGTGAAATGGAATTTTGGGTTTATCGTGAGTGTTTTGGGAATTGCAGTGGAAGAGAATTGATGAGAAATACAGAGACAAGTCTTTCATTCTGGGATATTGTGGAAAGTATGAAAAATCTTCTGCCAATGGTTTATTCCTATTTCCTTCTCTGGCAAACATCAGCAAATTTTCACTGTTCTCTTTAGTTTCAATCTCCACCACTTCAGTGTGACAATTGATTGATTTGCACCCTTTGAAAGTTAGTGAAGTAGTATAAACCCTGGGAAAAGGCTTTTCACATTTCACAAAATGCTCCCGACTATAATATCAAGCGACTTGTTTCCCCCCCTCAACCCCAGCAATTCCCGTAGTGTATTCACAGTAATCCGTGAGAAATACAACATACTGTGGATCATTGTAAATCTTCCAGGCTTCAAGCATACCCCCGCAAATCCCCTGTAGTGCGTTATTATCAGGTAAATATTTGGTTAAATGCTTCAAGCCAATTTCGGTCAAAATAAAACGATGGAATTTAGTTGTAATGGGTCCTAGCCATGCCATTCCAGACGCTATTGTATTAATCTCCACTTGCTTCCAACAACAAAAGGGCTTTTGTTCTCTCTCATTTTCATCGCAGCACGAATCAAGCATCAAATCTGACCTCAGCAATCCCAGTGACACTGGTTGTGTAAATCCCTCATTGTACACAGTCTCGTATATTTCAAAAAGCCGGCGTGTAAATGTATCCACTTTGATGGTGCCCTCCAGTGATTTTTTCAAAAATTCATAATCATGAGCAACTCGATGCATCAGTGTATTCAAAATTACCTGAATTTCACATGCATCTTTAAACTCGTCACGTGGAAATACCGATGGTAGAAGTGCAAATGGTGCAAATTGAATCATATCCTTGGCTGTATTAGTGGCAGGCCGAACACCCATTCCATGCATGAGAGCCCAATCCTTGGCTCTATCCACAAGCTCCCCCAACTCGTTCTGGTCCAGGGGTAGGCTCGTACAAGAGGGTAGAAATCCAGTACCATTATTCATTTTTTTCCGTTGAAATTTTAATGTTTCGGCTGGAAGCTAATGGAATACCCCGCGAACTCACCGACTATCAACCAAGCTCCTGGCTGTTTTCACTATTTAAACCGTGAGTCACAGATAACAGAAAAAAAGCACGTTAATTTGTTTTGAATGACCGGTGGCTCACTATCTGAGGATCCAATGCTTTCCAAATGTTTTCACCAATGATGGTTAACAAGGCACAATCTTGACGCGGCGCTACTGAAGCCGCTGGGCTAAACCAAAGTATACTCGAGTTTATTTGATTCACTTCTCAATATATAATTGATCAACTTCACGAAGTATGCGACAGACGGATCCAATGGTTGTTTAATTTCTTCGTCCCTGTGTTTTATACGACTTGTGCACGCTGAGTCAGTAGCGTGTGTATCCCTACGCGTGAGGTAATAACCGATTGGTTGAAAAGTTGTGTCCTATTCCCACAAGATATCGTGCGCACTGTAGCGCACGGCTCAACGGAATAGCGATTATAATCGCTCTCTGAAGACATTATACACACGACAATCTGCGGAGATTTGATTGGTGAATTGATCGATTTGTTTTTTTAGCAAATTGATTTATTGATTTCGAACTGACTGGTTTTCTTTTTCCATCAGCTTAGGCAAATGAAATGTAAATCATCCCTTCCAATATCTTCAGGTGGTGTTCATTAAAATTAATTGTATTGTTTTATGCAGTGAAATAGGAGTATTGTGAAATTAAATTCCGGGGGGGTGGGTGGGTGGGTGTGGAGATATGATACGGGAGAATCTTGGCTCGACATCGTAAAATGAAACTGCAAGTAGGTGGTCCAAAGGGATGAGAGTAATTTTGAGACTGCTTTGAAATTAGTTGAATTGCCCTGTAGCAACTGCTGCGCAGTAGCAAGAGACTATTAATTGACAATATATGAAAATTTGTCTTTTTGCAATTTTTTTAGTGGAAGTGATTCAGAAAATTGTCATCTTCTGTAAATACGATTATCATCCCATGCATCATGTTGAGCCCGAACCTGATGAAATTATCTTATCGCTCGCCGCTGCTCCCGACGTTGCTAGGGGCAACGCACAAGAGGAAAAAAAAAAAACGATGTTGAATTTGGAAGGTTTCTAACTCTGGCTTCATTCAAACTGCCATGGAGTTTTACCCTGTCGTCGAATTTTTCAGGATTCTCGACAAGTCTCGGTGTTTTATCCTATGGCATTATTTTTAGAGGACAAAGTATGAAATGCGTATTTCATGGAATGCTTAATTTAGAGTCTACAGGCAATTTTTCATACTCCTAACTTCAGAAGTATTCAAGTTTCGTATAAATTGGTATCTCTTCCTCACCTCTTTAGGGGCGAGAAAAGCCGACAATCAGCCCTATTGTTCGAGTTTCATGTTCGTTAACCCTCAGTCAGGGTTGTCATGTGATACCAATTTTAGGAAGTAAATGAGAACAATCAGTCGGTTACTCGATATTCTCATCTTCATGAAGTATGCATATAGATTCATTTGGGTGAAGAGGGGAAAAATCGTAAATGACACCCCCAAAAATCCTGCGTTGTCGAGGGCTTGGAAGGGAGGTAAATTTTATGCTCGTCATTGTGTTCTGGAAACCGCACTTCATGGCCATAAAAGACTGTTTAGGGACCCAATAACGGAACATATCGTTTGTCATTGAGCTCAAAAGTAAAATTTCATTTCGGCTCAGTGATTAACTCCATTAAACACTCCATGACGTAACTCTGTACGACGATAAAGCTTCTAATTAATCATAACCCATTTTGAATTTGGTTATTAAAAAAACATATCACAAAAATAGTTATTTTTAAACTGTGTTGTTTTATCGTATATTTGATACTATATTTTAGCATTCTAATATACTCGATTTGAGAATAGTTTACGTCAAATACTGATCTATTCTTACTTCAAGTTGTAATTCAATCATTAACACACTTTGACTTCCGAAACTTGTGTGGAAACAAGTAGCGTTTTTTAGCGACCCCTAAATTGAAGTCTAATGGAAACACAAGTTTCGTAAGTTACATCGAGTTAATTATGTAATTATCCATGTAACGTGAAACTACAATCAAGTTTTTTTGTGTTTGCGCAAATTTTTAGCTTCGATCTAATCCATTTTATCGTTTTCTTTTGTGATTAAATAATTGGTAAATTTAGAAAATTAAAATTGGATCATATGGTGTGAAGGTTTTCAATCAATTTTACATTTTTTTAATTCTCTTTATATAATCTTATCGGTTTTACATATTTGGTTTTCTTGACTTTCGTGCCATGCTCCTCAATGGAATCTATTCTCTGCTAGTGTAGAGCGAAACTCAGCAAGTATGAGTCGATTAATTTCAAAGTTTTCACGAACCTTAATACTTAGAGAAACAAGTCCCGTACAACATTTCAAGCCCATCGCTGGATATATGATACTACTACTGTAGACACCAATTTGAATACTAAAAGAACCAGGATATCGAAAACTTTTCCAGTACTCCAACACCCCAAATCCGGCTAATAATTTCGGAGCAGAAATATTAAAATTATGTGAAATTAGAAAAAGACATCTCAGAAGCTAATAGACCCAGTAAATTAAATTCAATCTCCATGCAACATGCATGCAAAAAAAAGTTGCAATCTCTAATTGACCAAAGGTATGACGAAAAAAATTAATCCTGAAATTTGCATACTTTTCTTAAATGTGCCTGTGACGAATGGGCCCAATGATCAAGTCGTTTCCCGGATGAATACAAAATTAAAAAAAGCCCTCAGCACCCCAATGACAGGATCTCATTCGGAACACCTTTTCGAAGGTCTGTGACACCACCCTCCTGCTGTAGCTAGTCTCATCTATACTACTTTGCTCACTGAGCTGTGAAATTCACTGGGCAATGTCAAGCATTATCTGATAAGCACGTATTGGGTGTCCTAAATTCATGCTTCATTGCCCATATCGTAACGTCTAATTAATAGACAAAATTGGATTTCGATTTGTTCCGTAGTACCCATACTCATCCCCCCATTCATCCCAAGTATATGCCTATATAGATTTACTTACATTTCCCTGAAGTGTTGATTTTCTTGGGTAAATACAAGTCTTGGGCGAGGAGACCCTCCATCACCGCTTCCAAGTTGTACTCTTCAGCTGTGGCCAAAGCTTTAACATTCCAAAACTAACAGAGTGTGTTGAGAATTATTGCCGCATTTATCAGACATAAAAGGAGTTAAAAGGATGTGAAAAAATTGTCGTTGCTATGATACTTACCCCTGGCTGATTCGATTCCTCATCCTCCGTAATCAGTCGCTTCTTCCTCAATGGTCGCTTTTTGAATTGTCCCCCAAGAGTAGTCCCTTGGCTCGTATATAATTTATCCTTCCTCTTATCAACATTTTTATCAGCTGAAACACTGGACCAATCTCTACTAAAAATACTCAGCCCTGTGATTTCACGCTGTGACAATTTCCCCCTCGTGACCGAGCTTAAAAACCCGGTGCCAACACCCCTTATTAAGCTACTCCCAATATGCCCCCTACATGTCATCAAAATCACCCTCTCAACACTCGAGGCAATCATCTCGTAATTAATTCAATAATTCTACTCAAAAAAATTCTCTCTCAAAAATGATAGATTTGACGGCTCTATTGCTCACATAAGTGCCTTCAAAATCCCTCTGCTACTCCATAAAATCTCCCCCAATGCGTCAATTTTATCACTATTTCATACCGCGATAACAACCCCGTCCCTATCTGCACCACTGCTTATCCCCCAAATTTACGGTTGAGAGAAAGAAAAAAAAGAATTGCCCGACACCGGTCGACATAACCCCACATTTACAAACCGCATAATGTAAACCAGACTGGTTATCACGTGGTCCGTCCCATCGACACCGAAGTTTCATCGATCAGGCAATAAGCAACTCCAACTCAAGGCTCTAACATGCGCAATCACCGACAATCCGCCAATCAACACTTCCCATTGGCTCAACCTCATACCACGTGGTCGAGTTTTATTTTCCACACGATGATGATGATGCGCGCCAGTTTGCTTTCCACTTACTGCACGTACTTGATGCACACCAAGGCAAATGAGAATCCAGTGACAAGTGAACATCAATTATTAATTACACTGAGAAAACTATTAGTCGATAGCGTTTTCTTAAATTATTAAAATTATCATTACCACAGTTGGGCCATTAATGGCCACATGAAAATGACTATAAAATTTTTGTCAACTCTGAATTACATCGCATTTCGTTACGGATAATAATCCCATATATTTTTTTTCATATCCATAAAAAACATTTATTCTGTCGTCGGGGCGGTGCGAGCCATGAGTGTTTCGCAGAGGGAAAGGGGAGGGGGGGCGCCGAAAGCGGTAAAAATGCGCTTGCGCCCATTTCAACCGTCAAAGAGGACGCTGGTAAACACAGTCGTAGGGAGACCATACAGCGTACAGCGTTGCTGTGTCCAGTAACTCCGTAAATTGGTGAAATGTGTGTGTTTTTTTTCCTTTCCTTGTAATAAGAATATTCCGAAGATAAGGTGGCAAAAGTGTCTAAGAAGTGGAACGACAAGAGGCGAGAAGAGAAAACCAAGCACAGAAGGGTGTGTATATATATTTGTACATGTGTATATGTGGCCATCTAAGCGGGCAATTTTTTTTAGAGCCAATGAAAATAGAGGTTGTGCGTATGTAGTGTTAAAGGTTCTACGTATCAACCGGTGAAAATAAATTCGTCGGTGAGGGGGTACAATGTAAAAATTAGTGCTGGGGGATATTTAGTGAAACAGTGACGGAACTATTCAGACACCAATAGTGTACTTAGCACGTTGAATTTTCAATCAGAGTTTCAGTGGTGCGGAATTGACGTTCATTTTCCAGTGTTTCAGTTATTGTATCCGGTTCTCTTTTGACCGTCAACCATAATTTCTTTCCTTTGTGCATTTATGGGCCTCGTTTCAGTAATTGTGACACGAGGAACGTGCAGGCATGACAGTGTGATAAAAGGTGAGACAATACTATGCATTTTCTGTTTAGAAAAGAAATAGGCTAATGGCACGAGCTAACTGAAACATATATTGCATGGTTATCTCTTTTTACTTTTCGTTTAAATTTACCAAAAACGTCAATGGCCTCGAGGTCTATTTTAAAGAGCGTATAAGCTGGTACTCGATAGTTGTATCAGTTTATATTTTCACAATCTGGAGATAAGAATTGGATTCGTCTAGTGGCTCTAGTCTCTTAGCTTTTCTCACTCACTCTCACTCTCTCCCCGTCTTTCTCTCTCTCTCTCTCACATCGCTAGCACATTTATTTGGACAATTTATCAATGACCGAAAGTTCGGCGGTAGCATTTAATCCAAGGAAGAGGGAAACAGTTTGGGGAATTAAGGGAAACGATTTTGGGGATTATGGGTTGGAAGTAAACAAGACTATGGAGATATTCGAGTGGACAGATGGATATGTGTTTAATCCAATCGACCAATCTATCGTGATCGTTTGTAGTGCAACGATCCAGCTTTTTCCACCAACTTATTCCATCTCCCTCATCCGCATTTCACAGGGCTTACTATCCATGTTTTTTTTTCATGTTAAAGCACGTGTGGACCTATCAAAAGATGTAGCTGTAGAGACTACTGGTAGATGAAATTGATGATGCAACTGACTCGTGAAAAAAAAAGTATTTATCCTCATTCAGTCTCTCCATTTTCACTTGTCCCCTTAGTGTGCCTCAGTGGCATGAATACATCAGAATAAAAATTATTAGCTTGATGCAATTGACCGAGGACTTTCACCTGGTTTTTTTCTCTCACAGTCAATACGTTCCATAAATTGAACCCGTATTTTTTCGAATATCGCCAACCTCTTCAACTCATGAAATAGAAATTATTTTCTATCCCTTCATTTCACTTTACAACCTGGTGAAGTAGCTTAATGCATAACGACATTTTAACCAGCAAGTTGTACTTGGCCCCGGCTGTGCGCACGTTTATTAAATTAAGGAATTAATTCTCACGGATAACGAGTTTTTCATTAGGATAATGGTAGCGACGCTCTTGCATCCATAGTGGCAACACACTTCTCGCCGACGATTCACCTTCAAGTTGTATAGTTGACTTAATGTGTGAACTCGTGAAATTTTATCTGGAGCACTACTTCATTGAGTCGAGTATGTTTTTTTTTGCGGGTGGGTGGTGGGGGCTATGTTAGTCTAGGGGTCATTAACTGCGGTCACTCAATTGTGATAACAAATTTATTGGAGAAACTATCTATAGCATTTCTCTCTAGTTACAAGTGCTCAGCACTTATCCAACTAACTAAAGCAATTTAATTGTGCAATTTGTTTTTTTTATTTCTAGACACAAATACAAATGTTTTCCGTACGACTGGTGACTGCAGACAGCTATCAGGCACAACCGCTGCCCCAACTAGATCCAACATTTTCCGTATTTCGTGGATCGGAAATTAAAAATGTTCCTGTCATTAGAGTATTCGGAACTACGCCCAAAGGTACATTTGATTTTATTACCCAATAGCACTCAATTAAGCAGCTAAAATCCATTGAGTGTGGATGAGTTAATTAATACAATGCAATTACCAATTCCCAGGGGAAAAGACATGCCTGCACGTACATGGTGTATTTCCATACTTGTATGTACCATACACGGGTGAGGAGAATGAAGATAGGCTTGCATATAGACTAGCAGCATCACTCGATGCTGCCATTAATATATCACTGGGCACTGCCAATTCAACCAGCCAGCATGTTTATCAAATTCAGAGGCTAGCCGGAATGTGAGTTTAATGTTTTTTTTAATCAGATCAACCTGTTGAGTATGTGCTTTTTTCTACCCCACACAGAGCTAATCAACTGATTCCATATTTCAGACCGTTCTACGGCTATCACGGAAGGGAGCATCAGTTCTTGAAAATATCCTTCTACAATCCAGCTATCATGAAGAAAGCCGCTGATTTATTGCAGGTTTGTATTTTGCACGAGTTCATTTATTTGTTTTTTTTTTTGTTTTTTTTTTCAACTCTCGAATGATGAAAAAGTTTCGACAATTAGCTGAAAAACTCATACCAACTTTCTCCATTAATTTATCCTGCTTCATTTTTGTTCTATTCTGGTCCTCTTTCCATTAGACGGGGGCGGTACTGGGGCAAAGTTTACAGCCGCACGAAGCCCACCTCAACTATACTCTTCAATTCATGATGGATTATAATTTGTACGGAATGAGCTTCATAAATCTATCAAGTGTTAAGCATCGTCGTAGAAATCAATCATCCGAGGATACGATAGGGTCTTACAACAGTGTAATTACACCAATGAACAATGTAGAATATCTTCCAGTTAATGTTTTACGCCAGAGTGTTTGTGAGCTTGAGATAGATGCTATTGCATCCGATATATTAAATAGGGAAGATTTGGCAAAGGGAATCGAGCTGAATCCGGGATTGTCGGCAATTTGGAATGAGGAGAAAGAGAGGAGGAGACAAGCGGGACTAGTGGGTGGTGATTCTCAGCTTGTTAATCCAAAGAGCCCGCAGAGGCCACCATTCCGTCCAACCGATAGTGATCTCTATCAAGAGCAGAGACTTGCACGCCGCCTCTTAATGATATCCCAGGTGAGTGCACCTCAATGAATTTTTCATCACTTTTATTTGATGAAAAAACAAAATCTCAAACTATCAAGAGTAAGGGTGTCATTAATAGTTAGTATAAGTCTACTTATGTCCTCGCATCCCCAATTCAACTCCATTTTGAATAGAATTCATTTAATCTATATTCATTTCGTATGCTTCAGAACCATTTTAAGCATTTTTCTAAATAATTGTTTCTCATTAATTCCATTGCAGAGCGACGAGAGCACCCTTTCAATGAGTACAAATGCAACTCCATATCCAGCTGAAGTTACACAGGGTGATATTATATTAAATGCATCAAATTTTGGTAGTTTGAGCATACCGACTTGTGATAAAACTCAGCGGCCAAATGAAACTTTGAGTATAAGCTCACTGGGATCTACTCAGTCCTCCCCAACTTCCCACGATTGCAGTGTTTGTAAGTGTAATTTTCTCGGTCTAAAGTTTTGCTGTGGAAATTGGGGGGGAAAAATGCAAGTCAAGTACAACTAAAGCAACCTCAATCCTAATTGTAATTGTCTCTTTAATTTCAGTGGATCCCGATGATCTGCCATTAGTGGAATTACTGGAGAATTTGGCTCGTGACTCGGATACCAAGTTTAATTCAGTGGATGAGGACAGTGTTTTGGGGACTCAAGGATCCCTTTTCAATCCTGATGAGGACAAGAGTGATGAAGAGACGGGCAATGACGATCTGAATCTTACCTGTTTTGAATTGAATTCATGGAACTCCTGGGAGGGTGGTAAAAGGCCTTCGACCCAAGAGTCCTCTCAAAGCTCTACAATCAGCGACGACATCGATTCGAGCCTTTTGAATGCCCTCCTAGGTGCGCGGCTCGATTCGGAGCCGTCGTTGTCCCAGGATATGGCAGTTCCTCAGCTTGATGGAGCAGGTGACTTCTGCTCTCTTCTCGACTCTGAGGAGGAAGAAAATATGCAAATGGAAGTGGAACGCGTGTCACAGAATGTGCAAACAACTGTCTATACTAATCAGGCATTAGTTACAAATGCACCACATGCCAGTTGCCCCCAATCAATCCCCAGCAATCCCAGTCTCAGCCCTTCCACCTCGTCTTCCTGCTCATATGGCACATCAGGATCCTGGTCCTCAGTTGTGCCTAATGAAACCTACTTAAATCAATATAACGGAATTGAATATGAACATCTGGATGACGACTTCGTGGATGATATTGAGAATATAATGCAGGAAAATATAATGATGGATATGAACTTTTCGGTTGCCGAGGAAGTTCTAGTTAGTAGTAGTCTTGCAGAGAACGAGACAATTCCAATTGAACGTGTTCTTAATGGCGATCCATGCTTCACACAAACAGCTGAACTCGATAAATCTGATCTTACTGAATTACAAAATCAGTATGTTAGTTTACTTGACAGCGAACTACTCACAGAGATTTATGAGAACACCCAGAATGTCAATCTCGTGAATAATATTGTAACTGAGGAGCCCGAGAATTGTCATATTGATAGGCAGGTGGATTTTATTGATACTGAAATTGTCCCACAGGATCCACAAAGTAGGGATAGTGAATTACATAAACAAAATTGTCAGGTGGAGGTTGAAATGGATAATGAAAATTATAGACAAGTAAATAGACTCACCAGTGATAGTTCTGATTATAATTGTAACATTGTAGCTACGTGGGAGGAGTTGCAGGATATGAATTTTTTGCCAAAAGGTACAATTAAACGGAAGTGTACACAAAAGGTGAATAATCAAGCGGTTGGCAAGGGAAGAAGTAAAGTTAAGAGTGAAGTTGTTAGTGTGTCTAAGAGCGTTTGCGAGACTCCCAAGGGATCTGGGGAGGGGACTATTGTAGAGGAGTTGTCCAACATTAAGCATAATCAGCTACATGAAGATTTTTCGGAGACTGTGGAAATATTACCTCATGTTGAATTCTCGCCTTATCTACTTGGTGAGAATGAGAATTTAGTTAGTCCTGTATTAGCTGATTTCGAAGAATTGGTTGCTCCACTGTCACCTACGGGAAATTCAGCACCTGTAGAGTCGAACTATAGCTCCGATAGGTCTCATAGGGGTGTTATCTTTGGTGAAGATCAACACAGGCATTGTGTATATTCATTCAATCATAGGAAATTTGTACAGGACTATGTGTTTACGTCGAATGAGATTTGGGTAATTGAAAAGCGCAAGCGAGGTAAAACACGCGACGGGTGTTGTATTTCATCCGAAATATGTAGTGAGGACTGCCGACTGCCTTATGTACCACTCGAGAAAATTAGCATTGAGGTAGATAATGGCGAGAAACAAAATATAGAAGCAGCTGAGACGGATTTGGATTCAATTAGTTCCACTCTTACCATGGTTGATAACACCCGCAGGGATCCGGATTATCTCCTGCCCGAGTTGAATTCCATTGTTGCCAAGGCAAAAGTGAATGCAAAGAGAAAGAGCAGAAACACCCTAACCAGAATTACTCGACAGTCGGAACGTAACTTCATTCAATCTCCAAGTTCGACGGAGAGTGGTGATGGCCCCGTGATCATACGACGAATATTTGAGGAAAAAACTAATGGCTCTACTTGTATTAAAAAGCGGAAGATTATTCTGAAAGTTGGTAGTAACACAGACTCTCAGTCTGATGACTCTAGAATCGAGGATAAGTCAAAACTTCATGGGAAGATAAAGCGAAAGTTACGACGAGCCAGCAACAAAGCACCCACAATTCATTCCACTGTTGATAATGTTGGACAATTATCTGATCAAGCCACCCCCGTACTTTTCACACCGATTGAACAATACACTGCGGTACATTTACCACCCGAAAAAGTGTCGCAACCCATAAAACCAGCACAATTTCTCTGCAGTATAAAAACAAGGAGTCTCGGTATGAAGTGGCTAAAGTCTGTAACATCGAAATATCCAAGTAAACTAACAAATCAAAAAGCCCAATCAAGATTACCTACTCCACGAATTCATAAAGCGAGAAGCACAGCACAAAGATCTAAACCACGTACGCGTCGGCGGGGGCCCAAGGCAAAATCGATATCTTCAGCGGTGGAAAATGAAAAAGTTAAGGCAGCAACTTCCCTTGTAACACCGGAGGTGGAGCCCGATAATTTGCGGGAACTCGGTAGCTTCATTTACAAAGACGATGCCGCTGTGATAACAGAAACCCAAGTAATGATACCATCCTTGTCATCATCATTGCAAGATGAAACACCGTTGGCAGACGATGAGACCACACCTGTTTATACAAGCACAGTGACAGGAGTGAATTTGTACTCGGGAAAGGATTACACAATTGATGCAGTGAGTCAGGAAATTCCCCAGTTGCTATTTGCAGAGGACTCTAACGCCTCTTTCCACGAAAATACAATGGACATAATCAGCGTGAGGAGATCGGCGAATGAGATTGAAACGAATTCCATCGCTGATCACTCTGAAAATTCTAGTGTAAAATCTTTCGACGGCGATGAGTACAGCGATCACGAGAGTGGTATTTTATCAATGGCCGATGACTCGGGTAGTAATGGTACTGTGCACAATGACACAATGGATGATTCTCAAAAGTCACCAAAGTCATTGCGCGCCCTTCTCATCAATGAATTGCAGAAGGCAAAGAGATGTGAGCGTTGTGAAAGATGTGATTGCAATTCATATATGACTATGTTGACAAAGAGTTCACACACAATAAGAACTGGCTCAGCGAGGAGTGAGAGGATATATCTTCAGGAGGAAAACATGAGCCTCGTAACAAAATCCATTTTCCGGCTTATCGGTGATGATGCCTGTATGAATGATAGTACAACTTCACATGAGAATCACCTCGATACTGGGGACAGTTCCCCAAACCTGTCTTCTAAGAGCTTAGATCGTGATCTTCCAGATGAGGGCCAACGTTCAAGTCTAACGCCAAAATCATCGCCAAAAAAAAGTACCATATTGCGAAAAATTTATTCATCGAATTCGGAGTCTCCGGACAATGAGGCTGCGGATGACGTTGAGGAGGAAATTGATCAACGAAAGATACAGATGGAAGTGTGCTATCAAGCCGATGTGGAAATTGGTGAAAATGCACAGCGGAAATCTACTAATCGGTTCTCTTCCAATTTTGATAGTCACCGTAAGACCGATAATACGGATTTGAAATCTATCTCCGTTATCAATGAAAACAAAGGATATGAGGCTAATAGCACTGGTACCAAGACATTGACTAACGATGAATTTAGGAGGAGCGAAGTGAAATGTTCGAAGGCACCTGAGGTTGGCTCTTGTCGGAAGGTTGCGCTTGGGGTGGATAATAACACGGAATTGATAATGAATGAAGATGGGGATAATACGGAGAAGACACAGTCGTGTACTGAAATGGGGGAAAGATTTAGTGGTGAGTGTGCGAGTGACAGGGAAACCACTTCGGCTGCGGTATTGTTCCGTGATTACAATTACAAATCTTGGAGGGGTACTGAGAATATAGCTGATGGTGCGTATGAGGAAGATCGTCTGCTTGTAGAAAATGCTGACATGCATGAAAATGACGATGTTTCTGATTCTTATGACCCAATGCGAAATATCGGAATATTGAAGAAGTGTTCAAGGGAATTGGTTCATATTGATGAAACTACAAGAGATACATTCGTTCTAGAGATCGATAACCATGATGACAGTGAAGATGCACACAGTAATATTCGCGGAATCGACGATTTATCCATTGCTGATACAATTATTGTGGGCGCTCTCTCGGATACTAGCTGTGACAATTATGATAAATTATCACAGGATAGTGAAATCCAGGATGACGAGTTTGGTGATGAAGTAGAAAGTACAGAATTGTCCCGTGATGCAATAATTCGGAAATCGGATGGGAATGGGAATTCCTTTTTCACTGCTGATACAATTGTAATTACTGGCTCAGTGCATGGAAAAGTTGAGGAAGATTTGGCATCCAGGAATGAAAAGATACACACTGCTAATCTTGAGGTGCAAGCGAAAAATTGCGAGGAATGTAACGAATCAGCAGATGGAAAAATTGAAGAGAATTTCCAGGCGTCAAACATACTATCTCCATCTGTTGATTACATCGATCAGATTCTAATCATTGCAGAACCCGAACGAATGGTAGCCAGTGATAGTGAAATTGCCGCAATACCTATCACAATTCACACCGAAGATGGTGTGAGCACACGCGAGCCCCACAGCAATAATACCACTTCCGAATTTAAGGTAACTCGCAAAGACGAATCCATAGAGGGTAAAGAGAGGGCGAAGATCTCGGTCGATGAGAATGGTACCATTAAAAGTATTCCACCCATTGAAGGAAAGTCGGAAGAGTTTAATGAAAATCTGGACTCGTCCCTTGGCGTTAAAGTTACTGCTGATATTCCTACAACGATTGAAAAACAATCTGAACAAACTATGATGGTATCTGTTAGTGAAATTGTTACCAACGTAGTTTATTCAGCCATTGGAACAAAACGTACAGAGCCTGAACAAATTTGTGCAATTCATGCTAGAGATAACGACTCAACCGCCGGCGTCCATTCAAGTGTTGCCGTGCTTCGAGGAAATGCACGAGTGTCTGTTAATAATAATGAAACCTTTGAGCCACATTCAATGACTGAAAGTGGCCCTATACAACTTACCCCAAGTTTTCAGTTTTGTGTTAACAATGAAGATTCGTGCAAAATGGTTGAAACTATTGATGAAAACTTACAGGAAAACCCAAAAATGAGTATTCACGATTACAGCTCTAATCAAGTTCCATCAACTGTCGAACAAGGACCAGGCGATGTCGCAGGATTAGTTATTAATAATAACTCTAAAGTTTGCGCATCTCAAGAAAACTCCATGGATAAGTCGACATCTTCAAACAATTCCTTCGATGATCATGAGATTGAGTTTTTGGATTCCCCTGAGCCCTCGCAGAGTGACACAATAAATATCATTATAAACAATCTTGATCACGACGCGGAAGTCGAAGAAGATCTGCATTCACCAGTCTCTAATACAATAGCTGTACCGCCAGAGAGTACAAATGGCCTGTCTGAGTCAACAAGCTCAGTTAAACAATTTGAAAAGACGGAGTCCTCCATAAATCGAATAAAACAGTTAGCAGAAACTTTGCCTAATCACGTTATCACTCTCTCGTCCGATTTACCAACAACAGAAGTGCAGCAATCACTCAGTAAGCGCCGCAGGGTATACGTTAAACTGGAGCGTCTTCATCCGGACCTTGTCAGGAAATACCTGAAAACCTATCCCGCGGAATCCGACGAGGAAACAAGGCAATCAAAAACTCTACAACCTGAGCCTTCTACACCTGAGGTAAGCCTCGTTGAGAGTAATGAAATAGAGCCCTTGAAAGATGATTCAAATGAGGATGAGTTGGAAGTAAAGTCGAAATTGGAATCAACGAGTACAAACATATGCGAATTGGAGGTGGAAAAATGTCAACCATCAGCCGAGTCTTGCTTCTCAAAAGTACCAAATCGTAAAAACGCACAAAATCATCCGAGGAACAGCCCAAGACATTACCCAAAAACTCCTTCAGAGAGAAAGAACCAGTCACGTTTCAGGAAACACGCTTCAAGGAGGACCAAACGTGTAAAAATATCTGATGACATAATTTGCATAGATCTAGATGACAGTCCCGTGCGTCAACTTGATGACGAAGTCCCAAAGACATCGAACGACTTTACGACCCCACTTGAGAACAACGGAAATCAAACTTCGGTGCAAAGACTTGAGCAGTCTGATGAGAGCAATAGTGAAATCGAGATACGGAAAAATGTCCCATCTGAGTTAAATCAGCAAAATCCTGAACCGCGTGGTGAATCCATACCTAAAATATCACTTCCACTTGTTCAACTTCCAAGGCTGGAATTCACCCGCAAGAGCAAAATTCCCTCAAAAAGATGTCGGTCCCCCTCGTCGAATATCACTACGGCCTCGATTTCATCATCTGAACCACTGGATAGTTCAATTCTCAGTGACCTTCACCCAACTCAGTCCAACCGCTATGTCAACACCTACGTAATTCAATCAGCCTATCGAACAAAACACCATACCGTGAGTGTAGACAATCGTCTAGTTCTCACTCGTATCGTAACAAAAGACTCCAAACATCGTGTAAGATCGGAAAAAGAGAATTTCTTAGTCCAGCTTGGCCTTTACCCACTGAACCCCGACCTCGAGGAAAACTGGGTGAATGAGGACAGTCATGTGGCCTACATTCAGCGTCAGGAGCCTAAAGTAGCGTTGCATCGATTGAACGCCCCCACACTTAAGCGTTACGGCTACGCCCACCGCTTCAAGTCTAATAAAATTGGTAAGCGTTTTTTCAACACACCTAATGAATTCAAAATTCCGGCATACGATGGGCCTGCTGACTTGACCTCCAGTGAATCTGACTCAAGTGATAATGAAAGCATCACTGTGTCGAAGGAACGACGGGTATGTAGTTATCGTTCCGGCAAGACCAAAGAAATTTTAGCAACACCAACAAAACGAAAAAATCCAAATTCATCGGACAATTCGGATGGGCCAGCTGCGGCCAAAAGTCTTCGGATAACACCTAAGCGAACACCCAACAGGCCAAGTATGTTGAAGAGTCCCGGTCGTTTATCCGGGAATTATACACCCCTTAAAATAATTGTCACGTCTCCCAAGGTACGTAGAGAGGCTTCTGATGCTCCTCAACAGTTGAAAATTCTAGCTGATGGTACTGGCAACAGTTCGGCCTACTGCCACACCCCAAGGAGAAGAGGACAGGGATTGCATGAGAATTTACTACGTGGTAGAATCTCAATTGCCTCGCCTATCCAAAGTTCAGGTAACATATCGTCGTAACGAAATTCTCATCTTCTTCATTCTGAAGCAAGAAAAACTAAAAAAAAACCATGATATAAGTGACGAAAGCGAAAAAAAAAACCGAGTTTTGTTTGATTTTATTTAGGGAGTAAGCTGGAACTTACTAGTATCGAGAAAACGCCTCGGTGAGTTAAGTGGGGCGAGTGAGTCTCCAGAATTTATGTTTAAGTATGCAACATCATTCAAAGACAAACTGGATTATTATATTTTATGTTTAAACTTGGCGACTCTGCAGAGACGATACTTCAGGAAGTGTGAGGACCAGAAGGGGCGACTCTCATTGTAAGGGAATTGTTCTAGAGGAATTATCAGATGATCATCACGTATCCATCGGGAAAGAGATGAACGTTCGCAAGAATCTTTTTACGAGCAGAGAGCCGATATTATGTCAAGATAGGATTCTTTCACCAAAGCCGAGTACATCTAAAGAAGGAGCTGAAGAGAAAATTTTTCATAAATATGGAGATTCTAAAACGACTGAAGCAAATGCTCGATCATTCGACGAAGATGATGATTTTGAGTTAAGATACTCAACTCTGGAGCACATTCCTCATGATACACCTAGAAATGACAAATCCGAAAACAACCTGGATCCCGACGAGGACGATGACAATTTGTGTGATATCACATTTACGCAGTACATAGGCTCTCAACTATCCAAAAAAACACACGTGTCATCAGAAAGCTCGTCACAATTCCGGGGTAATGCAACAAAATCCATAACAATAACACCACGTTTCAACCCACCATCGTTGGACAGAGTAAAAACAACATTGGAGTCTTATGGGATTCCAAAATGCCGAAATCCTCAACCGTTCTTCAGCAAACAAGTGGATGCCTGCGGTCAGAAAGAATTGGCCCACCGGATGCTCAAAGTCCCTGGAACGGGTTTGGCGAATGTTGCGCTCTTCAAATCAGCCATGGAGGGCTCAACTGGTCTCACTCGCTGGCGTAGACTGAAAATAAATGAGTTTCATCCATCCTCAGGAAAACTCCAGGCCTCGAGCATTCGCCGAAGCCTTGCTGGCCACCGATCAATAATAATAACGCCGTCATTACCGCCACCCGCTTTAAAGGACGTCACAACTTGGATTAAAGCCCGAGAATATTTAAAGCGAAAAAGGGAAGCGGAGCAAAAGGCGAATGAGGAGGAAAATGAAACTGTAAAAATTGCTGAAAGTCT
Organism: Asobara japonica; assembly: GCA_026005395.1. Lineage (NCBI taxonomy): Eukaryota > Metazoa > Arthropoda > Insecta > Hymenoptera > Braconidae > Asobara > Asobara japonica. Next base: position 541,661 of record BQMI01000594.1, on the reverse strand, counting down.
ACGAGAAGAGAAACGCACACCCGAAAATGCTGAGTCTGATGAGAACACTTCAGACTCATCAGACTCCAGTATCGTGGGTCCATCTCCCGAAAAAGTAAATCTTTCGAATTCATTAAAACTTCTCGGTCGCACTCCTGGAAGTTCTCAAGTGAAGAGAATGTTCTCAACATCAAAAACTTCTCAATCAACCTCGGCAATGGAAAGATCAATGGGCTCTGACAGAAGTACTCCCCCAAGCGCATCGGACAAATCTCATAAATCAATGAATCCAACATTTTTGAGCATGCTAGAGAAATCAAAGTTATTTGAAACTAACACCTCAAAACATCCGGGAATGTCTTACGGTCAAATTGAATGTGCATCAAACTCCACGAGAAGTGACGTGGCAGCTGAGAATATGCAGAATGCGAAAGCCGTAACAACATACCAGTATATAACACTTATGTGTGTAGAAGTGCACGTAACGACTCGTGGGGAATTGCTGCCTGATCCTGACCACGATCCAATATCCGCAATTATCTATGCAATTCATAGTGACGTACCCCCAACATCTCCAATAAGGCCACTCGTGCACGGGGTTATTGCAGTGGCACCGGAGGGCTCACGAAAACTGGGATACACCTACGGTACCAATGTCCCTTTTGATATTACTCTTGTTCACAGTGAAGCTGAGTTATTCGAGTCCTTCGTCACCCTTGTTACCAAGACAGATCCAGAGATATTCCTAGGATGGGAGCTGGAGGCACTGTCCTGGGGCTACATCTTTCAACGGGCTACAAGCTTCGGTGTGAACTTGAATAAAAGAATATCAAGGATACCTGGTGTCCAGTGCAAGTGGGAGACCACAACACCCGACTTAGAGGCACTTGGTGAAATCAAGTTACCAGGTCGAGTAGTCCTTGACATCTGGCGTATAATGAGACACGAAATGGCACTGTTAAGTTACTCATTCGAAAATGTGATGTATCACGTGATGAATGAACGTGTTCCATGTCCGTCTTTTCAAAGATTAACTGAGTGGTGGGATAGCGATAATTTGAAAAGTCGTTGGAAAGTCATAGAGCATTATGGGACGCGGGTACTTGGTGTCTTGAGGATTCTGGAGCAACTAGACATGATTGGACGTACTAGTGAGCATGCAAGGCTCTTTGGCATTCAGTTTTATGAGGTGTTTACGAGGGGTAGTCAATTTCGAGTAGAGTCTATTATGCTGAGACTTGCTAAACCACTCAATTACATTGCCGTATCACCATCACCTCAACAGAGAGCAGCGATGAGGGCCATGGAGGCATTACCCCTTATTCTGGAGCCTGAGTCGGTTTTTTACAGCGATCCTATCATTGTACTTGACTTCCAGAGCTTGTATCCAAGTATTATAATTGCACATAATTACTGCTTTTCAACTTGTCTTGGAAGAATTGAACGCATCGGACAACCTCATCCTTTTGAATTTGGTGCATCTGTACTGAAAGTAACAAAAAATACAGCACTGAAACTCGAGGGCAAAGTCAACTTTGCTCCTTGTGGAGTTGCTTTTGTTAAACCAGAAGTTAGACTTGGAATTTTGCCGAGAATGCTGACGGAAATACTGGAAACAAGATTTATGGTGAAAAAGGCTATGAAGGATCATGATAAAACTGATAAGACACTGCAGAGGGTACTACATTCACGACAACTAGGACTCAAGTTTCTTGCGAACGTTACTTACGGATACACCGCGGCGAATTTCACGGGACGAATGCCCTGTATGGAGGTAAATGTCAACATTGTCATTCTTTTACATTGCGTTTGGCTTGCTAATCTTTCGAGTTATGTATTATTGTTGTGATTTAAGTCCAGTAAAATTTTCGTAATTTGCATTATCATTTTTCGGGCACAATATTCACAAGTTCTATTCAACGGTGATTTAGTTTTGTCAAGAAAATCAATATCTTCTAATGAGAAGCTTTGCACCTTGCAATGAAAAACTTTATTAATGGGTCGGAAGATTTATTTGGTAAAAATATTTTTTTATTCCAGTGCAAATAGACTATAACATCAGGTTATCAAGTAACGTTTATTAGTATTAAGATTGTGTTCCAGCCTTGCTACAAACTCTTGAGGTTTTTTTCACATATTTTAAACGAGCTTCATATCGGATTGACGAGGAAACATAACGTCCTTGCTTTTTATCATTAGTCGATGACTCACGGAGTTTTAATGCAGTGCAACCATGTTACGAATTTTCACAAATCAGTTGAATATTAAAATCTCCTATTTTAGGAAAACGAATTTGATGACAAGTCTCGGCAATCTTTCTTGCCCCATATTTTATTAGGAATTGTGAGAAAGAACTGGCAAGGGTTCATTGATCGGTCAACGATAACCCCATTTATATAAACTAATAATTGTCTAGTATCGAATATCAACTTACACTGAGGTGAACATTGCTCAAACCAAATCTATATTTAGATGGTCGAATGAAATTTGCATTTTTTTGATGAAACGAGTAATTTCATCCTTAGCTCCGCATGTCTAAATTTGTCTTGAAAAGTTCTCTTGTACATACCAAGGAGCAAGCGTATATTGGCTATAAATATACGCAGTTTCAGATAAAAAAAAGAACGAACGTGTTAATTCAGTAAAATAGTGGGTGGTCGTGCCAACGATTCACTACTCGAAAATGTCAATTTGTAGAAAATGAGTTAGCAAAATATTGTCAGAATAAATAAATATATGTTTATTTTTAGCAATGGTTATAACAGGATAAAAAAAGAAATGCAACACACCCCAGTTCTCAGTTGATAGTTGTTCACCATTTTTTTTAATACAAATATTCAGTAGTTAGGGATCTTCTGTAGTTTGCAAAATTGTCTTGTTCTTACAAATTTCCCAAGCCAATTCCCCACCAGATACTGTTGTCATAGTGACAGTTTAAAAATTTAAAGCATTTCTAGTGTGAGAAGTTTCAGATATATTTGAACGCTCAGGAGTATTAATAATTTTATAAACACTGTGCAAAAATAATTTTGTAAACACTGTTACAGGTCGGTGACAGTGTCGTCAGCAAAGCCAAAGAGACCCTTGAACGTGCAATAAAACTTGTGGAATCCACAACCAAATGGGGAGTAAGGGTTGTTTATGGCGATACTGATTCACTGTTTATCCTGGCCTCGGGGAAGTCCAAGGAGGAGGCCTTCAAAATAGGCTATGAAATTGCAGATGCTGTGACTGCAGATAATCCTTCACCTGTGAAACTGAAGATGGAGAAGATTTTATATCCCACAATTTTACAGGTAAAAAACAAATTAATTCAATGTCTCCGTTCGCTAAGGTGTTTCTAAAGTGAAAACATTTCAACACCCTAACTTCGATTCTTAAAACAGTTTTATTTTTTAATCCTTCGATTTGAGACTTTTATTGGGCTCAGTCGATATTAGCAACCTTTTCTTTCCATGTGAAATATCATGAGAAAATAATTTTGTCCCATAAGTTTTCAAACTTCATGTATATCGACAAATATAACGTTTACTGAATTTGGACGAGCACGTTTTTTCTCAATTTATGATCCAATGCATTCGATCCATCAAAAAATGTATGCAAATGCATCCCTTGTCATTCATGTTTTTAATTAAGTTGATAATTAAATTTATTTCCTTAATGTCAATGATTTGTACTTCTTCAAAACTCAAAATTGAATAATTAATTTTCCCAGACAAAAAAGCGTTACTGCGGTTACATGTACGAGACCCCAGACCAAAAGCAGCCGACATACCTTGCTAAAGGAATCGAGACAGTTCGCCGAGATGGTTGTCCAGCGGTGTCCAAAATGCTCGAGAAGACCCTGAAGATCCTCTTCGAGACGAAGGATGTGTCCGAAGTGAAGCAGTACGTAATTCGTCAATTTGACAGGATACTTCGTGGCAAAGTTTCTCTTCAGGATTTAACTTTTGCCAAGGAGTTTCGTGGTATGCGTGGCTACAAAGAACGCGCCTGCGTTCCCGCCCTGGAATTGACACGTCGTTTAATGAAGAAAGATCCGCGAGCTCTGCCAAGACATAGTGAACGTGTAAAATACGTGATTGTAGCTGGTGCACCAAATCAAGCCCTGATTCATTGTGTCAGATCGCCTTGGGAGGTGCTAAATGATCCAGGCCTCAGGCCCAATGTTCTTTACTACATCACACGTGTAATAATACCACCCCTTAATCGTTGTTTAAATTTAATGGGTGTAGATGTAAACACTTGGTACAGGGAAATGCCACACAGACATATTTTACACAATCCCATTGCTGTACCAAGTGACAAACAGAAACAAACAATTTTTCAATATTTTGGAAATATTGTTTGTGTTTCGTGCAGTCAAACTAGTAATAAAGCTTTATGTTATGATTGCAAATCAAGGCCAAGTGATACATTGGTAATGCTGAATGAAAGATTACGATGGTTAGAGCGAGTTTACGAGCAAGTTACGAGTATCTGTCAGTCTTGCATAGGACGCACTGATGTTGTTAACTGTGTCTCGTTAGATTGCCCTGTACTTTATCGTAGGGCTCAATCACAAAGGGAATTAACCCAGGAAGCTCAATTGGAAAGAATAATCAAAGAGCAAGACATTGATTTTAAAATTTTTTAAGAGTTTATTTTCTGCTTCTCAACTGCAGGACTAATTGAGAATTTAATATTTTTAATGATTGTGAAGTATTTTTGAAGCTCATTGCATTCCTATTCACCACATTATATTTGCAAATATTATTCGAACACGTGGAGATAAATGTTTGTCAATTAATGGTGAGCGGAAAGTGTCTTGCGAATTTCATAAATTGGCATTGATAATGTTTTTATATGAAACAATACAAAGTTATTTTCTAATACCAAAATTTTATACGGAATACATGGGGCTTGGAACAAAAAGTGATAATGCATATATTTTTTCGTAGTATAATTATTATTCTTTTTCAAATATCTTCCATAGTTATTTCTACATGCTCTTTGCTCATCAGTGAACTCGTTAGATTCATTCAATCTCTAAGTATTGTCTATATTTTCCCACCAAAGGTTCTATTGCAACGCACATACTCGAGCTACATTCACATTAAAGACCAAAAAAAAAAACAAGATAATGACCAGTTTGGTAATTTAACTCACCGAAGTGAGATGAACATCATTGTCTTTGAGTCATTTAATTCATAATTATTTCTATCAATCACACACAACACATAATCAGTAGTAAATTTTGTGGAAGACATGGTCTCGTTTTTAAGATAACTTCACAATGTGAAATTTGCGCGATGACTTCAGTATAATTAGAAAAGCAATTTAATTTGTTTAGATGATAGTTATGAGGCTGAGAATGCCTCAAAGTGCCATTGTTCCTCATTATTAATCTCATGGAAAATACTTACCGAATTAAAGGTTATCATAAATTATACTACCATTAAAAAAGAACTTTGAAACGATGCAATAATAAATTAACGAACATCAAAGGCAATTCATACACCGCCGGCGGTGTATGATACATTGTTTTCATTTGGTTAAATTAATCCTAAGAATATTTTTTTTTTGTGAAATAATTAATATAAAAAACTAGACTTCCAGGGATTTTTAATTCGGTAAAAAGTACTGACTCCAGTGATTAAGCGTTAGTCATAAACTTGGCGTTTTTGGGGATACTAAGATGGGTATATTTGTATAAAAAAAATGTGCAGAGCAATATGTGTAAAAAATATCAAACCAATTTATGTTAGAGTTTTGTCTTCAAGTTACAGAGAAACAATGATAACAAACGATTACTCACAATGTAGGACGAAATTTGTAGGAATAATCAACAACGAAAGAGTATTCATTCATTGCGTTGCATGTGTTATGTGAGTTTATCGTTGTTAAACAATTTCATTGTATAAAATGAAGCGAAATAACTATACATAAATAATTGACGCGTGTGTGATATAAATTTATGTGGATTAGAGAAGGGCATTTCGATATAAACCTACCTGTATATAATTTACTCATTTTTTTTTTCGTACAAATGAAAGACTGCTAAACGTACTTCTCTACGCCACATCCCAAAACGCGTTAATTAATTGAATGAGAGAATTATTCTAAAGGGTAATAGGTAGTTTAGTTGATTGGTGAATAAGAAAAAAAAAGGAATATTAATGAAAATGCAGTCGTTGTTAAGGTGGGGAATTGTTTCCCTTATTATTTCCTCTCAGTTCCTGAAGGCTCGTTGCTTTGAGTTTTTATGTTTTGTACTTACGTTGTTTTTCTTTGGGAGAAAATGCCCAGACTAGAGTTAGTGTCTCAATCTTAATATTTTTTCATCTTGAAATTTAAAATTGTTGTTTTGGCTCAGGTCACTGGTTTGTGAGAACACTGGCTTTAAAAATCTACTTCCATCAATTTATTATCACTAATGAGAAGGAAAAAAAAACAGCCTTTCGGATGACTGTGATACATGGTCTTATTTGAGTTCTTACATCATTTTTCCACCTTTGTAGTATAATCAATAAAAAAAACTGTAATTCTTAAGTAAAAGAAAAGTGTTGTTCATTGTAATTTATAGCCCGAGATCCGTTAAGAAAATAAATCCGGCAGTTTAGAATTATTGAATTATCGTGTTAATTAATGAGTATTTCATGGAGAAAATGTCGAACGACCTTATTAGTAGTTGAGGAGAGGTCCAACGTAATTGGTTGCCGGGAAAATTTTCCTTGAATGACTCATTATTGCGATAATTACGAAAATTGTATATGGGGATGAAAAGAACATACAAAAAGTACATTAATACATTCAATTCTTTATTCATGAGGTTTTTTTCAACTTTTTCATATGCGACATTTGATAAAAGTGCACTTTTCCATCACTCTTAATCCAATAAACATAGATTTAGGAACATTCATATAATCTACATAAAGTTGGGTGCGAGTTTTACTTTAGTGCAAACAGAATTCCATTAATTCAGTCTTGAAATTACTTAATTTTCCATGATAAAATCTATTACAAAAATAGTGATAGTTTCATTTCAAACTGATTGTACAATTGGAACAAAATTCCCCAGTGCGCCGTGAAAATTGAGTAAAATCAGCATTAATTGCTTGACAAAACGTCAATGAGCTCCAATGAACACATAATTATCCACAGAATTAGTATTTCCGCACCCAGTACGAATATTGGAAGAGTGATTTTAATTCAGGTATCGACATTTAGAGCTCTAGGTCACATCAATGTACCGAGGGTCTACGCAAATATTGAGGTACAGTATTGGTCAGTAATTAGATTGTATCGATCCATCTACACTAACGAACTCAACCGCAAACTTCCTGGCATTGATGACAAAGTCGCATTGAATAATCCAATCAAATAACTGAAATTGAATGTGTCGTATGATTTCAATTTAAACAATTCCATCCAATCTATGTTCGTATGATTGTACATTGGACATTAAACATAGTGATCAATTAACTGATTAGCAATTGACGCAGTAAATAAATACATAATTAATGATAACATTACTGAAGGAAAATTGGGGGAAAAAAACTATTGAATCGACGTTGAACATTTTGGCAAAGATATTACATTCTTATAGTTATGATATTGTTTTTGAAGATGGGTCACGATGATTGTTTTCCTTCATGTGAATCGCAGAGCACGGACATCGGTGAGTAGACGTACCCTGAGTCTTCGTTAAAGAACAATGCACGAACTTTTTTCCCTGAATGGATTGGACTTTTGTGATGAGAAGCCCACGAGGAGGCAATCCTCTTGCTCATGTTCAGTTATGTACTTCATTATGTCCTCGACAGCTTTGCTCACTGTGATCCGCTTTATTGCAGCTTCACGCCTCAGCTGCTCGGTCACTTGGCGTTGTTGTTGTAAATTTGTAATCACCATGTCCATAACCGCGGTATCTGACAGACCTATTTTGCGGGCGTGGTCTTAACACTTGCACGGGAAACACACAGCCCAATTGGGGCTTAGCGAGTGGATTTTTATTCTGTAGGCACGTGGAATTAACGCTCACTATAATGCCTCAGTAGTGGCCGCTTGAGTTTGCCTTCAGCTTATCTGGAGTATACACTTTTGACGAGTTTGTCGATAGTTTATTAGGACAAACGAGATTAGTTTGGTTCAGAGCGTAAAATTGTGACTTTGACGGTTGAAGGGGCACAAGCTGAGATAGTAAAAGATATTGATCAGGAGTAAGTAGAAAGGTCGTGTACGGTCTTTCTAGGGATGGCGCATGAACTAAGTGAACGACTTGTAGCTAACAAAGGATTCGTCTTTATCTCTTAGCGATATTGACCATCGGCATTGCCATCCAAGCGGCGACGTCAGATTACCATGTGGCCAATATTACTCTACCCAAATGTTTCCATCCAATTATTTTTTATGACGATATCTCGAACAAATCTTGAATTCATGTGCGCTCCGTAATCCACGTGACGTCTTCTTTTTAAATATAATCACCATAAAAAATAAGTGGATTCCACTTTTTGGCTGTAATAAGTACTCTTATGGTAACAGGTAGATAACAAAAACAAATGGGATCATTGTATATGTGGATCTGTGTGTGGTTCGATGTTTCCAAATAATCACAAGGCGACGAAGGCCAATTCCCGAGTCACCAATAATTGTTGATTACTTTTAAGTTTTTTTTTCATATCAATTTTATCGGTATACTCAGTGCTCACTTGGCGACAACCATGGCGAGTTTATTTATTTATACAATTGGATATATCCTGTTTGTTAGTGGCTTGATTTATCCACCCACGGAATTTGTATCTGCAGGTCTAACAATTCCGGAATTATTTTCAAGCTGTTTAGGCAATGAATATAATGATTTTGTGCAGTATCACATAAAGAGGACTATTGTTACCCTATTTGTTCACTCATTTTTGCCGTTTGGTGAGTCATTAAACTTACTAGTAAAAGTTTTTCATAGGACAACGTCATTCATTGACATTTTATTTTTACATGCATATTTGCAGGTTACATCGTTGGACTGACTCTCCTAGGTCACTTAGATGCTGCACAAATATTTCTTGGCACTGATCACCCACTATGGTTGACATTATCACTGTGCGCCTTGGTGGGTCCAATTTACGCGCTCAATTTGATTGTTGGTTGGTCGAAAAATCATTTTTCCAACCATCCTATTGCCAAGGCTCTGGGGATTTATTGCAATGCGAGAGGCACATGGCTCGACATTGCTGCTGATGTCAACAGAGAATATAGAAGGTAATTATTATAAGGAGTCAATTAACACATAGTAATGAACATGATCGTGGTGAGCAATGATACTTCATGCATCATGAAATAGTACATTTTGACACACAGGCGGAAACAACTTTTCTGGTGACTGTGAGTTTGCAAGACGAGCCGAAGGCGACTTTTACAACACAGGAGACAGAAAAGTTACTTCTGCCCGTGTGTCGAACAATATTCTTTGATACAATGCGTGTGGGCAGGGTTTCAGGCATGCGTAGCGTGCGGGAAACGTTGCTTTGCGCACAGTGCGTCAAATAATATAACAAGCGACCTCTTCAAAACATTATGCTCGTAGCTCAACTATTGTTCATCTTTTAAATTAAGAATCGGTTTTGGGGCCTTAATAATTGGTCATTCTAAGTTTCACTGACGTCAGCGGACAACTTTCCATTACTTAGTTAACCTTTAAAGTGCATCGGGGGTATTTGACACCCAGCCCCATTTTCGAGCTATCGAGCTCACCCCTAAGTACTTAGCTGACAATGGCCCTAATTAGAAAAAATGAACTATGTACTCGTCTGTACATTGTCTGTAGATGATTGTACATAGAAAATTTTCGTTTGTCTTTAATTGGCCGTAAGTAGGTAAAACATTTTGGCGTACGTAGTTAGCCGACAAAAACTAAAAATTGCTCAATTCATGTTTAAAACCCGATCATTTCATGGCAAATCGTTTGTAGATTACGAATTTAATCAATTTATCGTTTGTACCCTAACATATAATGCATTTAATGCAAACAAACAAATTCCACCACCCGTCAATCGTCTGGTCACGTGATCTTTTCCATTGCTATGTTATCGATTATGGACCCCCATAAAGTTAGCGGACCAGGGTCAGAAATCGGCACTTTTTTTTCAAAATTCCGTGCCTTTTACGTGTTTTTCAGGTGCCGCATTTAAAAATTTCGTGCTCCACCCCTAAAAGAGGAAAGGGGTGGAAACTCCAATTCCATAGATAATGTATATGTTGATACGGCATAATTACGTGCTTTTTTGTGCTCCACAATAAGCAGGGTGAACATGAGCAAAAAGTCATATATACCCTTGATTTCGTATATAAGGTATACGGGTAGTTAAATGGGATTCACAGTGGGACCATAATTGGAAATTCCATAGTTATGTGCTTTTTATATGCTCCACGGTGCGCATGGCAACGATGCAAAAACAAAATTTTGTTACCCGAAATTTTCACTGCGGTACTTTAAGGGTGGGAAAAATTCGTTAATCAACGAGTACCCAAATAATCAGATATGCCATAATTAAGTGCTTTTTATGTGCTCCATGGTTAGCATAATTAAAAGGGGGGGGGGGCGTTTTTTAAAAAAAAGAATAGAGGGTACATAAATAAACGAGTACATTAATAATTCGCTACGTCATAATTATGTACTCTTTATCTGCGCACGGTTAGCATAATTAAAAGGAGGGGGGGGGGGAACGTTTTTTTCCACCAAATTTCCACTTTTTCTAATTAGTGCCATTGTCGGCTAAGTACCTAGGGGTACCGAGTTCTCGAAAACATTCCTTAATTTGAAGACAACGGATATGTGGCACCATCTATCTTTTGTTAAAAGCTCTAACTGTGAGTAAAGTCGGTCAGTATATTTCGGCGAGTGCCAGGACATTGGTAGTGATCGGTAGCAGCTGCTGAAAGTGGACGTTCCAAAATTCGCGGGTGCCCAACACCCACCGTGCGCGTAGTGCGTTGAAAGTCTTTTTTGGAGAATATTTTTTTCGTCGCTTTTATAACTAATTCGTGTTTTTCTAACGTAAGTATATCTCTAAAAGTGCACAAAAATTTTATTTTCATTATTTAACACTACTTTGCACTGCAGATGGCTCACAACCTACGACGATCCTTGTTGCATGAATCGTTAGTCAACACGCTGTACGACGAAGAAGATTTTGGCGGGAAGGCAAGTGACTACGAAGCTATTTCTGATTTAGAGCATTCAGATGATGGAGATAGTGAACATGACTCTGAATTTGAACCCAGTGACGACGATTTACAAGACTCTTCGAAAAGAGTGCTCAGCAAAGAAGACACACTGTACGACGTTCCTCTTGCCAAAAGATTGAAAGCGGGGAGGAGGCCTGTTACTAAGCTATATGGTAGAGGAGTTGGGGGAAATCGATTTGTTTGGAGCAGTAAGCAGTCTTCGCATCGGTTAGGTAAGAAATACAAATATTTTATATATAAAAATATATTGATGTATATATACAGGGTGACCCAGTTAAAACAGCGCACCCGGATAACTCCTGAAAAAAGGGGTAAATGAAAAAATGTTTCCTATATATATGGATAGTTAATGTTCTATTTGTTATTCTATAATATTTTCTAGATCGAGTAAATCGCTCATTGCCTGAGTTTGTACCTGGCCCCATTAGAGATGCTGCAAATTGTCAGACAATCTTTGAATTTTGGAATGTTTTATTCAATGACGAGATGATAAACATTATCGTTGATTGTACAAATACAGAGATAGAAAATGTGTGTTCTGTCGCAATGGCTGAGGGTAAAACCATGGAGAGTTATGAACATCTCACCTGTGAAAATGAAATTAAAGCATATATTGCTATACTGTACCATTCTGGCATGTGGAAAACCAATCGAGTTGATGTCAAAAGGCTATGGGACGATGAAAATGGAATTACATTTTACAAATGTGTAATGTCTTGCAGAAGATTTTTATTTCTGTCTCAACACTTACGATTTGATATTGAAACAACCAGAGATCGCGAAGACAGACTTGCTCCCATTCGTAAATTTTGGGACATTTTTACTAGCAACTGCACAAAAAATTATAACCCCAGTAGAATGTGTACAGTTGATGAGCAACTGCATGGATATCGGGGACGATGCAAGCATAGAGTCTACATGAAAGCGAAACGGGACAAATATGGACTGATGGAAAAGTCGTTAAATGATGCTCTAACAAGTTACCTGGTATTTATCTTTTGATTCATTCATTGATTAATAAATTTGGTCCTTTTCTATTTACTTGTCTTTTTCGAAAGGTATTACTATTTATTACCGCTTTCTGTTTTAGATCTTTTCTATTCCATACTTGAAAAAAACGTATTGTGCATCTAAAAATGAATCAGTTCCGGAATACTTCTTCCGAGAAGTTACAACTCCAATTCACGGAACCAATCGCACTGTCACATGTGATAATCGGTTTACTACAGTTCCACTGTTATTGAGAATGGTGGATGAGCCGTATAAGCTGACTATTACAGGCACTGTTAGCAAAAATAAAAGAGAAATTCCTGATGTGATGAGGGTATCCAGCAAAACCGTGCCAGATTCAAACTTTTGTTTTAGCGATAAAATTACCTTACTAAATTACACTCCAAAAAAACACAAATTTGTTTTATTACTTTCCACGTTCACATCGTCTACTGCGATTACAGATGATAAACCAGATCTGATTCACCATTATAATAAAACCAAAGGAGGCACAGACACCTTTGACAAGTTATGTCGTGCATTTACGACGGCCAGGAGAACAAGGAGATGGCCGTTAAGACATTTTTTCAGCATTTTGGATCAAGCTATGGTAAATGCGAGAATACTTTTGATATGCAAACTCATTAACGAAGGAAAGCTTGCAAGAATAACGGCGCAAGAGTGCATGCGAAAGGTAATTGAACAACTCAGCAAGCCGCACTTGTTAGAGAGGTGCGAAATTCCATCCTTGTCAACAGGCATAAAGTGTGGGTTAAAAACAATTTTGGGCTTGGAAAAAATACCATCAGGAGAATCTGTTGAAGTCATAACTGCAGAAAAGTATGCAAGATGTAGTTTTTGTAACTCTAAAAATGACAAAAAAACTAAGTCTCGTTGTGGTTCATGCGAACGTCCAATGTGTAACCAACACCGTTTGGGTATATGCCAGGAATGTGCGTGCCTGGGATAACCCGAAATATTTTCATTTATAATGAAACACATTCTACTACTTTTCTTTACTTACAATCACTGCGATGTTTTCTCCGTAAAGAAGATGGTTCGAAAACCCAAAATTCATATATTTTTTTTACCTAAAACTTGGAATTTCAGATGTGCGAATAAATATTTTTTTTGAAACCACTTGTATTCTAGTATTTTTTTCCTGAAAGCATAGTATTTCAGGAGAACACATACCAATTTTTATCCAAAACCGTTAAAACTTACGTGAGATACAATATTTTAAGTGAAAATGTCCCTTTTTCCCGTTATTTTTTTAAACAATTTTTTTTTCATATAATTAAAATGGATAAACGATTGAAACACTACTGATATGTTAATATGTTAATTTGTGTAGAACGAACTTTGTGTAACGAAATATTCAACAGTCGGTGAGTAATCAATCCTCCAAGACACTTGGATGTCGACTCGCGATGCGTTGAATGATCGGTCTTTCAACGATGCTCTTTAAAGGGTCATTTTAACTTAAATTAATCAATCCCGTGTTAAGATGCTGCATTGGAAACATGGATGGATAAAAATGCCTGAAATGAAATGTTTATATAAATATTCACCTCATAGGCTACTTGAAAACCCGTAAGCGATTCGAATCGAGTAATGTGCCGACTCTTGAGGAGATCTAACATAGTTACATCAATAATTGTTCTGCATTTGTTTCTATCAAATGCGCTCTCTTAATCTGTATCCGTAGCAATGCATAAACAATCTGTTTTGTTTCTTACGAACTTTTGCCTTGGACTATAATAATACCATAAATACTACTCAGTTCTTCTTTCGACGTTTCTTTCTGTCTGACTATTAAAATTTAGGAAAGTTTGTTACATAGTTTTTGGAGAAAAAAGCACACCAATTTCAAATTGATACTATCAATTTGATACTCATCCCTTAATTGCTTATATTTTTGCTTGAATATTTTATGTAATGATTGAACTGAATATGCAGGTGCCAAGAACAGTGAATTTGCAAATGACTTCTTTGGTCTATAACGTGGCCTCAGTAAGAGATCGCTTTTGTTGGTTCCGTTGACGTTAACATTTTATGCATGTCTGATAAGAGTCTAGGGAATCGGAGTTGTGAGGGGTTCACAATTGCGGAAGTAGATAATGGGTATTCAATATAGGAAGAAGGCAGAGTTGAATCTATAGTAAAAAGGCGAGGCCACAGAAAATATTGATATATATATATCGTAATTATCGAAAAGCGTAAGACCGAAACCGACGCGACACCGAGCAGCGCGGCGGAAAGCGGAAGTGCGCGTGCGAAGCACACGCCACCGAACTCGTAAGAGAAGACAAGAAGAGAATTGAATTCTCGGTTATCAAAGTTGGAGAATCAAAATATGAATATAAGAAAGTGAATGGGAACGGAAATCTAGAATACGATTTTCCACCTCAAAAGTGAACAAACCTAAGTTTCCCTGTCAATTTTTAAAAAAATCTTATTTTAGTTGTTCTGATGTTCTTTCCAAAGTAATATTTTATCTGTAAAATTTGTTTCTAGTCTGGATAAGCTTCAAATACGGCCAAACAGCACGACGAAAATTGTCGTAACAAACACCTGGGTTATGAAAGTATCAGCTTACAAACTAGAGATTGCTAGTCAAATAAATTCAGACTTGATGGCGTACAATGTTAATTCGTACTCAGCAACTCCGTCTCCAACTGGATCGGTTCATTATGTTAAGTACCGGGTGAGTAGAAATAGTTTTGTCAGATACTTGAAAAAACTCCACAAAATTATCTAAGTTGATGTTTTCCAATCTTACCTAATTGTCATCTTATTATCGGCAGATATTTACGGGACAACCAGGAGGAAAGAACTTTACGATTAGAATTAATGCCACTGATGTTGAAAGCCTACTGGGGAAGATAACTATGAGAATAAGAACAGTGCCCTCGATTCAAGTACCCCAGACTGTTATGGCAATTGCTGTGATGGAGATTAAGCAAGAAGTTGAAAAAAATCCAACTTATAAGGCAACTCAGGTAGTGTTTTAACATTGACATTTTCTCTACTCGCCAGAAGTCATTCTTTTCTTTTCGATGACTTATCATTTCTCTCAACAGAGAATCAAGTAGAACTTGTTTCCTATTCATGTTTTCCAATCCTATGCAATTATTATTGTTCGTTTTTTTATGAAGAAAAATTGTTGTTTATATGTTTTTATTTTTTTGTCTATTCATTTGAATTTGATTTTAATAGTCAAATCAGCACATGTGTTTGTCTACATCATTTGAAAATAAAAGTTGGTGGTGGTTCGAGTGACTAATCTGGTATCGATTTTCATTTCAGGAATTGGAACAATGTGCTGTATGCATGCAAGCAACATCAAATGTTAAACTATCCCGAAATTGTCCAGATATTCCAGAAATGGATGGCGTTCCCGCCTGCAAAAATTGCAATTGTCCTCCAATATTTTGTATTGACTGCCTAGCCAAATGGTAAAGCTATTGAATTGAATCTCAACCAATTCAGCTCCTAAATTTATAAATATTTACAGGATTATTTCAAGCTCTCAGCACAAACCAAAAAACTTCGCAGAATTGAAGAGCAGCTGTCCCCAATGTCGATCGCCCTTTTGTCTTCAGGACGTGAGTCTTGTCAGCTCAACTTCTCCAAGCACAACTTCATTTCCTCAAGAAACTCCACGAGAAACTCAATGACCTCCACCCTGATTTTCGTAATTGTACATAATAAAAATCAAACTCATTCTAAATTGTTGTCTCAAAAGTATCATTTATTCAAACGAAATAAAATTAATTCATGTAGTCGTCCCGAACTGAAAAAAACTCCCTTCAACTCACCGGAAAAACTCGCCACAGCATATAATAATCACTGTACAATCTTAAATTAAGTAACTATAAGTCTGGGCGCGATGTTCATAGCCATAAGCTCTTGGAATAGAAGTTTAGCGGCATAGGGTAGTCGAACTTGTGATATCTGTGTCTTATTTTTACACCCCTTGCATTCAAAAGTATTATTCCTCAAATTTGCAATGGCAATGAGTCCACAAAAATTGCAAATATGAATTCTATAAGGATCAGAGACCTCGAAAAGTCTCTCCCGAAGAAATTGCGCAGCCCCATGAGAGATTTGACAATCACGTTCCATTTCACCAAAACGAAGTCCTCCATCTCTAGCACGACCCTCCATAGGCTGCCTCACGAGGATCTGTACTGGGCCCCTGGCTCGACTATGAATTTTATCGTCCACCATATGCTTGAGACGTTGATAATATGTTGGTCCTAAGAATACCTGAGCATTGATTTTTCTTCCCGTGTGTCCATTGTACATCACTTCATTGCCCCTCAATTGATAACCATACTCCTGAAGTAGAGTTGAAATTTTCTGCACATTTACAGCATCATTGAATGGTGTTGCATCGCCAATTTCTCCCTTATTAGACGATACTTTTCCCTGAATACACTCAATCAAGTGACCAATTGTCATACGAGAGGGAATGGCGTGAGGATTAATAATGATATCTGGTGTTAATCCCTCGCAGGAGAATGGCATATCCTCCTGTCTGTATTGAATACCACAGGTACCTTTCTGTCCGTGCCTCGAAGCGAATTTGTCACCAATCTGAGGTATCCTAACACTTCTAACTCTTATTTTGCAGAATTTGTATCCCTCGCTATTCAACGTCAGCATCACCTGGTCCACAATTCCTGTTTCACTGTTTCTTAGGAAAGTTGATGCGTCTCGTTTGGTAAATCGTTTTGTCGTACTATCGAGCTCATCGTCAGTTTCTGGAAGAGTTATTGTTTTTCCAATTACAACATCATCACCCGAAACTCGAATGCCCGGTGCAATGATACCATCCTCGTCCAACTTATCATAGATTGCATTTCTCATTCCCTGGCAAGTTTGCCTAGTCGGCTTTTCAAACTGCTCCTCCTGGTCTCCAACGCTTTTTGATTCTGAATCTTTGTAAGATCGGTAGAAGACAGATCTGAAGAAACCTCGTTCAACAGCGCTCGCATTAAGAATAACACTGTCCTCCTGATTATATCCAGTATAACATAAAATTGCGACAATACTGTTGATACCCGCTGGCAACTCCCTGAATCTCAGGTACTCCATGGATCTCGTAGTTACTAATGGCTTGTGGGGATAATAGAGGACATGAGCTAGGGTGTCCATTCGCACGTGGAAATTAGTAATATACACTCCCATAGCTTGTTTACCCATAGCACTTTGATAGGTATTCCTAGGGCTCTGATTGTGATCGGGGAATGGAATGATGGAGGCACAAACGCCTAGAATCATAGCAGGGTGAATTTCACAATGAGTGTAGGTAGTACAATAAGCGTATTCTTTCTCTTGGCGCAGATCGTCTGGTGACATGGCAATCATCACTGTCTCCTCCTCCAAAGTATCAATGTACTCCACTACTCCCGAGCCCACCAATTCCTGCCAACCGTCGTTATTGTAGTCCCGCTCCTTCAACATTTTAATGTGCCGTTTTTTCAGTAATAATTGTTGATTTTCGACGATGAGTAAAGGTCGACTAATTCTTCCAGCGTCTGTGTAGATCCTGATTTCTCGATCTCTGATATCTCTGATCATTGATACTTCAGAGACGATGATGTCCATCTGACGTCGTAGCTTTCTTAAGGTTGCCATAAGTTGATCGGGATCGCGATGGATACCCACCCAGCATCCGTTAACGAATATTTTTGTGGCGTCGGCGATAGCACTAGGAGCAATTTCCTCGAGGTTCTCCATGGACCACTCTTCCAAGAACTCGAGAATTGGGGAGGGCTGGGATCCTACGCTAATGTAAGCCATGAGGGCGAGGTTTTTTACGAGACCTACAGCAGCACCTTCTGGGGTTTCTGCGGGGCACAACATTCCCCATAAGGTGTTATGCAGTTGCCTGGGCTTGGCAAGCTTTCCATCACGACCGATTGGAGAATTTACACGCCTCAAATGGGATAGAGTCGAGGCAAATGTCAGTCTATTCAACACCTGAGAGACACCGGCTCGCGCCTGATGAGCCTTTTTCTGGTCTCCCCAGTTACCAGTGGCAAGTGAATATCTCAAACCATCGGTAATGATTTTTGTCTTGATGGCGAGCTCCAAGTTGAAATCTTTCCCACGATCGATGTATTTCTGGGCGTACATTCTTACTTCCTTCATCAGGTTCTTGAAGAGACCACGGAAGAGGAAAGCCAGGAGGGGACCAGCGAGGTCCAATCTGAAATAGAATTTTTTTTTTGGAATATGGTTTTGATCAAGTGAGATCCTTGACACAGAAGGAAACGGCAGTGTAATTAGAGTATGGGCCCTCGACACACGAGGTATAAAGATTGAATTCCGGTATATTTCATACGGGTCTATTGTCAAAAAATTTTAGCTTCGCAAAATTTTAAAAGATACATTTTTAGGGGAGACATTTTTCGGCAGAAAGTTTGTCCTACAATTCATAAAATCACAGTAGGCGAGGAATTTACTGACTACCAGGGAATTTCCAAATTAACATCACAGTATCTCATCAATGCTTTTCCAAAAATTGGGTTGACAGATTTAGTGGAAACAAGTTTTGAGACAAGTTGTCTTCATATTTAGTCACTTGTTAATAATTGTATTTGAGGTAATTTGTTGATCATTGCCCCGTAAATGAAATTAGGACCAGTTTTCGTATGAATGGGTAGTCAGAAGAGAACCATCGCAAATTATGTCATATACGTGTAAGGTGCCGGATTCTACCCTCTGATCGGTCAAAATTCCAAAGGAATAAATAACTCTCCGAATATTGGACCTTCAAAATTCATCGAATGAATGCTTTAAGGTTCCCTGCGTAAGACCAATCGCGATGAATTTCCCCCTAAAATGTTTCGTTCTAAGTGTTTAAGATTTCAATCAGCGAAGCTATGCATAGTTTTGAAGTTCTTGGTCTATTACAACTGGCAATTCAATTGAAGTGGTTATCATTCCACCCAATACTCATACATTCATGGAGATGATAACATGAAATGTTAGAAACCTTTTGTTTCCATAGTGATCGCGATCATCGAGTTCTCTACGTCCTAGAGCTGCAGATAGAAGCCGATGAACCATGTATCCTAAGAAGTAGGCTTTCTTCGTCTCGCAAAAGTCACTGATTCCTACATGAGGAAGCATTTCCTTCTGCAGAATTTCTCGAGCGTATTTGATACGTTTCTCTTTCCAAACACCAGGCTTAGCTCCCCTAGTACCAATGAAATTCAATGCCACATTCTGTTCCTGAACCACGAAGGCCTCGTCCAACGAGGGTTTCACCATCTCCATCATTTCGGGATCATCAAAATCATAGATTATGTGTTCGAGAATATCTCTGTCTGCCACAAATCCCAGAGCTCTGAAAACAATCATGATGGGGATCTCTTGTTTAATATAGGGAAGAATTGCTACTATTTTCTGCCCAATTGCCGATTTTTTAATGCTCGCACCACTCTTAGCCATCATATTGATCCATAATGTTGAAGTAGGACGTGAGCTGTGCTCCAAGCATGATCTGATCTCAGCTTTATACGCAAATTTGCCGTCTTTCATGCTGAAAACGTAGACTGTGTTGGTGGCCATTTTCTCCTGTGCAATTAGAACTTTTTCCGATCCGTTGATGATGAAGTAACCTCCAGGGTCCAAAGGACACTCGTTCAACTCTGTGAGATCACGATCTGAGAGGCTAGCAAGTAGACAGTACTTGGATCTCAACATTATAGGAATTTTTCCGATGAATGTTTTTTGGTGCTGAGTCTCTACAGAATCCTCACCCTCTTTGACGATCGTTTTGGTGATGTCAACATAGAGTGGCGCTGAGTATGTGAGATTTCGTAGACGAGCCTCGTTGGGCATCATGGGGGAGGGGGCACCATCTTTCTCCCAGTGGGTGGGCTTCGAAAGGTAAATCTGTTCGAATTTCAGGTAATGTTTGATGGGATTTTCGAGTTCACCCGATGTGTGTTGGGCCTCCGCCTGGAGGATAATTTGTGGGGAATCTTCGACAATTCTTTGGACTGACATCTCGATGAACTCGTCGAAACTGTCGAGTTGCTGGCGAACGAGACCTTTCTCATCGAAGTAGGCATTGATAACGATCCAACAAGCCTCCTGCCATAGTTTGGAAGATATCTCCTCGGGATCGTCATCTTCATACTGCTCTGCACCACCTGCAAAAGATTCCCTTGTTTTTTCATTGGAATTTTATTATCAGCTTGCTGACAGAGGATTTGTTGAAATTTATGTCGTGAAGAGGTTAGTTTAGGAAATAACTAATGAGAATGTCAAAACACCGCGTAAGGAGGAAATAATTTGTTATGAAGCTAAAATATTTAATCCATTCCTTGATTTTCATTTTGAGGTAATTAGTCTAGCCAAGAGTGATTTTTGCTTTTCAGAGAAGCTTTTGGAAAAACTCAACGGTATGAGTGATGATGCCATTAGTGTAACAAATGAAATCAATGAATCCGGTCGCCAATAGTCCCGGGTTTTATTTGGAGGTTAGTTGAGGATTTTCAATAGATCTCGCAGATTACAGGTGTGAAGTGTCTGTGCTTACCATCGTCTGCGTACATCGTTCAGTGTTTCTTTGCGCGTTATTCTTAGAAATTGAAGGTGAATTATGATTGATGAATAAATAAACAAATGTTCACTTTGTGAAGGAGAAAAAAATACGTTTCGGCCTGCAACTGACGCGCAGTGGAACTTGCGCGGTATATGCATATATATATATATGTGTATATAGCGGACAGAGTTGACTGGGTACACGAGAGATGCCGCAAAGCATTTCCTTCAGTCGGTAAAGTGTAATAGAACCATATGGAGTTGTGATTCAGGTCCATTTCAGTATGGACTATTGATATAGGAGAAGTACGTTTTTATCTATTGTTGAGCTCGATTGAACGGCTTAGTGTCTTGAGAAATTCAGATTGAATTTTAGAACTTCACCGCTGTCGAGGGTTATAAAATGCAATGAAAAGGATTTGAACAGAATACTCGGTAAATGAAACTTGAGAAGTGAATGACTAAAGTGAACATTACGATATTCGGGAAACAAATTTCTGATCTTCTATTCGTTTCTTTATTCATATTAAAAACGAATGGTGAGAGAAAATAAAACTGTTCGAATTGTTTTCAATCCATCTTATTGTGTAAAGAGTTCGGTGGTCGCACATTTCCTTTTTCCACCACACTGACTGGTGTCGCGTCGTTTTCGGTCTTGCGGTTCTCGATAATTTCGATATATATCGATAGTTGCTTTCGTCTCTCCTTTTTACTATACGACGAGTACGGTGGCGCGTGCTTCGCACGCGCATTTCCTTCTTCTGCCGCACTGACTGGAGGCGCGTCGATTTCACCTTACGGCTTTCAATAATTTCGATAGATATCGATAGTTTCTTTCGCTTCTCCTTTTTAATATAGGACTAGTTCCTTGCCGGTGACCGTTACGCGGCCACGTGCCTTTACTACGCTGTGTTCTCGTTAGATTTCGATTGCATCATCAATAATCGAAATTTTTTGTTCGACTTTCGAGTGTTCGAATTCGATAATCGATTTATTTTCCTGGTCGAAGCTCTCAATTATTTATATAGACTAGTCCCTTGCCGGTGGCCGCTACGCGGCCACATGCGATTTCAATTTGAATTTTTATCATGGCATCGATAATCGAGTTTTTTCTTCCATAATCGATTTATTGCGATTCTCATTCGATTTGTGGTCGAAGCTCTCAATTATATATAAGGCCTAGTTCCTTGCCAGTGGCAAGTTGCCATGCCGTTCCTAGTCTGTTTTCGAGTTCGATTTCGATTATGTCAACGATAATCGAGATTTTTTCTTCGATTTTCGAGTCCTCGAATTTGATAATCGATTTATCTTCCTGGTCGAAGTTCTCAATTATCCTATAGTACTAGTTCCTTGCCGGTGGCCGCCACGCGGCCACATGCATTTTCAACTAATTTCAAGTTTTATCATGGCATCGATAACCGAAATTTTTTTTGAATGATCGAGTTTTTTCTTCGATAATCGATTTATTGCGATTCTCATTCGATTTGTGGTCGAAGCTCTCAATTATATATAAGGAAAAAGGAGAGACGAAAGAAACTATCGATATATAACGCAATTATCGAAAACCGTAAAACCGAAACCGACGCGCCACCAGTCCGCGCGGTGGAAAAAGGAAGTGCGCGTGCGGAGCACGCGCCACCGGGCTCGTTTATATAGGTAGATTGGAATATCACTGTCAACAACTTATGTGAGACCGTGCATCAACGCACAACCCACATTTCGACCTCACTTCCGGTGAAATCATATTTAAGTTTCTGCAATTTTTAGTAAATTGACAATTGATTGTTTCACGTTTTATGTCCACATATATTGATTGATAGACATTCGGTTGCGTTTCATTAGCTATTACGGAGCGGATATTTGAGAGAGCTGAATCTCCCTAATCTGTCAACTGAATCCAGTCAGTAACTAAGCCGTTCCATCAGTTTTGTTCAAAGTACTTGGAGTACCAACATGCCAAATAAAACAAGGTGTAAGTTTTCTATTCTAAATGTTCGGCACAGGCAAATGTTTGTTGTGACGGGCTTGAATCCAAAAACGTGTTAGTATCTCCGTCAGACCATTTGTTGGGTGTTTCTGTCATGGTTGTAAGTTCAAAAAAGGTTTTCGCAATTGTGTTGTCGTCGAGACAAACTGAACAAAACATCAACACACAGGGGAGATATTGTCAAGAATTTTAGATTTCTTTGAAACTGTGATAATTTCCAAAATATTTATATTTTATTCTTCCAAATTAAAATAAAGCAATTCTAGGAAAGGTACGTAAGGATTCCGTTTCAGAACGTAATCGGCGAGTGAAATAAAATTCAATGAAAGATTTAAATAAAATTCTTAGAGTAAATCATAATATAAATATCGAGTTTGGGGTCATTACAATAACTTCGCGAATAATCGGGAAGTTAATAAACTTTCTTAGAGTAAATTTTGTGAACCGCTCGGTAAAAGTGTACCCGTACCAGAAAATGGCGGAATCGGACAATGTTCACGTTTTACTCCAGAATTTCTCCAGCGTACTTTGTAATTTTTTCGAAACAACAAAAAAAAACTCAAATATTAGAAGTACGAAAAAAATATGGAATTAATGAAAAGTCTAATTTGACCCATTATGAAGGGATGAACTAAGAGTATAATTCATTTTTTTTTTTCGCTATAGCACATGAAAACAAGCATAATTCTAATGTTAACAAATTTGATTATGTTCTTCAGTTCGAAATTTCGAAACAAGATGACGAAAATTTACAAAATGCATTAGATTTGTTGCTCAAAACTCATAGACTTTTGGTACGCACACGTATCAAATTTTTTTTTGGTGGCACATCCTATCTATATAAATAATTGAGGAAAATAAATCCATTATCGAATTCGAAAACTCGAAAATCGAAGAAAAAATCTCGATTATCGATCACACAATCGAAATCGAAGTCGAAAATCTATATAAATAATTGAGGGCTTCGACCAGGAAAATAAATCGATTATCGACTTCGAAAACTCGAAGGTCGAAGAAAAAATGTCGAATATCGATGACAGAATCGAAATCGAACGAGAAGACAGACAAGTGGAGCTATGTGGCCGCGTAGCGGCCACCAGCAAGGAATTAGTCCTTATATATAATTGAGAGCTTCGACCACAAATCGAATGAGAATCGCAAGAAAAATCTCGATTATCGATGCCATCATAAAAGTTGAAATCGAAATCGCATGTGGAAATGCATGTGGCCGCGTAGCGGCCACCGGCAAGGAACTAGTCTATATAAATAATTGAGAGCTTCGACCAGGAAAATAAATCGATTATCGCATTCGAAAACTCGAAAGTCGAAGAAAGAATCTCAATTATCGATGACACAATCGAAATCGAACGAGAATACAGAGGAGTAAAGGCATGTGGCCGGGTAGCGACCACCGGCCAAGAACCGTCCTATTATAAAAAGGAGATACATCTGATATCGATAAACTCGAACCTTTTTATTCTTTACATTTTATCTTTGATTTCCTTTTAAGTGTCATTTTATTTGTTTCTACTTGCTCTTGCTTTAGTTACTCTTATTTAAGCATTGTTTTTGTTTTTCTTTACTTCGGGGACCTTAGTCCTACTATTTTGCACCCCATAATGTACAGTAATAAACTATAATCGTTCAATCAATCAATATTGATTCCTCTTCAAGAAAATTCGAAAAAATACATACACATAAAAGAAAATCGTTAAAGTCGAAATTATAACGAAGGATTAAAATCGAATATCGAAATGTGTGATATCGAGTCGGGTTTAGTTTTCAAAAGTATGACAATTGTTCGAGTTGTCATAACTTATGTAAGTTTCGAGTGTTTTACTTATTCTGTTCAGTCTTGAAAGGTTTATATGTATGCGATAATTACAGGAAAAACAAAAGATGGTTGCTCCAAATTGGAAAACTGAAAGCTCTCATTTTTTCGGAATCGATGATGAGCAGTATCTTCAACTTCGGAAAAGAATTGCTTTTACTTAAAGTTGTATATCGTAATGCAGCGCGCGTTCGGGGTTGTGTATCAAATTCCTGATTCAAAATTGAACTGAATATCACAATATTGAATCAACATCCGTGGCGAACCGGTCAATTGCCATTCGAGCCTGGGTCGATTGTGGAATCGACTTGTGCAGTATGTCGATTACGTTTCGAGTACAGATCGATTCAGATTTTGGAATAATCGATCCACGATCGACTAAATACCGAGTCGGTTGCCGGTCGACTGGACTTAATTTTTTTTCAAAAAAAAAATCAATCTTTTTTTTTGGAGAATCGACTTGGTGTTAGGTGGATCGTGAGTTGATTGGAGGAAAAAATAAAATTGTAATCGAAAACTAATCGACATACTGCACAGCTCGATTCTATATGTCGATCCGTCCGCCAGGGATAGCTATACTGATAGGAGCATTGTTATCAACAAGTATAAAAGAATGTAATTCGCATCAAATGGTTAATAAGTAAATTAAATGGGAGTTTATTTTTAAGATAAGTCGAAAATTAATGTATGAACCTCGAAGATTATGAGTTCGAAAAACTGATGGTGCAAACTCCCCCACCCCCCTCCGCCCCATCTCGGCCTACTCAAGCAAAAACTCTCCCGCCCCTCAAAATGTAAACAGAAAAGTCTTCAGTTCTTCTGTAAACTCGATAAGAGCCTAAAATTACCGATGAACGAGACGAGTCATTATCACCGCCAATGGCTCTGGCAATGGTGTTCTGCTATTCCCGTTTATACTTCGACAGTGGCAACCCTTCGGGGCAATCAGCCGTACGCAAAGCGGACAACTTCGAGATGAATATCCGTTCCCTTTTGCCACAACGTCTGGCCTTCCACCTCCTTTTACGAAATCCTGGTATAGAAAGCGTTGGAAAATTACGGAAAGGGCTATGAGATTGAGTTAATTGACTCCGGGTAATTATTTTATTAAGTGAGAAGATGGCGGATGGAATCCTTAAGCGCCTACGCGCTCAACCCCTTGAAACACATGAAAAGCCCAGGCACTTAGCGTTATAAACGAATAATAAAGTGCAGAGTTTTGCACGACTGTCGACATTATACAACCACAAACGTTTTCCTACAATTCACATGCCTTCCACTTTACAAATGTGTAAATGTCTGCGTGTAAGTTTCACGGTAACTGGGTGGATGAGAGTGTGAAACACGCCAGCGCAATGAAACCCGCTCACCGTCGCCAAGGAGGAACATCTATTACCCCCATCGTTGCCCCTCCCCCCACTTCTTCACGGCCGCAGTACGAGTACATAGAGTAAAAGCGATGCAAGAGGGAGATGGTGAATGAGAGGGAGGCAGAGTTGAGGGAGTAAAGAGGGTGCGGTGCGGGCAAGAGTAGTCGAGCGGCAAATTGTCCGCCATCTTACCCACCTTATACCTTATAACCTCGCACCATCACTCCAAAAATACCCCCCCAACTGTAGCTCCCCCTCCTCGTGTTCCTTTAACTTTACTGTATTTTCTCCCACTTTAACTCCTCGCTTCCCCTTTCATGAAGATCTTCGTCTTTCTTGGCGCTTTTCATTTCGCTTGCCGAGGGGTTGGGGCGCTTTCCGAATTCTCTTCTTAACATCCCGCGTCACGACGCCAACCTTTAGAGCTTTAGATTACCTATCCCCCCCCCCCTCCCCCTCCAAGTCGTGCTTGATCAGTTTGTCGGCCACTTATAAGTGCTTGTTTCAGGAAAGTCACAGGGCTGTTTTTGTGATACCGAGAAGGCAGTTTCTGATGAAAAAAGGTATCAGTTGTTTTCTGTGTAACTTTTTACGAGTTATATGTATATGACATCCATACAATTGTATTTGTTTTATTGTACACTGATAGGGAGATTGAGGTGTCATTGACGAGGCTCGTTAACAATTAATGAATGGCTAAGTGGTCCATTAATGGTGGACTAATGGTGCTCATGAAACGTGATCTGAATGATCTTGACATTACAGACTTGGCAAATAGATATTTTCGACTAAAGGCCGTAAAAAAATCTTCTAGGAAAGTTCTTACGGCTGTGTAACCAACTGAATTTTTCTTCATACTGGGCGTAAAACCGCGTTATACGGACGCAAAGCATAAAATGGGACTTTACGGACAATATGATGAGAAACGATTTTTTCAAACCAGCTGCTTCTCTCAAGAGACTGGTGGCGTGAAAATATTTTTGTTGGTGTAAGGGATAAGAAACGTCGAAAGTAATTGGGAAAGAAATTTAATGAAGCAACGTGCAATTGCGTAATTAAAAAAAATCATTCATAAGACGTTCGGATACGACTTCTACAAACACATCGTAGGCCGGTGTCGTTGATTAGCACTCAAAGTAGCAGAAACATAGCGATATTAAATAATAATGATAATAATAAAAAAAATATATAACTGTTTTATGTACATTGTCATTTACTCTATCTCGTAGTGAATACCACATAGTGTAAGTAAGTATTGAACCAAAGTGCAATAGTATAAATTTACGTAAATAATTAATATTCTTCAGTGGTGCATGCACATCTGCAGAGAGACAACATTCGTAAAAAGTACCCTTCGTGTTGCTGAAGCTGTATGCACTGTGGATCTGTTTTGCATCTATATATATGCGGTTGAAAAAATATGAAACAGACACAGAGAAGATTGAGTTGAAAATTCCAACACCTATGCGACGAAATCGCTTGTTTATGCGTATTTTTCGCATAAATATGCAATCTTCGCAATATTCATGGGATTCACCTGATAGGAGACTTTTGCAAAGAAGGTGCAAAATTTTCGCACTCTTAATTGGAAATCGTATCAAGAGTGCAACACAGTCGATCAATACGCTAGGCCACAATTTTTTCATTATAACTTTTCAAATGAAAAATTTTATGGCAATGTAAAAGATGTCAGAAAATTTAGCACATGCTTTGAAATGTTTCAGAAGTTTTGAATTTTTTTTAAAAGCTGGAAAATTTGGGAATTTGAATGTTGTGAATGGTGTGAAATAGTAAAAGTTTGAAATAATTCAGAAATTCTGAAAATTTAACAGTTACTCAAATTAATTGAGAGTTAATTTTTAAAATTTGAAAACGGAAAACGTGTTTTCTATCGAAACTAATAAAATTGCATTCTTCTTATATTCAGCGGTGGGAAAACTGAAAAATGTTGACAAGTTTGAAAATTGAAAAAAATGAAATCTCAAGAATATGTCAAAAATTTCGAGAGCTCAGTGCATCTAATAATAACTGATCGTATATGAACATTTCGTTTAAGGTCGTTCAAGCGTCAGGCTGTGGAAAGTTTTGGTTTCGATGTCTCGGGTGGAAGGTGGAAGGAAGTAGCTGTGGAATGAGCTTTTTTGTGCACCGTAAAAATTTTTCGATTTTCCTGGAATTAACCATATGTTCGAATGGATTGGCACAGAAAATAAAGGGAAGGTTTAAAGAAAGAAAATATTTCATAATTAACTTCTCGATAGGGGAAGTTATTGTTCTGCCCCGAAAATGAAAAATCCATTTTCGATCAGATCTCCACGTTCCATGGTATTTCTGACCTTTCTAGACAATTTAAAACAAAATGTCTGTGTGTGTGTGTGTAGGT
Organism: Asobara japonica; assembly: GCA_026005395.1. Lineage (NCBI taxonomy): Eukaryota > Metazoa > Arthropoda > Insecta > Hymenoptera > Braconidae > Asobara > Asobara japonica. The sequence goes on along the minus strand of BQMI01000594.1, from coordinate 513,327 downwards.
AGGTAGGTATGTATGTGGTCAAATTCTTCGTCCACTATTACTCGCGATTGCATCATGCGATCGAGGTACTGAATAATTCAACCGAAGCATCTTCACGTAACTTAGATCTGATTAATTTTGGATGGAATTGGTCCATTACATACATTGTTATTAACAATGTCAATTGTTTATCATGTTCTACTGCATAAAATATTATAGTTAGCGCAAAATTTATATAAGAAAAGTTGTTCCCCATATAAAAAGATATATTTCATGTGGAATGCTTTTTTTCGATAATTTGCATAATTAAGGAGGTATAACAGTCTCAACAATTATGTATGTAATGAGTGAATGAATGAACACAGCGCTGTCATGAAGGTCTCAATCGAAGCATTTCCACGCAGAATCGAGTGGATTACATTTTGGATGGCATTCGTGCAGTATAGGCAATGTTATTAACAAGTGCAATTATTTACACTGTTCCACTGGGTGAAACATCAAAGTTAGCGGGAAACTTATCTCCAGAAAACTATTTCCTATATGAAAATACACCTTTTATGTAGAATGACTTTTTTCCATAATTTGCATAATTAAGGAGGTATAGCAGTCGCAGCAATTATGTATGTAAGGAGTGAATAAATGAACCCAGCGTTGTCATGAACGTCTCAATTGAAGTATTTCTGTTCAGAATCGAGCGGATTACATTTTGGATGGCATTCGTGGAGTATATGCAATGTCATTAACAATTGCACTTGTTTATACTGTACCACTGGGTAAAATATTAAAATTATCGTCTTTATTGCGGCCGCATTCCTATTGGCGTCTCACTCCCACTCAAGTAACGCTCATAAGTCTCAGTGTCATGCTCACCATGCATCTAGTCAAATATTCATCATTATCTGCTTCATTAATGACTCAGTTTAGAGTTCTCAAATCTGCAAATGGTGAGCATGAGAACGTGACTTATCCGTGTTACTTGAGTGGGAGTGAGACGGCAATAGTGGTGCGACCGCTCGAGGGTTAAACCCATCATACCTTCTTAATTATGAAAAAAGTTATGAGAAATTAGGTGCGACATTAAAAGTTCCATTGAACACTTTCTGCCGTATCTCTCACCGTTTTTGCTATAGAGCGTTATGAACAATTGTATTTGTTAATAACAATGTATATACTACTCCAATTTTTTATAAAATCTTTGACCCTCCATTCTTCAGGGAAATACTGCGATTCCACCTCAATGACGACCGTGACTTTATTCATTCATGATTACAATAATGATTGTTCAAATGATCATACCTCCTTAATTATGCAAATTATGGGGAAAAGTTATTAAACATAAAGTCTGTATGCTGACGTGGGGAACTACTTTTTTTATTATACTCATTATTCTACACATACTTAGTCAGAATCTGAGGGGGAGCAGTTGGGTATACTTAAAAGACCGGTTACGAATCGAAAAAAAATCGGTTTCGTGGGCATTACAATAACGTGCCGAAAAATTGGGAAGTTAAAAATACGTTGAGGTGGAAATCATGATATAGAGCACTATGAAAAAAAAAAATATTTGGATGAAATTGTTTAGATTGGTTTGATTTCGAGAAATGAATTCCTAAAGCTCACACATTGTGGTAATAGGGGAGGGAATAAATTTTGGCAGAACTGTAATGCAGGGCATTATTTGAAATGACCACCTCGTCATGGGTGGAGAGGACGAGTCATTATGATGAACACAGCAATTAATATTGTAATTAATCGGAGTATTAAGTAAAGTTGCATTAGAATGCCGGTAATGCTATAGTATTGTTCATAACAGTGAAATAACTTTTCTATGTGGTATGTAATTACAGTAAAACAACTTCATTGCAGTACAATAACCGATGTTTATCCCAATATTCATTTTAACAGACATGTTTGAATTTATATTGTGCCGTGTGGCATATTGTGTTATTGGGAAAATTGCGGGTGAATCCTACATGAGCAATGGAAGATGATCAAAAGGCTGGGAATTTCAACACCGGCCAAAAGGGGTGTAGGATTTAACATTGTCAGACTGTTGAATGTGCAATGGAATGTTCAATATTTTTTGAAAGATTCTGAGATTCACTACCCAGTTGAGATGTCTTCCAAAAAAAAAAAAAAAAATACAAACAATTGGACATTAAATTTCCACCTCCTTGCGGCGGCGTCATGGAAGCTATGGAAGTATTTTTTCCCAACTGTTCAGTATTCCGCCAATTTGGCCACTAGAATTAGAAAAATTAGGGAAAGTGCTTTGAGAAACGCAAAAAATTGTCGAGATTTATTTCAAAATATTAATTTCAGAATACTGAAAATCAATTAGTAGGATCATTTTCAATCTGTAAGTTTTTTGATGTGAAACATCTAATGCCGCGGCTGGGCTCGGAAAAATTTGCTTTCGGGATAGGCAACTTTCCTTGACAAAAATATATAGATATACTCCACTGCTTATCCATCGCCCCCTCTCTACCATCGACGCAAAGGCGATGCGCACAAGTTGTATGTACGTGTCGAGATGCGCTACAGCGTTTCAAACAAATTTGGAAAAATTAGCAAGAACTTACAGAAAAATTGACAACAAAATAGGAAAATTTGTAATTTTTGTTTTAAATTGAAAAAAATTGCTACAAGTTTGAAGAAATTTGGAGCACTTTTCTAAAAATTTGAGAAAAAAAAATTGGAAAGATTTAGAAAAACTTGGAAAAAGTTAGAACCAAATTGGCAAAAAATTCTAATAATGTTAAAAAACTGTGGAAAAATTTTCAAATTTTTTGCAACAATTTGCAATTTTTTTAAAAATTTGCAAAAGTTTTGTGAAATTTTGGAAAAAATTTTGAAACATCTAAAAGAACTAAGTATTTGAAAATTTCAAATAATTCTCGGGAAATCGTCAAAAATTTTGGATCAATCAAGATCAAAATTAGTGTTTTCATGTTTCACATCTACCAGGTGTCCCATGACGCCTCATTTCTTTTTATCATACTTCACATTTTAAATATTTGCAAATAGTTCAAAATCGAAATTTTTTTCAAACATCTGAATATTTCCAAAGCCTCCCACAAAGCTGACATTGGCAATCAGTGGACAGTCGCGGTGCGATTTGAATAGTTGGCGAAGGGGGATAGAGGAAGAGCAATCGAAGTGAAACACATTAAGCGCGGTTACCACGAGGGACTCTACTCTGTGTAAATGGTCTGCAAGCCTATCTATCTCAAGGAGCAGCGGAATGAACGCCGTTAAGAGTCCGCTTAAGTTGTGCGAGGGCCTCGCACTATTAGGGCGCACAAATTTAGAAGACTCGTAGATAGTCGCACTAGAAAATTTATGAAAAGCTTACGGATCTCCTGCGTTTTTTTCACATAAGAATAAGCGCTTGTCGCTTTCCGCAACTTTGGATAAAGCATACCAGAAATTTTCTATATGATTTGCGCAATATATATAAATATACTCTTCACAAGATATATATGTGTATATATATCTCAGTGACCGCACAAGCCAATTAAATAATAATCCTATGGTAGAAAAGAGCAAGCGAAGAAAAATCTCTAAATACAATCGAATGACCGTAAAATTGATATCTCGAAAATATGTCGATAACACGAAAATATGTCGCGTAAGACAAAATGTCTCGAAAACCGTAAGATGAAATCGACGCGACACCAGTCAGTGCGGCGGAAAAAGGAAAGGCCCGTGCGGATCACGCGCAACCGATCTCGTACATTAAAATTAAAGCCAGAGCTTTGCACAAGCCACGGTGCTATTAGACATAAGGGTGTTCCAATTGTTTTTGCGCACGCGGAGAAAACCGAATGGTAGAGATTACTTTCATACATGAGATATTACCATAAAACATGGTAAACGGTTTTTCGACTTGACTTTTATGGTATTTTTTACCATGTTGAGTAGTAAAAATTACTTAGCACTATGGTGATCACTCCCATGGGGTATGGTAGACATTAGTATAGACTAGAGCAATGACAACCATTATTATAGGAAGGATTACCATTGTGGATAGCAAATATTACTATTTACACCTTGGAGCCTTTACTATGTTCGATATCGTAGCAACTACAAAACATAGGGTAACGCTTACCATATTCATGGGAATGACTCATATATGCATAGGATGCGTCCCTATAGTGTATGGCTGTCAGGTCTATGTCTGACATGAAATTGATCTGAATAACCACACATGGTCCATATTAACACTTCAGGAAATACAATTTGCTTACTTACCATATGTTGCTACCTCCGGCAATGGAAAGAACTGTGTACCAAAACGATGGGTTTGAATTCTCGCTCAAAATTGTGAAATTAAAGTACTCATGACGTTTTTATTCTCGAATAATTTCTTTAGAATTTAAACCACGAACTCATGCTTTCATTAACTCATTCAGTGTCCATGTGTAATGTCCTGAGGATATTGTACTATTTTATATATAGATGTAAATATTGATATTAAGGGATTGATGTAAATTGTTGTTGAATTTCGTTCTTAATGTAGTCATGACTGCAGTAGGATGACTAATAGGTAAACCAATGAATAGTTACTATTATATTAATAAGTAGTATTCGAAACAAAGTTCGTTGCATAAAAAAATATATCATCAAAAAAATCTTCGTTATTAAACCGACCAGCATTGTGCATAATAATCTAGAGATCTTTAACCTCGATCATTGTCATGTTTCATTGCTTCTTTACATTTTGCCATACAGTATAGGCCATGTTACTATGTTGCATGGTAATTTTCTCCATACATCTATGGTAAGGGTTAGCGAACAACTATCGCAACTCTTACTATGTAACCTAGTACACGTTACTATTGAAAATGGTAATTTTTTCCTATATTTAAAGGCTTCATTCCCATCGAGAGTCTTACTATGTCCTATAGTATCCGTTGCTAGAGCCTATAGGAACTATTCACGTAAATATTCACATGGAATTCTCTACTATCACTCTTCTCTGCGTGTGGAAGGGTTTCGCAGAACTTAGGAAATGTGCGATTAGCGCTTTCTTCTGAGGAGGTTTATCAACCGGAAGAGTGACCTTATTGGTTCGCTCAAGCGTGAACAATCCTTTCTGATATTAGGTAAATATGGGGGTCTCAAAATTTCCAGGCGGAGTTTGGATCGTTGCTCGAGCAGCGAGTTTTACATGACCCGATACCTAGATTGAAGCCTGTCCTGGTCGACCTATGTCAAGTTGTACGTCGATCAGTATTCGCTGTTTGACTACTGGAGAAGGGATCTAGTTTCAGTTGATCCCCAATTAGGGACTTAATAGTCAACCGATCCGCAATTAACTCGCGATCAACTGGTGATAAATGAGATAATTGTTGATTGGTAGTTCGTTCATCGATGCCGGCCCAACTATCGATCAATTCAATATAGGTAGTACTGTCATATATGTATTAAGGGACCAATATTCGCCTCAGTTCATATCCCATGCTTTTGTAACGGGTAATTGAAACAATAATTAACCGGATATGAGTATGACCATCGGGCCGAACCACTCTTTCCCGATGTGTGTAAGTGCATTGATTTCCTTTACTGCATCTTATGGGTACCATGCAGACCGAAATTGACTGCAATAGCGGATAGTCAATCAATGGTTTTACACAAAAAAGTTTCTTTCTGTAGAGAGGTCCATGACCACCAAAAAACAACTTGCCAATTTTCTTAAACTGCCGTCGTTGACAATATGAATTAAAAAATCGGTTTTGTGGAACGAATAAAAAATATAACGGATGGTATGTTGGTATTATAATCGGACGAATTATACCAAATGCCTTTCCGCACTCTGCGGCTCAAAAGGAATTGTTGGACGAGAAGAAAGGGGTTGTCATTAGGGGGTGAAACCAAGTTTTTTATTTTACGCTTCGATGGGTTTTAGGAGCTACATCGATCCCCCTCCACGTGGGGTCAAAGGAAACCGTTTTTTTTTCAAATTGCACAGCAAGAAAAAATTCTTACCTCGCTTTACTCGATTGGGTGGCGATTGTTGGACCCATTGCCATAAAGTATTGTTTAACATTCGGGGCGAAAAAAGTTTTTTGAGGAATGTGATTATTAAGCCGCACTTATCAGAAATCGTGACAGAACCGGAAAATCATTTTATTCTGCCCCAAAAGTACGACTTTCCTTTCCAATTTTCGGGTCATTCTCAAATATCACAACTCGAAAAATTGAGCTTTGTCGTGCATTTATGCGGGAAGTTATCATGTGAACCGGAAGAGGAAGTCAAATAGGCTTCGCCTTAGGTTAAAATTCACACGAGGATTAGGGAGTCTTGCTTTCCTCCTATGGCCCAAAATATAGCATTCCGTTGCGGGGTGCACGTAAAGAGAGATTTTTCACCTGCGAAGTGGGAGCGAAATATCACTCTGGGTGCGCCGGGACCAAATATTATTTTAGAAAAATACTATTTGTAATCTAGCAAAGTACAATCAAGAATAACGACTTTTAATTGTAAAGTAGGGTTTGAAAATAGTACATGACAATTTACACGATTTTTGCTCCGCTCCCCTCTAATCATGTACTTCTTTAAGGAATACTTTTTTTTTCGATAATTTGCATAATTAAGGAGATCGCAGTCTCAACAATTATGTATGCAATGAGTGAATGAATGAGGCCAGCGCTGTCATGAAGGTCTCAATGGGAGCATTTCCATGCAGAATCGAGCGGATTACATTTTGGATGGTATTCGTGCAGTATATGCAATGTTATTAAAGATTTCAATTATCTATACTGTTCCACTGGGTAAAATATTAAAGTTAGCGAGACACTTATCTTAAGAAAACTATTCTTTATATGAAAATACACATTTTATGTAGGATGACTTTTTTCCATAATTTGCATAATTAAGAAGGTATGGCCGTCGCAACAATTATGTATATAATAAGTGAATGAATGAACCCAGCGCTGTCATGAAGGTCTTAATCGAAGCATTTCCGTTCGGAATCGATGTCATTAACAATTGCAATTGTTCATACTGTTCCACTGGTTAAAATATTAAAGTTATCGTCTTTATTGCGGCCGCACTCCTATTCACGGAAAGAAAAAAAACATAGTTATTAGACCCCTGGTGACTAATCTGAGGACGAAATTTCCGTGAGTCCAAAAATTCATCCCAGTGAGTATAAAAACTATCCCGAAACAACAGAAAAAGTCAGCCCAATGCGACTAAATTTTAGACTATAGGAGTCTAATTTTTCGACTCACGGAAATTTCGTCCTCAGATTAGTCACCAGGGGTCTAATAATTATGTTCTTTTTCTTTCCGTGTTGGCGTCTCACTCCCACTCAAGTAACGCGCATAAGTCTCCTTCTCATGCTCACCATGCATCTACTCAAACCATGCATTATTTGCTTCATTAATGACTCAGTTTAGAATTCTCAAATCTGCAAGTTTTGACTATGACACTACTGATTGACCGGGGTATATTGGAGAAGATTAAATTTAGTACGCTGTGCTGAAATACTAAATCGAGAAGTTCTGTTTGAACTCCGCGTGGGACACACACACGCACACACCACTAGTCTTTTATACTTTACATTCAAAATCGCTATTTACACTTTGACATTGTCAAGTACCTCAAGTAAATTTTGAGATAGTTCATTATTTTGGAATTGCGGAAAGTCTTCACAAAAATATTATTGCAGATATCTGCCTGGAAAGCGACCAACTTAGCACTTTGTTTTTATTTACGCTTCGATGCGATTATGCATATGTGGCGACCCGTCCGATGGTGCTGATGGAAACCGAATTCTTTCCAAACTGTACAGCATTCACTTAGTTTGACCCAATCAATGTAATGCCTACAGACTTTACATTGCTTGGGTCAATCTACAATCGAAGGAAAACCATGGAAGAACTCAATTTGTACAGCCGTTTCTTTGATGAAACTCCCGTTCGGCTATGAATTCCTATGAACATGAGCGTTGGACCATCCCACTCTACTATACCAATCGAAGACTCCCCAAGCGGGGACTCGATCCGTGGACCTCGTGTGCCAAAGGCCAGCACTCTAACCACTCGTCCATAGCCGTCGGTAAACAACTTAACACTGTACGCACAGAAAAGAGTTGTCCTAAATTACGATTTGTGGTACGTAGATTACGATTCGTAATGATAGTAATTAGTCAATTTATACGAAATCGTAGCTTACAACTATGTGCTACACCAGAAGGCAAAGAATGTATATGCTATACATTACATATATACTATTCCTCTCTGACAGTTATATCTTTCCCACTTATTAACTTTTTTCCATAACATACTTTGATGCATACTCATAGGTAGCGTCCAAAACTGTTTTCCACCGAGCAACTCGAGAACAACCGGATAAATATCCGAGTTGAGATTGGATAATGAAGCTCCCCCTCTAAACTTGCAATTCCACTTCCACATTCAAACATCAAGACAAACTCCTCCCCCGAAAATCTCCAATTTACCATTATCAGTAATACCATTATCATCAACACTTCAATCTTCATTCTCCATAAACCATAATTTGCATCCCCATGTACACTCTTCATTCGAAACAAAAAGGCAAAGCCGTCTTACCACCCCTGTACCTACCCTTATTTTCTCAGGCTCGCCGAGGGCGATTTCCGGCTCTGTTTGGTGCCCTATCACTTGACGAGTTTCCCGTGCAAAACGACCGATAAAAAAAATTGCTCTCACTAAGAAGAGGAGAACGCTCCTGGAAAAAAACGACTAGAAAGCAGAGCTGAGAAAAGAAACTTTCCTAAACGAAAAGAAAATTCTTTCTCTCTCTCTCTCCTTCTCACTTCAAGTGCATGGTCGATGAGAAACGTTACCTCGGGGATGTTATATACAGTCAGATGATCTCTCACGGTGTAAAATAAAGAGGAAAAAAAAATCCCGCAAGATGGCATTAGTCGTAAACTTTTCTCGAGTATAAAAATGGTTGTAGGGGGTTGGGGGTGGTGGGAACGAGTGAGGTGAGGAAAAGGGAAGACAACGAGAGGCGTCGACATTTCCACTTTTTTTCCCTTACCTCCTCTTTCCCCCCCCCCCTTCTATGTAGGAATGCTTCGGTTTTATACCAGGTTTTTGAGAACAAGGAGATTTATCCGAGACGATGGGGGTAGATGAGTTGACGGGCTGGGTTTGCTTCAGATTCTGTTCTCGCTCGTTTTCTCCCAATTTCCCCAGTGAGATGAGACGAGGTGGCAAGGGGTTGGGTGGGAGGGTAGGTTATGGAGTGGAGACGAGTGGATGAGTTAAAACGGTATGGCGGCGGAGAGAGGTGAGGAGTCAGTACGAAGGGAGGGTGGTAAATAATAACAATAATCATATTTCCCGGCAACATGGCCGCTGGTGAAGGGCGGTAAAAGGATGGTAGAGAGAGAGTGGCGGGGCGGGGGGTGGAAGAGCTGCGGCGGGCGTAAGTGGGTAGTTTTGGTGGTTGCTGGGGGGGGGGGGGGGGGGGGGTTGCAGGTGGAGGGAGGGTTATCATAATATTACAAACCACTGTGGCAGGGCGGTATCTATATACAGCATCATATCGGATATATATACACATGAGTTCTCACACTGGCAATTCGGAATATCATCGCGTCCGGGCAATTGTCGCTTCGTTTGCTCCCTACCCTGGGAGGGGGGTCTTCTGTCTCTGTTGCCAGCGTCCAGAGGTACTGTTGTGCGGATGCACACACAACAGGCATATTGGACCTAGGTATATGCTATCATATCTGTGCCCTCCCCCCCGCGCTCCCCCTTTTCGCCCGGCGGATGTAGGGGGCTATGTGGCTTCTACACCACGCCCTCTCTTATTTTTTTTTACCATACTTCATACCACTCGTGAGACTCAATTCTATTTTTTAACTCTTGTTATTTTGTGCTATTTTTTTTTTGTTTCAAGGGTGGAATATATACTCTGGGAAAAAAATGAGGAGTTGCAGGGGGTTGAGGAAAGTGGAAAAATAATTAGCAATAAATTTCGAGGTGGATTGACGCAAGGGGTTGAGTTCACGCCGATGCAAATAAAAAAGGAACTGGGCTATTCAGTGGTGGATACAAAAGCCTGTTATGATGGGAGTGGGATTCCGTGGAAAAATGAAAAAAAACAAAGTGGATTTTCTGTTTATAATGCGGTTGGCGGAGTGCAAATACATACAACTGGAGACTGTACGATGGAAACGAGGATAATTGGCGGAGATTTTCGCATGCTCGGGTTCATTTGTAATTTTTATAGGAGGGATCGATTTTTGTTTTTTGGCAGCTTTTGGGTGGCTAGTGAGGGGACAATGGATGACAAGCTTTTAGCTTGGGCCGAAAGTGAGAAATGAAAGAGGAGAAATATTAACTTTGGTAGTATGCTTGAGAGGGGAGTTAAGAAGTTGCTGCGGTTAATTTTCTCCAGATGTTTGACTCCTCGTTTCTAACGATCCTTATCTTGTGTAAGGTCTCACTTTTCTGGGGATATTTAATTCTTGGTCTGTTGAGCTATTTTATAGGGGTTGAATTAAAATATTGTTTTCTTTCACCGAGAATTACTCAATGCGGAATTTTGACATTTTATTCAATCCTTTGAACTATAAGCAATTTGCCCAGTTATTGCCAGTTATCCTGTTTCCTAATAATAGTATTGGTGTATACTGGTAGGGAAAAGCGAGACTTTTGGCTAAAACTGAAATGCGGAGTTTTTGCGCTATAATGAGAGACAAATTTTTGAAACTCGAAAAATTGGGAACAATAAGAAGTTTCAAAAAATAAATTATTAAAATTTTGAGTGCATTATGAACTTCTGAAAATTGGTTTGCATAAATTTCCCATGGCTTTTGAGAGTCCTTTAAAATGCTTCATAAATACTACTATCCTCACCTAAATCACGGTGTGACCCTCCTAACTGTAGAAATGCATGAAAAACTCATTCGAAAGAGCCCGAAAACGACAAAACTCCACCATTACTCCCAAAGCCCATGGTGCACAACAAACTCTGATCCGACCCGACGGAAGAACCGCTAGTACCTCTTTTCTACCTGGTGTGTCTCCCTCAAAATCCCTCCAAAAGTTGCTGACATGTGGAAGTCTCACATGTCTTTTTCAGGCTCCACCACTCTACCCAGATAAGGCTTCTCTTTATTTGAGATACTCAGATGCGATGTTTGCAAGGGAAAAATAGTTAATAACGAACCTAACTAACTTCCCCATCAGGTGCAACGAAGAAATGAGAGTAAGTTGGCATATCGCAGAGCCATGAAAAAAGGACGATGTCAACGCGCGTATGAGCGAGAAATTTGGCGCTGACAAAATTCTTTCAATTTAACCGTTTACTTCCTGCAGACTTCGTAAGCCTCAATCGTTACCTGTTTGGGAAAAATTGACGCACATTAAATCTTTTCCAGAAACGAAGAAACCATTGAGGCTTAAGGTGGCTCGATTCAAATCCAAGTCGCGCCGATTGATATAAGCACCAATGTAATTCATTGAGAAGTTTGGAACCACATTGTAGATGTCCGTCGATGTTGATCACCAGGAAGTAGCCAAAATATAGCGTCGTTAATTGAGAATAATAAAATCGGGAAGTTAAAAAAAGAGGGAAATACTCAATTTGAGAGTCAGGAGAAGTGATAGTGGCTTTTTAAGAGGATGTTTTAAGACCTGTATCGAAGTTTCTGGACTCCGAGTACCAAACTATTCTAGAGGACATAACATACAGTTAGATTTTCAGAATGTTAATTGAGATTATGAAAATCATACAAGTATTACTTTCAGGCCAGTTATATTTTCTACTTAATTCAATGTCCTTCTTCTTGTGTGTAACGAAAAACAAAGCCTTAATTGTTATCTTCCTCATAACCACAAATGAAAGGAAAAAACGTCTTTGCGGCAGAGTTTCATAATGATATTAGTTGGGCCATCCACGATTACATAGGAAAATGTTGAAGTGTAGTCGGTCCACTGGGCGAGTCATCTGTGTATCAGTTTCACACACGTCTGGTGAGCGATCAATGTGTCAGTTGGATTAGTATACAGAGAAAATGATGACAAGTATGTGCTTTTTTTACAGTAGCGTAAAAGCATTGAAAAAAATTTAGTGAAGTACTTTAATATATTGATTATCCGATGTAGAAAGTAGACTTGGTATAGTTCACACAATGCAACAGAAAAATTCTTATTAAATGTTATTCAATTGATACTACCGCCACCCCGGCCGCAAGCGGCCGGGATGTTGACTAGCTTTTCGAATGAACTTTTTTCTTATTTATATGATTTGGAGTTTGAAATAAAATTTTAAATATTTTGATTTTCAATTTTTGTAATAGTTAAATTTGAGTTTGATTTTGAATTTTTTAAATTCAATTTAAAAATAAATATGAATGTTTGCATTGGAATTTGAATTTGAATTCGAAAAAAAAATTCAACGTGAAATTGAATTTTGGAATTGGAAAAATGAAATTGTTAATTTTTCGAATTCTAAATATGAGCCCGCGCGAATCGGAACATGGCGACGCACATTTTAAAGTCAATCAGACTGAACATGAACGAAAACAGTATGACGAGCCACATGACAGCCCATGACAATTGAAATTAGAGTAATGGCCGCTACCATGACATGATTGGTCATTTTTAGGAAGGAGTAGTGGTGGATGAAGTCGACGATGCACAAACAACACGTTTAATCGAGGACGTGCCTGGACGAAAAGACGGTTATGACACTCAGAGTACGTAACTATCGCGCGAGACCACAGTACGCATGTCTTGCAGATGCGCAGATGCAAAAATGTTTCTGCGCAAACGTCAATCGCGAATTGTGCGTACGCATTACACAAGTGTCGCTCATGAGAATTCATGTACTTTTGTCGATTTCTCGATGTCAGTCGCAAAACAATCGATTACTCGCATCTAATCGACTTTCATGTCGATCCGTTGATTCTCCTGTCGATTGTTCTCTGTTTTCAAGTTCGATTTCGATTGGTCATTGATAATCGAGATTTTCTTCTTCCACTTTCGAGTTTGAGAATTCGACAATCGATTTATTGTGCTGGTCGAAGCTCTCAATTATATAATAGGAAACTGGGGAAAAAACAATTTTTTTTCTCAGTATATTATAGGGGATTCAATCACAATGTGACAACAGCAGCAACATATGTATTAGTCCTAGTTGCGTACCACATCGCATAATCAATTAAATTTAATGCATTAAACTGCGTTCATATCTTCCGCGCGCGACATGCTAGTATATTTTTTTACATTTCAATGTTTTCACAATATCGCGCCAAAATATGTTTCTAGTGACTGTAATTCTTTTCCTTACGAAAATGCAGTTTTCACATGTTTGCATTTTTTTGTGTCAGGATTGGGGAACCAAGACGGAAGCGAGGAAGGCCTATTGAATAGAGAGAGAGAGAGAGAGAGAGAGAGAGAGTGAGGCCACAGTGCCTCGAGTGACATCGTGAGCACATTGGTCGTCGTTTGCTGTCATGCAAGGGGTGGTCGAGACGAGAATTCGAAGGGAGGGATGTCAGGGTGGGTCTGAGGTCCCTCAACCTCGGGATCGAGCCCGCGGATGGTACGGGAAAGGAAGCACTTAAAGAATTATCCAAACTCACTGAAGGGATGGGCTGCTCTCTCACTCGGCACGTGCATTCATTCCCAGGCCAACACCTAATACCTACTAATACCATGGCCCATGTATCTATCTACCCTTTTACCCAACCGACGTTGCGTCCTTACCACGTACTGTGAAACAAGGATCAACGATATATGCGTATAAGTCGAAAACTACCCCTCATTTCGCCATTCCAATCCATGTTGACCTCATTCACCATTGGTTCTACTAAATCTTTTCATCTAATTAATTGAATTAAATTGTCCCTGCATTAGATTTACCGAAAAGTTCAGTGGAATTCACTCCAATTATCGCAATGTATTTGTATTATTACGTAATGATTCAGTTGGGATGTTTATATGGTAACATGAGATTTAATTAATTAATCGTGCTGTGTTCATTACAGAATACCCCCTTTTCAGTAACAAGCTGTTGACGTAGGGTATCAAATGGGAGATTCGATCAATCTTTTAATATATTTAATGGCATAAATATGGCAATAGTCATATTCAGGAAAATTGTACCAATTACCTCAACGTTTTCATTTCGGCCTGTAACTGGTGTCTTAAGGGTACCAAAATGATTCCCGAAAAATTCTGAGTCAATGTCTCTGTGTGTGTGTATGTTTGTATGTATGTATGTACCCTAAATTTTGGTCAACGATTTCCCACGAATGGATACACCAATCGAAGCCATCAAGGTCTCAATCGACGCTTCATGTAACTCAGCCCTGATTAGTTTTTGATGGATATTGGTTCAGAATATATATTGTTATTAACAATTTCAATTAGTCATAACGCTATATCTCGTAAATGGTTGGAGTTACGGAAAAAATGTCTCAACATAAGTTGTTCCTCATACAAAGCTTCACATTTAATGTTTATTGACTTTTTACCATAATGTGTATAATTAAGGTGGTACAGTCGTTAGAAAAAAATAATTCATGTGATGAGTGCATGAATGGAGACTAGATGGCAGCGGCGATCGCAAAAATTAGTCTCTACAAGTATACATGGGCCGACTCAGAATATAATACTTGTATATCATTTTTGTGTATCAATGCTGCCAGGAACGTGAAGTCGAGTAAAGCCGGAGATACGGACTTAGTGAAGTTCTACAACGTAATTGTTTTATATTCTTGGGTTTAAAATGCTTCAATGAGACTTAAAGGCTTCAATGAAAAGTACATTGCCTTCACGTGGAAGAGGGAGTTATCTCTTGATTATGAAAAACAACAAACAAAAGGCAGCGGCATATAGAGAAATGGAAAAAAAATGAGTAAATACTCAAGTGAGAAGTCTCGTAAATTTTTGAAACAGACATGATCTCGAAAAGTCGAGTTACCAAATCGGGAAGTTTGCATTGTGTCCTCACCGAGGGCACAAATACGTCCCACCCACTAGTTATTTATTTATTTGGAACATATCCAGAGGACGTATGAAGAAAAAAAAAGTATTTTAATTGGCGCCCTAATGCACATATTGGCATTTTCTGACATTTGACGTTTTGATTGCAACATCCGTTTGACCATCTAGAATTTACAAATATGCATATATAATCTCTATATAGAAATTTTAACTTCCTGATTTTTCGGGAAGTTATTGTAATGACCCCTAAATCGATTTTGTTTATTTGGACTCGTAACTAGGCTTTTAAGTATACCAAAATGCTTTCCGTCGGATTCCCAACAAATGTGTGTGTGTGCGTGTGTTTGTATGTGTGGAATCGGAATTTTCCATTAACGATTTCTCACGAACGAGAATTTTTCATCGAACGATTTGGGTCATCGAGGTCTTATTCGGAGGGCCTTCATGGCACTTACATCGGATTAGTTTTTGCTTTAAATTGACTGAGCAGTTTTTTCGTTATTAACAATTGAATTGTTTGCAACGCTCCATTTAAAAAACGCTACGAGATACGGCAAAAAGTATTTAACAGAATTTGCTCTCTGAGTGGAAATGCATACTTAATTTTTTATCACTTTTTTCGATATTTGTCTTAATTAAGGAGGTATGCCGGGTTTAACCCTCGAGCGTTCGCGTCCCTATTGGGGTCTCACTCCCACTCCAGTAACGGGCATAATTCTCGTCTTCACGCTGACTATGCGGCTAGTCAAATATTCATAATGATCTGCTTGATAAGTGGGATTGAACGATTTACCAGACGTATCGGAAAATCTAGAAATGGCAAACAGAAGTTACAAATCGAGAAGTTTCATTTGTGTTCCTACCGGGGACACACAATTTCATCCCACTAGTTAACTTTCTGATGAAGCTCATTTGCACATCACCTATATGTAAGCATTCCTTCAATACATCTCACGTGCTTCATACGAAAAGCCCATGTTTAATCATCGCCTATTGTATACTTCGTTTGAGTATTTGACATTATGAGATCAACGTTTTTTTAACAGAAGGGTTATGGAAGATTAACCCAACGGAGTTAATGATATAGTCGACGAGCGAGAAAACAATTTGTAACTCGATCAAACTAATTACGCTCTCGCTCGTTACGTTCCAGCTGCATTAGCTAACTAATTAACGAATTTCTCTCCCCAATGGTGGCTTACACGTAGAGAGGGGGCGGCGGACTAATCATGCGCACCAACTACCTAAATAATAAAGCAATTGTAGTTGAGAGCCTCGTGAATAGTCATTCGATGGTTAATCGATGATGGATGAGGCTGACCTCGAGTCGAGGTCGTCGCTGATTGCTCGACAGTTGACACAAGGAAGTCAGCATGACTGGAGACCAAATGTCTGAGCCTTCTGTCTGAGAAAAAAATGAACACAGGTCCTGGCAGACTGCGAGTCTCCTCCCTTTTTTATCCGAAAAAATTCTGGGAATGTTTTTTTCAATTCGGGGGAGACGAAGAGTTAGAGAAGTCAATGATGAAGCTCGTTATATTTCCGTGTCGCGGGACTGGCTCTTCATGCTCTTGAAGAACGACCACACGAGACGATAGAGACGTGTGGTACATATAGCCGAGTAATAATGGGCGCGACCCTCAACATCTCGCACGTGTTTCCAACGCATTCCCCGACAAATTGACTTCAGGCCTTTTGCATCTTTCTGGGCTCGTCCTCTTTCTTCTGTCCCTGGTGGGTGCATCGAGAAATCACTGAGCGACAAATTCACAAACTTATGCTCAGAAGTGACAATTTTAGGTGAGATTTTCGCATAAGTTTGCGAAGATTTGCCTCTGCACGAGAGGAAATCTTATTTTCTAAACGTTTTGAAGGGCATCCTCTGATGCAGATTTTTTTCACGTCCCTTCAACTTTTTTAAATCGGAGAATTATCGTCGGGAATAATGCCAGCAGAATGACTGATAATAAAGCCATCCAGTGGAGCTAGTTAACCGAGTTTGTTAAGTGAGAATTATTATTTAGCTTGTTTGGGGGTCCCATTCACCCGCGCTTCATCTAACGCCAAGGCTCAAACTCATCCCCTGAATTCCCCTCTTCGTTAGGCGCTTGAATAAAGCTCAACTCGAAAAGTTTTGCGGTGCGGGGTCGGGGAATTTTAAAACGGAAGAAAGCGCAAAAAAAAAAAGAATCGTGTAATGGTATCCAAGGAAATAACTTTGCATTTGAAATAATTAATTAGGTTTTATTACGCAATTCATCATATAGGTCATAACGGTATTGCAATATAATATTCATTGAACACATTCGAACTGTAATAAAAATATGGATTAACGCGAAAATTATTTCATCAATTTTAATAAACTTTTTCCCACGTGGGTATTCAATTAAAAATGACGTAATTAAAGTTCGTAGTTGGGAGATAAAATTTCCGATTTTTTTTTTTTTTAATTAAAAACGATTTCCGTGCTCCAATTTAAAATTAATGGCTTGATTTATAGTAATTACGAGGGGTGGGCACGAGCTCGTTAGTTTATTTTTATTTGTTGCTTTTTTGTCCTTTTTTTTGGGGACAAAATCCATAAGAGAGAGAATTAACGGAAGGAGAAGTTCGCCACCCGCTGTTACTTTTATTTGTCCAGGACGAGTGAGGCGTCGAGGGCTTTACGATTTCCGACTTGAGTCTTCTGTATATTCACGGGGGGAGGAAATATAACAAACATTCAGAATTTGTGTAAAGTGTTACTGTTTCAGTGTGGTGAGAGTTGAGTTTGAAATGCCATGAATTGGCCACTAAATATTCCTGTGGCAAAACTTGTCACTTGGTTGGTACACACTGCTGAACGAAACCTACACGTATATATACAGATATATTGCTGGAGCGTTGATGATGATATGGCATTAGGGTATTTGAGTGTGAGTGACGTTCAACTGCGATGAAATTTATGAAGGAAAACTGGGGTAACACTTGTGCCTGTTCTTGGGATCCTTTACGTTTATCAATTCCTCGTTAAATTATGTCTCACTTGCTCTTTTGCTCGCGATAAATGCTCTAAAGCAACATCGTAACTTTATGCACAAGTGACGGCCGAGCTTAATTGCCACTCGTAAACTCATAATTAATGAGCCCGATGAATATTATATTTTGCTTCATTAACGGCAACTGCAACGGGTGGTTTCGATTCTTTAATGCAACATATGTTTGCTTTTCACGAGCTTGGCAATGCTGGATTGCTTTTGGTGGAGACATCAAAGCAAAGGCATTCGGAATGGGTTTATGTTCTTAGGTTGTTTCAATGTATAAATAAAAATTATTGAGTTGATGTATTTTTAAGGGAAGGACACTAGAGAGGCGATGAGCGTAGTTTGAAAATGGACTCACGTGGTTTGATGAGTTTGTTTCAGTGAGTTTATCAATTAGCCCGTTATTGAAAAAAGGCCTTTCGTAGGCTAGACGACGATTTTTTTTTTCGATTTTCGGACAATTCATAGGGAATTGGGCTGGAACAGAAAAATTTAGTCAAGTAAGTAGTTATGTATGAGGTCGTTTCGAATAGAGCATTTCAAATAAGTCATTGAGAGCGTAAGTGAAGAAGGATTGTGCTTGGAGAATCTGATTGTCTTTTTGAATTTCCCGATCTTGGGGGAAGTTATTGTAATCGGTCCGAAAATCAAAATTAGAAATTTCACCTGATCTCCACGTTTCATGACCCTTAGAAACGTTTCCGACCATTTTGGGAGAGATGTTTGTCTGTGTGTGTGTGCCAATGGGAGCAAAGGTTTGTCGAACGATTTCTCTTGGACAAATTATCTGACTTGGGTTTTCTTATACTCATTCGATAAGTTTCCACCTAACTTATACCTGATTAAATTTTGAATATAATCGACCCAGCGGTTTTCTAGCTATTAACAAATTGAATTGCTTACATCGCTGCATCGTGAGAAAGGTTCAAAATTTGAAACAAATTATTCAATGAAAGTTGTTCCCCATACAAAAACACATTTTTGATGTTTTATGACTTTTTTTGCTAACACCCATACTTAATTGGTATTAACAAATGCAATTGTCTACTCAACTTTATCGCAAGAAAGGTTATATTTATTAAAAATCTTTTCACCTGTTGAAACTGATAAAATTCGACATATTTGGTGATTTTGAAAAGTTTAAAAAGTTCATAATTTGAGATATCAATCGAAATTTTGTATATAACATATACGGGGGAATGATCGAGAAGTGATTGGTTTGACCCGTAGAGGGTGAGACCCATATCCCGTTTATTAGAAGAATTAATGGTATTCTGTGAATACCAAATTGGTTGTCTCCTTATTTTACAAACCAACCTTAACAATATATTGTGATGAGCGCGTCCTGCATAGGATCGACTATTCATTTTCTTCTGCATTGCTCATTGGATTTTTTTTGGGAAATCCAACACAAAAAGCAAATGAAAACTTGCATCAATTGGAATCCACAAAATAATAAATAAAACGTTTTCAAAATCGAATAATATGTTGTCGCCACCGTTCCAAACAGAAACTGTTTGAAATGGGAAAATTGTTCTCCTTTTTTTCCACGTAAATCGGTAGTTTTTCCGGAAATATGGAAAAACTACAAAACTGATGCCAACCAAAATCTAATCAACTTTGAAGGCCACAAAGGCACTTCGATTCTCCAATACAGTATCTCAATAGCATGATTTGATGGTGAGAAATCGGAGAAAGAATGTCTTCATACATTACATACACACACACACACACCCATACGTACATACATCTTGTTAAAAATGGTTTAAAATGGTCAGAAAAAATTAAGGGCCAGTTCTTGATTAGTGAGCGCCATATTTACTTTTGAAGTTAAGGCTTCTGATTGGTCAGACATTTAATTCTGGCCAATCATAACGCGTAATTTTAACTTTGATAGAGATTAACTTAATAGAGAACTGGCCCTAACACTCATGCCCTGGTTTATCGCGACGTTGGCTCGAGTCTATTACCCTTGGTTGAGATTCCGATCGACGACTTGGAATGTGACTGGGTGCCTTGATAAAAAACATGACGATTATATTAATGATTTATTAATTATCTGTGCATAATTATTATTAATTATCCACATTGCCTCAGACACCGTATAGGTTAACAACCTCATGTAAGCCAACTCAATTAAGAAAATAGTTATTAACTGGTAATAATTGATACGAGCACCAATGTAATTTATTCATAAGTGCTTTGTTTACAAACACATCGTAGATCTCTGTCGCTGATTAGCACTCAGTCGGAGAGCATAAATATAGCGACATTAAATAAAAATAAAAAAAAATTGTAATACAAATTAGTAATATAAAAAAGTTTTTGTAAATTATTTAATGTAAAATTGAATTATAGCATACAGATAAAATGGACTCCTGAAGATGGCCACGAAAATGTGACCGAAACGTGCGGTAAAAAACAAAAAATGGAGTGTTAATATTTTCCTCACCAGAAATTCCCCATCACGAAGGAAATGACCGAAAAGGCCAACCCATCTCCACTACAAATTAATTATCTGGAAAAAAAATAATAAAAGCCAATTATATGTGGGGACCAAATATGACAATTAGATTTCAAATTCAATGTACTGAATGAGACCACGTAATTCGATGCGATCAGTTCGAAAATTGGAGTGATTCACAATGCACGGGTTTGACTAAGACAGAGTATATAACTGAGAAATCAAATGATTCGGTGTCCCGATCTGCTTCAGTGCGTTTGGAACTGCGTCCGTTCGTTTTCATTTGATTTGAATGAAGAATATAGTAGAACCTCGACTATCTGAGGTAATTGGGGCTGAGTTTTAGCCAGAGAATCAAGAGTGCGGATCATCGGAACAGACTTTCGCTGCCGGGATTGCACCTAGTAGAGTAGACGTACTAACTGCTATATTTATGACAAATTTTCTACGAGACAAATATATTCATATCCTATTCAAGAAAGCGCATACACATAAATGAACATTGTTAAAGTCAAAATATCTCGAAAATCGTGACATGATTTATTTTTCAATCGTTATTCATTTACTGCTTGATTAGAGTAGTCAGATAACATCGTGAAGTTGGTGGGTAAATGCGTTTGCATCGATATACATCGATATTTGGGATATCGATTCGTGTTTAGTTTTCTAAAGTATGACAATTGTTCAAGTTGGCATACCTTATTCAGGTATTGAAAATTATATACACAGATTTTTTTTTGCCATTCCGTTAATTTATTGAAGTTCGAGTGTTTTACGTATTCCGTCGAGTATTGAAAATTTGATATTTATGCGATAATTACAGAAAAAAAGATGCTTGCACCAAATTGGAAAATTGAAAGCTCTCATTTCTTCGGAGCCAATGATCAACAGTATCGTCAAGTTCGTGAAATATATTGTTACTTCAAATATCAAATTGTAATTCAGCGCGCATTTGGGCTTGTATATCAATAAAGCAAGGCGCAGAAGCGGAACACAGGTTCCACCACGCTTGAACTTATGACTGCGAAGGTGAAAATTGACCTAGGACCAAGTTTCGCCTTGTCTTTTTAGTTTCAAGTCCTGAGTAAACGATTCGGACACGGGTTTCGGGTATCACCTGTTTCAATCGGTACCGATGACACCACTCATCTTGGATTCACGCATGCTTCGAGTTTCAACTTGTCGTTATCCCCCACATGATACAAATATATACAGTCGGCTCTCTCATAAGTTGACACCCCGTTAGGTGATGATCCCATTAGTCCACTGACTCACGCTCCCTATAGGTTGAGCCCCCTCAACTGCTCTGTCTCCACCACATCGAAAACTCTCGCGCCCTATTTTCAACTGCACCTCATTGCGTACAATATGAGATACGAAACTGCTTGCGCGAAGACGCACTTGGCAGGTGGGAGTGGGGGAAGTAGGGTGCTCAACCAAAACGGAGCGCTGAAAAGTGGCTCGGTCCCTAGCGCTACACTTAGGGGAGAGTCGACTGTACAGGGAACCTTCGTTAGTTGCAACGCATTTACGGCAGTAGGGGAGGTAAAACTTGGAGCGCTACAACTAAAAAGTTACCCTCACTCCTTCGAGATGATCGGCGTCAGTTCCAGGGCGTTTAAAGAGACAAATAGTATCTTACTCTCGATCTTACCTCCAATCTTCACATAATTACTTTCTTTTCTCATATGCATACAACCTTTTTGCCATTTTCATTCTACATTTTTACAAATTAGGAGAAAAATCATGGACAAAATCAATGCACACACTTTTTTATATTAAACTGAAAATTGGTAACTTTAATAATTGCGAAAATTCCCAGAATCGCTAAATGTGAAAAATTGTACAGATTTGGAAATCTCTCGAGCTTTACAGTTTAAATATTGAAGAAAATGCAAGAAAAATGAACAAAAATCATTTCAAAATTGTTGAAACTTTCAAAGAGTTTTGAGCATTTTCGAAATGTTATAAAGCAATAGAGAGAAGATAGTTGCAAATATTTGACATGTAAAGTTGATTCCATTTTTGTAATATTGAATTTTATTCATGGGATATACTAGTTTCAAAGCACTCTTCACATTTTCAGTCTCCACAACTATTTTCCATTCGAATCAATCGCCAGTTCTTTAATGAAATAGGAGTTCCACTTAAGAAGCAAATGTTGAGTCAAGTACCGGGTTTGGTTATATTAAAATTTTTCTCTCAGTGCAACTACCCTTGTTACGTCACATGCTCGTATTGCCCTGCATTTAACTTATAACCCAGGCAGGCATTTCCATACTTTAACCCTCGAGTGGTCGCATCATGGCACGAGCGCAGTCAATTTTATTATTTTCTTGATAAACACTAAAATATTATAAATTACGATTGGTAATTTAGGAATACCTCAAATAACTTTTCCTTTTTCATAGGACTCAGTTTTATATTTTTCTCATTTACCGTATATTAGTTTATTGATTTTTTGAATGGAGTGCGGTCGAGAGAATACTGCGCTGCGCTCGTGGTGCATGCGACGTTGGGACTTCTCGTGTTGCTTTCAACTGACGTATGGAAATGGCATGGAGACTGGCCAGTGCCGAATTGTGATATTGTTATAAGCCTATTTCACGGAAAAAATTTGAAAATAAAACAATAATCTTCAACTTTCAATTGATCATTCATTCAATTATTAATTAACGGTGAGTTTCAAGTGATTTGATTCCGCGCGGATTTGAATTCTTCGGGTCTTGAATTGGGTACTGCGAAGCGCTCTGGCAACATCACGCTCAAGAATATACGGACTGCGTTGCGCTTAACACGCGACTAGATACGTTAGATGGAGAGGTGCGACCACTCGAGGGTTAACAAATAGGCCAAGCTTGGGATAGTACAAACCGCAAGCCTTGGCGTTCTTAGCATTTTGGTCAGTAAATTTGGTCAGTAGGATTAATCTCTAGATATTATAAAGGCAATCTCAAACTCGGGTTTTTTTTTCATAAAATGTAGATGATTATTTTATTATGGGGTTCAAAGTCTGTTAGTCGTATGGTAAATGACAGCCATTATCATGTGCGGACACATGTCTTCTCCTTTCCATCAGATATACGTTGCGAGGATAGTGCGCGGCGAGGTCTACGCAGTGTCAAATGCCACTACCGCCGCGCCGCCCAACACCGCATTGCAACGCCGCGGCGAGGTCCACGCGGTGTTGGATTTCTACTAGGGTATTATGACTAATAAGAACCATGCATGTGTTTTGAGTGCTAAACTCTCCAAAATGGTATACATATCACATCGCACATGAACGCATACGCAACGCGAGTAACGAGACTGCCATACCTCTCAAGCGCAATTTCTAACTGCACGTGTAGTGGGGACTCATTCCCCTCTGTTCGCTGACGCTGGGAGAGTTACAGATTGGATACTTACAGAAATTTACTGAAGTAGGTAAGGAATCTTTTGAGCACTTTTATCGAGTACGAAGTGGAGGTAAAGGACAAAAGCGTCGCCGGTCAGTTGGAGTCAAAAAGAAATGAACAGGACGTGAGTATGACGCTCGGCAGGTCGCATCAATAACTTTCCGATAGTCTGTGTCTGTATGTGTGTGTGTGTGTGACGATACAAATATGAAATCAAGTTGTACAGCACTTACGCAAATGCGATTATGGATCTATTATTTTGATTGTTTATCGATATATCGTAAAATATGATGCCTAACAAAAAAAGTAATAAAACATGAAATATGTAGTTTCATGAGAGGAACAACTTTTGTTAAAGACTTTTTCTTGTAGCTACCACCGTTCTCGAGATACAGCGTTGTAAACAATGGGAATCGTTTAAAAACTATTGAACGGATGAGACAATTGCAAAAACAGTCCTTTATCATACCTGCACCACGGAAACGCGTCAATCAAAACAAAAAAGGAAATCCCTCCGGTGGTTCCGCCGGTAGCGTTAAACAAGGTTTTTTGTTTACACACACACACACACACACACACATATAAACACTTTTCTGAAATTACGTCAGGATGATGCAAAACGCCGAGAAACCTGGAAATTTCATCGATCTGGCACTTCGATTTTCGGGGTCATTACAATAACTTCCATTGATCGGGAAGTTAATATGATGGGGATGAACATATGTTGATAGTTGCAATGAAATTGCCAGGTAGCGCATTATTTTGCTTGGTTAATTGAAATGAGAAGACATTCAAATTATTTTTCAGATGTAAATCGATTATGATTTCTGATAGATATATGTATTGCCTGCCCCGTCTCTCTTATTGTGTAGAATTCACATCATGCGACTGCCACTACGTGGTGCGCGTCTCCTATCCTCTTATTATTTCTTCTGATGCCGGGACGCGGCACGTGTATTAACGTAGAATTAAGAGTTCCTTAATTTTGGTTCAATTACTTGTGTAATTCACTGAATATTCCTTAACCAATACCCATCAAGTATCATACAGGATTATTATTCCGTGCCTTAGCGCGCACTTAACATTCAAATTTGTCTGCTGCATAAATGTTATGCCCGCTCGTACAAACTGTGATTCACATTGTTCATCATTATCGAAGATAAACATCCAGTGACATTCGGTGACGCTGAAATTATTAATACTGCTCATGCACATGGTTTTCTACTAAAAATGTTCATTCCCGCATCACAGATTACACAAATTTGTTTTTACTTAAAATTATTTTCTCGTTTATTATGTTTAGTTCCCAATATTTGAAAATCAGAATTCTGAAATTGCGTTCATTTCTCAACATTCAATGGAATCCTTTGTATTCAAATGCGCTGCATCGCGCATGCGCAAGCTTCATGTCTCCGATGTTGCCGATTTTCTCGTATCAGCGAGTGTTTAGAAAAAAAATAGTCGTTTTTATACAAATTATTAATTATCTGAACGCGAAATCATCCTCAAATTTGTCAAGCAGATCGTGTGAACAAGAACATTTCGATCAATATGGCTGGCTCTTCCTACTATATTTCCTATGATAGGATTGTAGCCAGTTATGGACATCCCGTCACTTCCGACCTATTTTATCTACTTTATATTCGTAAATCAACATGTTGAAAAATCGGACATTTTTCAAATGTATCCCATGTGGGAATCGATCATGCGATGAACCTTGATTAAGGCTTGGGCGAGGCTTGACTAAGCTTCGTTAAAACTGTGGTTTGAAGCCTCAGTCAATCTGCGCAGAACATGCCAATGTAACAACGATCCCAGCACAGAGAATAAGCCTCATCCTAGCTTGATTACGGAGGTTAATACAAGCTTCGACCTTTATCTTTCTTCAAGTGCCATCTGTCGGTGTCCCTGTGAACCTTGTCAAATTCGATTTGATGTTCGATTAGTCGATTCCATTTCAATTCGACTGTCATGTCTTTTTTATATTAGGACTCCTACAGTGCCTAAAGCGTTGCACATTTCATTATTTCTACCAAGAATGCTGAGTGGGCCCTTCAGTGACGCTTGGTTGTCCCCTAAACTGAACTTTGCCTGAATCCTGGATTCCAGGGTTCATCCAAGTTTGGTTTCACGCTTGTTGCAATTTGAATGCAGGATTAAAACAGCCCACATATATCATATCTCGAGTCAAGATTGACTTGATTTGCGCCGGTCCTGCCCAATTTCTTATTGCCGGCCTGCAAAGTTCACTGATGAAGGTCTATCGGTTTACCTTCGTTTTGTTGTCCTCTATTTTTAGTAAATTCGGCTTATTACATGAGTATTTTAAATGTTACGATTTCATTTTTGTCTTATAAACTTGATGAAGGAGCATTTAACGGTGATTTCCTTGAGAGCGTTCGGAAATTGATAATAAATGAAAGAAAAAAATACATGTGATTTTGGAATTCTTTTATTTGCATTACCTCGAAGAAATGTACGGATTGACTTTGAAAATCCTGGAAAATGGATGTTTTATCTGTTTATGGTGTCTATGCGATTATCTCCTTTGAATTTGTATGCAGGAAAAAGATGCGATAAAAGGAGCTTGAGAAAGCGGACGAAGCTCGCCCTTTATTCGCTCGTGTAGTGAGTGATTCCCCCTCGTTGGAAGGCTAGAGCCTTTTGGATTTCGGGTTAAATCGCTGCGATTATTCATGTTACAGTGAGTCTCTTAACAGCTCACCGAGAAAACGGCTCTTTGGAGATGTGCACGCCCAAAGTTGGAGGTAGAACGAGGGAGTACGCTTACTCGAATGTAGAACTGACGGCTTTCTGTGCACACCTGCATATAACTAGGTATATATAATGTAAAGTGCATATCCCCTTCCCTTTTCATTCCATAGAGGGGTGGAAAGAGAGAAATGAAAGTGCACAAAACGCGTGGTGGTCATGGGAATCCAACAACTTGCGCATTTAGAGTGGAATTACATGGAGTTTGCGATTTTTTAAGTAGTAATTGTGACGAACATCGGAGTACTTAACTTAAGTACATATAAAATACTTGATGGGTAACGTAGTTAAGTAGGAGAAGACGTGAAAAAATCAACAGATGGATTGTCATAAAATACCCTATGCATATAAAATGGTATGGGCATTTTACCCCATATTCAATCGGGAAAATGATTAGTGTGATGAACTAATTAGCCTTGTGTGACACCCACCCACACATCTACTCCGCCCTTGTCACCCACCCACCCCGGCCTTGACATCCCCCCCCCACCCACCCCGCCCTTGACACCCCCCCCCCCCCACCCACCCACGCACTCCGCCCTTGACAACCCCCCCACCCACCCCGCCCTTGACACCCCCCCCCCCCCCCCCCCCCACCCACCCACTCCGCCCTTGACAACCCCCATCCACCTACCCACTCCGCCCTTGGCAAGGGTGGCAAGGGTATTTCATTCAATTCACATGAATTCGGGCATGCTGAGAAAATTACTTGTTAAATTATAAAAACTCATCAAGTGTTCATACTTAACTCTTTCCATCAACATCGTCAACACTTGTTTTTGATAATCATCTCAGCAACATCCCAGTTGGCATATCGGCGGAAAATTGGCTCCCTTCCTCTTCCTCTAATGACATGGTAGCACAGACGACAGAGTGCAACATTAGTGTGAGTTCACGATTGGACAGAGCCTGTGAGGCCAAAAGGGGGTGACAAGCCAAGTGAGATCACGAGTTGGAGGGAGAACCCCTCAGCAAAGAGTGCATGAAAACCACCAGCACAAGTGCGCGTGGTGGGTGGTGGTATTCAGGGGGGGGGGGGGGGGAATAGGGATTCCATTATTTAACCAAGGTAGTTTAGCCGAGTATTAGGGGTTTGAGTTTATGACACCCCTCGGTTGCCCGGATTGCCTATTAATACGATATGAGCTTCGCCTCTCCAGCCGACCGCTCCTCGCTCTTTCCACGTTTCGCCTCTCGAGCAGAAAAAGGCGAAGCGGGGCTGCAGCGTTCGTTGCCACCTCGTCGCTTTTCCCGCAGCGTTTGGAATTTTTTTCCACTCTCCCTCCCCCATCTGCCCCCTTTACTTCTTCTTTTTTTTCACTCCCCCGTCGTATATAAAATATATACAGTGGGTATCAGGGTGGTTGGTTATACCTGTTATATATAGGTATATAAATGCACGGGGCGTTCCATAGAAACTGGACCGTCGAGGATCGTAGGTACAGAGTCGAATTAAACCGCGAGAGCGTTCTCCACGTCGGCATCGTTACCACCCCCTCCTATTTCGCCCGACCTTCGTTCACTCGCTGTTTCACTCTCTCCACTTTCATCCACCTCTCAACGCCAGTTATATACACCTATATACACAACTCCTGGGTGTACATCCCTCCTTGCCCCTCTTGAAACACACGAAAACCACACAGCCATCATCATCCCCGGTGTACCGACTTTGCCCGAGGGAGATTCCCTTTGCCCACGATTCATTCTATATAACTCTATTTTCTATCTCAGTCAGGCGGGTTTGGCCAACCGACGAGAGAGTATTCCGTTGAGTCTACCGTCGATCGTTTTCTAATTTGCCGTGCAAACACACTCCACGGTAGAAGGCATGCGACTCACGGCTCATGACTCACCCCCAACTGCCGTTGCTTTCTCTAAAATGGGGAGTATAACAAACGCCTCTGACCGTTTCACATTCGTCCGATTTCTCGTGTACATCTCTCGCTTTCTGCATGGACAGGACTCCATTCACCATGGAGTGGATGTAGGTAAATTGTTGGCGATGAAATGACTTTCCGCCGACTTGACAAGATTTCGACGTGATGGATAAATGAACTGAAAATTATGATCGGTATGGCTTAGCCTAGTGCATTTAATGTTGGAAACAACGATATTTGTCGAAATTGGTCTAACGATTCTCGTTCTGGTAGGTTGAATTTTCTTCTAACGGCCGGAAAAAATTATTTACATATTAATCATATGTACTATGTCGCGAAGGTCAAATTAACAAAAGAACTGCATCTAGATTTTTTATTGAGTGCCAGTTGAAGCAATTACATTACAGTAATTTGCACATTTAGTAAAATAATATTTATCCGTAGAGTAATGAAACTTTATTTCCATTCAAAAAATTCTCTCAATGTACTTATATATATATATCATTCATCAATTTAAAAGGGGAGTGTTTTATTCCTTATATAAAAAGACCAGGGAACAAAATCGATAGGAGAATCGACAGATCGACATGAAAGTCGATTAGAAGCGAGTTATCGATTGTTTTGCGATACAATTTCATTTTTCCAATTCTGAAATTCAATTTCACGTTGAAATTTTTTTTTCAAATTCAAATTGAATTCAAATGAAAATTCCAAAGCAAACATTTATATCTATTTTTAAATTCAATTTGAAAAATCAAACTCCAATTTAACTATTACAAAAATTGAAAATAGAAATATTTCAAATTTCATTTCAAACTTCAAATCATTTGAATAAGAAAAAAGTGGATTTGAAAAGTTGGTCAACATCCCGGTGGCGCTAGTAGATTAAAAATTAGGAATTTTTGTTATGAATATTTAATTTATAACTTTCGTTGTTCCTTGAAATTTGTTCCACTTTAATTTTGAAATGCGATGTGCATTATATTTTCCACGGAACCATAAACTAAATTCATGTAAAGTTTATGGCAGCTTATCATCCATCGAGACCCAAGATGTCCTTACTCGCCTCTTCCCCCTCTCTCCATTTTTATAATCAATCAATGAAATAAATATCTAGCTGACTTGATACCGCCACATGTACAAATAGTCGTCGAAAATAAAAAAACAATTCAATGGAACAAAAAGCCTTAGAACTTGAAATTATTGGTCCGGGATAGTGGTTAAGCCCCCACAGTTAAAATAGGCTTTTAGTGGGATGATCGGAAAGAGGCCTCGCGGGGGTATAAATGACAAGCGTGTAAATGCTATCCGTTAGTACACACCGAGACTCACAAGAGGGTTCATTTTCTCTGAATGAGGTGACGTGCCCTACCCAGCCGCAGGTTTCCCTGTCCCATTTGTCCCGTTGTGAATATAAACGGAGCGCTACTATTGCACACCCCTTACATCCACCCCCAACGACTCATTCTCTAACAACACATATAACATTTGTAGTTGTACGTCTCTCTCGTGAAATCTAAACGAAATTGCTCAATGTTAACGTTATATATATGCATGTACATGTGTATGCGTATGTATCGCCCCAGTGCAAGCGGCCAACAGAAGGCAGATCTCTCCCGGGAGACTCGACGCGCTTGTTTGCGCTGCTTATCATCAGTTTCCATTAATATTAAACCGCATTCAACGAACGTACCAACTATCCACACCGGAGTTAACCCCCTGTGGAGTTCTCCCCCTCCCCCCCCCCCCCCCCCCCCGCCATTCCTCCCTCGTCTGTTCCTGTCCCATTTGCTCATGATATACCTCACGAGGCTTTATAACGGTGTATTGTGCGGGTAATGTGTGTACAAACCCGCATGAGGGCGTTCTAAACGGCGCACCACGTTACACACTCGATTTCATTGACTTACAGGTTCAGGGGATTTTTGGAAATCTACCGGGGATTGCGGATCTTCTCCGTAGAATGGGACTTCTCGAGGACTTTTGTGAGGTTTTTATCGGGTTTATGTAGGCGACTTGCATTGGCTTTGAGTGGAATAGATGTTGTGGATTTCGGACGAACAATGTACGGTCAAATGTCTAATATGTAGAGTTGGAACAGAACGAAATGTCAATAGGCCTGTAGGTCTGCTATCGTGCAACTGCGGTTGATTCTCGTGTTTTGTCCATTTATTTGTCTATGAGCGCAATTCTATGGCTTTGATCTTCTATGTGCAGTAGGACGAGTCGAATAGGTAATCGTTTGAATTTCCCAAGGCCCGGGAAGCTGAAGACATTCATGAAGTTGATTGTTTAGTTCTGCTAGTAGTTTTTAAAACTTTGTTTTACAGACCGGTCTTTTTCAGGCCAAACAAATATAGTGGATAAAAATTGAGTGAAGGGGTACCCTTAAGTAGCATAGATTGAGAGCTTTCAGGGCTATGTGTGGACAAATAAATAATAAATTGCGGTCACTGATGTTGCGACACCTCAGTTTTAGGTACCGCGTGAGCCCCTTGAGGGAGGACTCTCAGATTGTTTGTCGTTTTATTCGTTACGCATAAAAATATTTGATTTTTGTGGTTTTTGTGGTAACCTTTCAACTATTTCGAATTTGTTTAATTGAAAAAACGAATTTATGATTTTCTAAAATTTACGATTTAGAAAAAAATATATTTTTTTTTCTATTTTTGAATTTGTCAAAAGAATAAATATTTTTTGAAATTCTGAATGAAAATCTATATATCGTTGAATTTTCGGTGTCTTTTGAAATTGTCTAAAATTCATGGAATAAAATTGGGAATTTTGTTGATTTTTTATTTATCCTTGTAGTTGCAAGGAAAGTGAAATGTCCTTTCAATTTAATTCTCATTGACAGGTTGTGTTTTAAATTCAATGGGTAGAGCCCTCTTTATTTCTGGTGCTCAATTTTCACCCTTTGTTTAATCACCGTTCGGAGTTGACTACATTAATTTAATACCCATATGCGCGTGCGCACAGTAGGCGCTACCGCAAACCACTTGATAAAAACGAGGGGGCGTCTTCAACGGGGATTGACGCGCTTGTGTACGGTTAACCACCGATAATTTATTTCCTCTTTTAACGTTCATTCCATACTGTTCTATTTTCTATTTCAAGCTTTTCTTTTTTCATAGTGGAAAATGCACGGTAGTGGATAAGCGTGGGGATCGACAAGGAGTAGTATGGGGATGATTAATGAGACAGTTTATAGATTGACATCATTACGCGCACCAGTGGCAACACTGTTTTGTCACATGCAATATATTGTCAGCGATAATTACACGGTAATTACGTAGTCTAACCGTTAGATACCGAGTAATTGCATTAATCGGATGTGCACTAACAGTGATTGCATATCAATACCCAGCAAATTTTGTCAAAATATCATGGTTGAGTGGGTTGAGGGATAGCACCGATAGCATTTCGCGGTCTTACGAAGGGTATAATCGTTACAAAGAGCCAAAGTATCGATTCCATGTCAATTGAATATCAGTTCAATACGTAAAAATGAAAAATGAAATAGGCTACAAATCTTCATACATCTCCTTCTGGGGCCAAACAGGCTAAAATTTGGCACAGCTTGATTAAGTTCAATTTGTTAATTCATCTCAAGCAAAATAAAAAAAAGTCTATATGGCGTCGTTTATTTCCAGGTTCAAACTACGGGAAAATTGGGTTTCCAGATATAAATGATACTTCTGTCGCAAGATGTCAAGGGAGGATTGGGGGTTTGAAATCTATGGGACATCGTTCCGGTTCGTCGGCAGGGGTCAACACTGGGCGGTTCCGAACGCTGAAGACCGAAAGACGATTGAATTGGAATCAAGCAGAGACTGGGCTTCCATGACGACTAATGCCAATGATGAGCCAATAGATATCCAATGATGATCCTACGCCGCTTATCTCCTTACAGAACGTAAGGTGATGGTGAAAAATTCCACCCAATCAATGACAAATCCTTGTGTTCGAATATTCGTACATAGCTCTTGTATTATTGTCCAAAAATCACTCGACATATTTATGACTTAAGAAGTGCGCAGGAAAGGGACTAGGGTTATTATAGAGAACTCTGGAAACTATTCTGTTTCTCGATTCATTTATTTATTCACACCCTTATCCCAATACCTCCGATTCCTAATTTCATTGGGAGCAGATCTCTGAATGCTATAAGGCACATGAGAGGGACCGTAGTACTATTTCTTGGTAATTATCTAATTTGTATTGACCATTATATATAATTATGCTCTGACTCTCGGAGTATCCTCGTTGCATTGAAGCAGTAAATTACTTGAAATTTCTTGGGTTCAAAAGATTGACTGCGGATTGTTGTCAATCCGCAAAAAATATTGTCGTGGTAAGACTATATGTACTTATGCTATTTTGCTATGCTTTTTTGTGACGTTTGACGGTACAAAAGTACCGCAGGAATACAAAACTTCATTTTTAAGTTTTTCCTTTTTTGTGGAATTTCTCCGTTCAATGTCCAAAAGAAAGGCAAACATACATTCTTTCCTTTAGCCAAGAATGTGTTCTACAGACAATAATTTTCCTCGGTGTACACCTTCGGCGATATAGCATATAGTTGCAAGAATAGAGGTTGATAAGGTTGCAGAGCTATTATAAATTGCTAACAAGATCATTGTAAAGTACGCTGGAGACATCTCGCAACGCATTTATTGCGGAATCTTCTTAACCCTTCTGTGTCCGCGCTTCTTCTCTTGCTCTGTTCAAACTTCGCAACAATAAACGTCTATCTATCTATCTCCACCCGACGTATTTCCCCGATAATGCGCGCTCCGCCTTTCATGTACTTCCGATTGCGCTGTTCCGATGGCCAACGAGGAAATACTTTTCGTTACCTGCGTTAGTTATCTCGAAAATATCCCATATTGATATCACAGACTGACACCGGCCAATCTATC
The DNA here is from genome assembly GCA_026005395.1 of Asobara japonica. NCBI lineage: Eukaryota > Metazoa > Arthropoda > Insecta > Hymenoptera > Braconidae > Asobara > Asobara japonica. Next base: position 479,925 of record BQMI01000594.1, on the reverse strand, counting down.
CGCCATTTGTCGCGCGACATTTCAAAACAATATGACGTGTGGTAACAGCGCTTAAAATGTCTGTACAAGGGACCTTGGTTAGTTGCAACATTTACCGCTTTTCGTTTTTTTCCAGCGTGGAGCTGCTGCCCTCCCACTCCTCCGCGCCCAATTCGTCAAAATACGTGCAGGTTACCGTCGGTCGTACTTTGTTTACATTTGGTCAGTGTGAAATTCGAAATTAAGTCTCCTTGCAGTTCCTGGAACTGATACCGAGCGTCTCAAAAGAGTGGGGATAATCTTTTAGTTGCAACACCCAAATTTTCCCTCCCTTACTCTCGTAAACGTGTCGCAACTAACGAAGGTTCATTGTACTATGTATCTGGTAGCAGATACACAAATGGACTATTTTGCGTTTATGGCAGGGTGGAATGGTCATTTCTGGATAACAGACATATCATGGATACCATAAATCTTGAATGCACAATTGATGATATGGTGCGATTTACTCCGGAAATAAAAAAAAACAATTTCACGCCATAGCTCGGCATAACGCCTAAGGAAAAATATATATTTCTTTATATATCACTATATATTGAAAAAATATTTCTTTATAACGTAAGAGGATATAACGTAATTATATTTGTAGGGTCAAAATATTATAAACTGAAATATATGGCATATATCAAATTGGCTCATTGGAATATACGACACTTATATTAAAAATATACGAATAATATACAACTCCGTATATATTTATACATGATACTTATTACTTAACTGTATCTATTTAATATTCTATTTGTATAATATATCCCCCCATAATATCTTTGAAAATTGGAAGAAATTCTCTATTGGGAAAACCAATGATTAAAACAATACAGAATGATGATTTCTTAGCTCTTCAACGCATCAATATTAACGTCAACCGGCATGATATTGTGCGTTATTATCAAAGAATGATTTTAGGGCATGAGATAATTCATAGTGAGTCGTATATTCGCCCAACGAAACGCCAAAGTTATGGTGTTCTGCTCAAGAATGCCGAGACTTTTGAATTTAAAAAATTTGTAGTTTTCCGAGAAGAGAAGGAATTTACATGTTATGGTATTGGTTATTATTTGGGAAAACAAAACAAATCATTAATCCCCTATCGACGATTAAACTATATCATATTTCTACACAGCAAAATCTCGGTTCTGGCACCCATTCCGATAGATTTGATTAAAGAAAAAGTGCTTTTTATAGAAATGGAAAATTGTAATCTTACTATAGCTTGCCGACGTGTAACGTATTGTGAACTGTTAACTAGAACATGAGAGATATTACAAACAATGCAAGGCATGTTCTTTGTGATATAGGTTATATATCTATTGACATATATTAAAATGTACGTGATTCATATAGTAACGACGTAAATATATTGAAAATATTTTGTTATTGTATGGTGGTCAATATATGATTACTTTCATGTTGAATATATTTACCATATATTAAAAATGTAAGAGTTTAACGTATAATTACGTTAAATTAAATGTTTTTGATATATAATCGCGTTTATGTGCGATATATAACAAGGTATATTTTTCGATATACCTGTATTTATATGAGGAATGTAATCAGTATGCATCAACTATACATAATTCGAGTATATCACTTAGGGTATGCCTAAAATACATGATTTTATAGAGCATATATAAAGGAAATATATACGTATATATCTAACATCTATGACCTTCTATCTAGGACTAATATAAACCTGTTAGATTCAACGATATTTTTTCACTTATATATTTAATATATCCTCGATAAATGAATTATACATGAGTAAGATTTAATTTCCACGGATACGCTCACTATATTATACCATATATCGGAACTTATATGTTATTTATAAATATGATATTGGTATATATATATATATAGATATATATATAATAAAATTATATATTTTCACATATATTATTCATATTTTCATGCTTTCATTATGGATACAGTAAAGATATAAATGGTGAAAATATATCAATCTTATATTCTCTTTTCATTTTTTTAATGTGTGTTTCTTACATTAAATTTATATGAGATATATCTAATATATTATGATATATCTCCTCATACATAAATGAATATATATTTTGCCATGGGGGGAGACGGGTTGAAGGTGTCTACATTAAATGCATGTTAGTTTTCATCGCGCCATAAATATGGGCATATCAATTACTTACCAACGCGGTTAAAACTAACAACGGCAGTCTTGTAGACTATCATATAAGACTTATCATAGGGGACGATGTCAATTGCTACACCACTTATGTGGTTATATGTTCGATACTTAATAGCTCTTGTTTATAGACCATACGTTTCTCTTCAAGCGAATCAATTCTATTCTTTTCCATTGGTGTCTTTAAAAAAGAACACTTGAATTTATTCGAAATAAATCTTGATGAAAAAATATAATTTCACAATCATCGCAAGAAGAAAATTATACAAATGACGTATCAACGCCATAATAGCACACGAGTTTAAATGCCAAAATATTAGGACGGCTTCTTTTTAGGACGACTTGTCCCGGGGTATTGAGACCGGGTATTTTTCCACCATTGTTGTGAAAGGAGTTTAGGTACTTCAAACTGTTCATATAGATCGCTATATCTGGTTTTTGGATTAGCCCCATATAGTCGTACAGGCATTCCTTGTAAGCTGTTTTTTTCTTAATAAAATTAACGAATGTTATAACTCCTGGACCGAAAAAGGAAGCTATAAAGCCAAGGATGAATTTGCTGGATTTTCATTTCATATTTGAAAAATACATAAACCAAGTGGCAAGAAACGGATGGCTGAGAATCAATGATCCCATTCGAATAAATGATAGTATAGGCTTGGAGGAGCTTGGATAAAATATGCTTAGCAAGTTAGCGGCTAATACCAAATTTCACAGCCCAGAACAATGTCTTGAGTTGAGAATTTTGTTTTCCTCGATTCAAGATTCTTTTTTCTTGATTGAAGCAAAACTTTGATTGAATTAAGAAATTTTTTTCTTGATGTAATAAGAATTGATCAGGAACACAAATACCTTCGTTCAAGTAAAAAAATTACTTGTATCACGAGAAGAAATTCAAAAATCAAAAAAAATTTTTTTGTATTTGCCCAAATCGCTTGCCACTTCCTGATCAATTCACACCACTATGAAACTCATCCACCGAGAGAAAAGTTTGGGAATTTTTGTGGGAAGGTGCGACAAAAATTATGGTGCTGTACTAGAATCGAGGCGCACACTGCCATGGTAGATACAAAGTATTAAATAGTATTGTAAATTTTCTGTGAAGAGCAATTGAAATTACCTATTTCGCTTGTTCCAGTAAAATTTCAGAATAGTACGGGAAAATTTATTTGACTGCTGATCAAAATTTCCTATACCATGGTTTTAAAAAAAAAATTATTATTATTAATTTTTCGATTTTAAATTGAAATTATTGCGATGGTAATTTTTGTATGAAACATTGTTTATTATATAGATGTATATGGGGCATTCCACGTGAAATCGTCGGACCTGGAACCAACTGGTTTTGGATTTGGCTGAAACTGCGCATAACTATTCATAAGGTGAAAAAAAAGATACGTATTTTGTTGGTTTTTTAAAATAAACAATTAAGCAATAATTATAAACAAAAGCAAATATCTCAAAAACCCCATTTTTGATTTGGATGAAATTTGGAACACATATTCTACTATATTTTCCGATCATTTTGAAAAAAAAGTCATCATTGGATCTATTAAGGAGGTTTTTTTTATGATTTTTGAAAGTTGAGTTGATAAAACGCTTTGAATGTGATGTACGTTTTACTGTTAAGTTTTGCGTTTCTGTTATTCCTTCTGAAAATGTAAATAAGATTTTCCGTGAAAATCGAATCAGCGTGAATATTTTTTAATGAAATAAACTCAAAATTTCAGTGTTTTTATAAACGAATGAGCATAACATTGAACTGGCTGACATTATGAGAAAACATATAAAAGACAAAAGTATTCTGTACTAAATTTCGCATAAAAAATATATACAATTTTTTTTCTCGGAAGAAGAGTTTCATAGATATACCAACATGAACGGAAATTACCTAATCTTCATCGCGCATAGATATTCAGTTTTATATTAAGCATGCCAGCGATGTAGTAAATTTGATGATCACTTTCATATACTTTCTAAAGTATCGAATTGAGATACAAGTACAAGTTTGCAGTGACAAGTGAGCTTGCGTAATGAAAATAGGGTCGAACTGGCCTATTGCTGCTAAATACATTCCCGTCTATTTTTTCCATAAATATCAATAATTTTGAAGGAACGATTATTTGTTTATAAATCTCCGCGATGAAGATTAGGCCATTTTCGTTCATGTTGGGATATCAATGAAACTCTTCTTCCGACAAAAACAACATGTATATATTTTTTATGCGAAATTTAGTAAGGAACATTTTTGGATTTTATATGTTTTCTTATAATATGAGCGATTTCAAAGTTATGCTCATTTGTTTATGAAAATTACTGAAATATTAAGTTTATTTGATTAAAAGATATTCACGCCGATTTGATTTCCACGAAAATTCGATATTTTCTCATTTAAATTTTCAGAAGGAATAACAGAAACACAAAAATTAACCGTAAAACGTAAATCACATTCAAAGCGGTTTATCGACTCAACTTTCAAAAACCATTAAAAAAATCAAACTTTCTGGCCGTGTGTCGTATGCTATTTTTCTTTCTCCCCACCCGAAAGTACGTTCAACAATAAATGTATCAATTTTGAAATGTTGACGATCAATCCAACGATGAATACTTTTGTGGCCTGCCCGCGCACGCCTCTCGTGGGTCACCTTGCGAACTACATGCCCGCCCGACTTTTGCAAAACCGAGGCGAAGCCGAGGTTTTTGCTGGTCGGGGCGGGCAAAAAGTAAAAATGCATGAAAAAACATAAAAACGTCGAAAAGAAAATTAGAATGCCGAAATCACTTTTTATAAGCATATTTTCCTTCCAACATTGACCTCTCCGTCGTAATTTCTCAACATCGCGATGAAGAATCGCTCATTTTTCAGGTTAGGTCAGTCTCTTCATTCGCCGGCGAGGAACAGTTTTAATTTACTCTACTTTTTCAGACCAACTCGTTTTATCCAATATTATTTTATCCACTAACGAAATTAATGCATAATTTAAAGAAATTTTGTTCCACAGGAGCACTGGCGACATGAACCTTTTATGCGTATATATTATACAGAGAAAAAGTGGCTTCGGAATTTGACACGTTCGGTCGCGATTTGGACACTGAAATATATCATGCGCATGCGTAAGCAAGAGTCGGGGAGCTTCGGGTGGAGATCCGAAGTTTACTCTTTCGTTAGCAACTCTCGCCTGCAAACGCGAGCCACAAAAGTTTTGTGGCCAATCACAACGATTCTCCGTCGAGAAACTCCAGAAAAGCCGTTCTTTCTGGCGTTTCAGACCACGGTGGAGAGCGTACTTTCGGGTCGGGGAGGCAGAAAAATTAATTTTCATGCCTATATTTAATTTCAAGATTGTAGCGATTCTCCAAACTCCATGCAGAGTTTTACTAACGGTTAGTAAAATTACAGTGCTTACCGCTCTAAGAAATACTAGCCGGTTCGCAAATGTCTCATAAGGGCGATATGTAAAACTACAAGGCTCTTTGGAAAACTACCATATCATTGTGGTATTCTCTATTAATAGCAGCTGTTAAATTACGAGAACTGACAATGGTTTTACTCATTCTTTTGTGAATGTATAAGGAGATAACCTTGGAAAATCACTAGTGTTTTGAGAATTTACCACGTTATTAGCCTAATAAATTACTCAATCGTTTATGAAATTTGCGGATTTTATCAAAGAATGACTACTATAATGGTGATTAAAATCGCAATTAACCCAGATTAACCCTGATAATTACTTTAGCAAACTAAATTTACTACTACTTTATGTTTTAAAATTGCACCATTAATGACAATTTCACTCAAGCGGGATTTATCCAATAGCATAGAAAGAAATGCATAATTTATGTAATTTATATTTTCTTAAACATTCATACTTATACATTTTGTTATTGCCACATCAATTTTCGCGCGGAACATTGTCAACTTAAACAACTATTCAGAAAGTCTAAACAAATTAATACGCACTTTCAACTAATCAAATCATACTCCAGCTATAAAAATTTGGATAATAATATAGAAACTACAATATTTTGTTGGTGGCTGTGGTAACAAATAGTGAGCGGCTGCAACCTCCTAGAAGTCTGTCAGGTAGATTCGGGTAACACAATATGTTTTAGAGTCATGGATGAGGACAAATGTTCGCAAAATTTCATGACTCTTAGATCCACTGCACTCTTCGTTTTCGTCTTCAATTTCCGTCTAGATCCTTCCCAGGGTTAATCTCGAATACAGCTCCGTAAAATACAAAAATAGGTATTTTAATTAAATGCTAAATTTGAAACAATCGTACCTATGTGCTATATACATCAAATTTCGGTCAAATATTGTTGAATTTATTTACAAACAACTCGATCAAAAGACTGGCAGACAGTTTGACTTCCCAGGCAGAAATCGAAGAACTTGAACTTGACTCGCATTTTATAAACTGTTGAAAAATTTCATTCTTTTCCATTTCTTTTCTTTGGGAATACCTATCTTCCGGTAGTCAAAGAAACAATACATACTTTTGTAGGAATTCCAATGTTTTGCCCAATTCAGTTGGACATTTCAAATCAAAATCGAAGTAGGTCATGAAGAAACAGAAGATACCCTGCAAAGCTGACTCTGCTTTGATACATACTTTGCCATCAATCATGACAAAGAATTCATCGAATATCGATTCTCCTAGAAAATACAGCAACAAACAATATATTTTTTACTCCTACTACAATATCTTCATACTGTTTTCCTAACTGTCTGAATTAAAAAAGTATGCTTACCTTTCACCTGGCGTCCATTGCTCACTGGTCCGTAGAATCAAAAAATATAGGAGATTGACCAATATACTTGACCAATGTTCTGCAATACTTCGTCATCGTAGATCTCGGTGCCATCATTTTCAAGTACAAGCTACAAACAATTTTTGAAAAATTATAATTACAAATTGGAAATTGAAATTGATAATTGCTATTCACATACATCTATCTCACTTACCTTATAATCCAAATCAGGTTCTAATTGAAAAACTCTCATTGCCTGCTTGATGATACCTGTTACGGTATTCGAAAAAACTAAAATGCGCTTCTCTCGTTGATGATTCGTAATTTTAAAAATATCTGATGATGACATTTTTGTCATAAATGTCGGTAGTCAACAAGAGGCACGGATTGGAAGTGCTCGCGCGGATAGCTGTAGCTGGTATGTACCCGAAAAGCCCGAAAAACAGTGTTGCACACTTGAAAATTTGACCCTGTTGTCAAATATTAGTACTCGAATTCGTTGAAAAAAAAAGTAGAGGGGATGAGGTATGGAGACAGAACAACATTGCACTGAAGTAGGTCTGAGACTTGGCTAGACGGTTGGGGAATCCCCGGGTCGTCATAAAACCAACAGAAATTTTTGAACTTATAACCCACATATCACAATGCAAAATGTCGTTATGAAGGTCCTGTGTAATATGACGTAACATTCAGACGAATATTATGAGCGGCGTGAGAAAAGTTGTCACTGAGTGCGGAACCCACAATGAAATTTATGAATCCACGAATTTTCTTGTGCCGTCCTCGAATTTTTCCCACCCTCTATTGGAAAAATTCCTTCCATATATATCAAAATTTTTTGCTCGGACTGACAATTTCTTCTTTCTTATCAATATAAACGCGAGGATGGCGTTTTGCACCTCGTTTCTAGTGCCGAGCACCACAATTTTTTCCGGACTTTTCTTCCCATGCCCTTCTTATTCCAATCTGAGTTATATCGTCAGGGGTTTTTAATTTTTTTTCATTATTTGCCTTGAACTTCACCAACTTCAATTAATAGAAACCGACGTTATTTCTTATCGCCTCGGTAGTTGAATAGTAGATTACATACCTAGGCCAGTAAAGTAAGGAATGGCTCAGATCGCATTTAGTTGTTGGCCGAGGCGAAGCCGAGGTCGACAATAATGTGATCTGAGGCTTTCTTACTTGCTGACCGAGGAGTGTATACTATTTTTCTGCTCGACGAAGCCGGAAAGCAGTAACTTCGTTTAGCGCAGCGGCCCGCTTTCGGCCAACAACTAAATGCGATCTGAGGCATTCCTTACTTTGCTGGCCTAGGTATGTAATCTACTATTGAAGCGATTCGTGTTGGACCAGCGATACATTTTCGAAAAAAAATAATGAAAAACCAGAATTTGAGTATCAAATGTGCTCTCATTGATTTTTACGAAAAAATTTTCGGGTGGCTTAACACGCGAAATAACTGTGTTGAGCGTAACCGCGAGATGAACATTGTTTTCGAAATATTATCTTACGATTGTATGTTTGTTGGATTGAATTCAATTGTCTCAACTCGGAGAGTATTAACGTGAAGACTCGATATAAGTAACCTCTATGTATGCAAGTCAGATCACGGTAAGCGGGGAAACGTCCCCACACTGTTTAATGCGCGCCCCATTTGGGCTCTGGTGTTTGTTTACCCTGCGCCGGAGTAGGAATGTATAGTTGTGCAATCCCATGAAAGTGGACAAGCGAGGTGAAAAGGAAGCATCGAAAGACTTGGGCCGTGAATGTAAAAAAAGGCAATTGATGAAGTAAACCGTGGGGCCCTCCTACGTATCCCTGTGAAGATATTGAAGGTTTCCTATCACCTATATCCGCCGCTGGTTTGGGCTGTTCTCTTGCTGTGCTGCTGACTTGGTGGGGGGACTATTTTGATGCGAGCTTGTAGAATCCAAATCCCCGGATTTCCTAATATCAAGGTTTGACTGTATTGTGAAATCTCAATGTTCTAGTCTTTTATATCACAGGTCCGAATGCGTGCTTCGCGCGCTGAATTACAATTTGATATTTGAAGTAACAATATATTTTCCGAAGTTGAAGATACTGTTAATCATTGACTTAAAAAATGAGAGCTTTCAATTTTTAGATTTGATGCGAGCATTTTCCTTCTTCTATTTATGGCACAATATGACAAATGCTAGATGTCAATTATATTATATTATGTCAATTTCTGACATTATGTAAATTTTTTGACATATTATGTCATGGAACGACATTATATGACATTGGGAAGCGAAACCTAGTTCACATTTGATGACATATTCTGACATTCAATGCCAAATTCGGACAGATTTGGACAAACCTTTGAATGACAAAATATGACATATTCGATCAAACTGTCTGAAATCACCCTCATTTAATGTCAGTTTCTGACACAATCTGTCGACGCGATTTCCACAAGGAAAGAGAAGTCCCATTACACTCGATCACGACTCGATCGAAGCTGGATCGAGGCTCGAACTTCGAGTCTCGGAACTTACTCACTTTTCTATATTGTATCCACCTTGTTTCCATCGTGGTTTTCCAGCCTCGACCAGTCTTGATCAATCGTGGATCAAGCTTGATGCAAACCCCCTTCCCTGGCCACTTCTCACCTAGGCAGTAGCCAATGAAAGGTGCGATAGGCCGCGACGTTCCCTATAGTCTCAATATTAAGTTTATAGAGCGGCATACGGGTCTGCTTTGGTACATTTGGGACGAAATTGACATCTAGTAAAATCGGGCGAAACTAAAAGTAAGGCGGAATAAAATTGAATGCGGGGAAAAGAAATTCTGGATTAAGATATAATTTTAGATGTTTGGGAGAAAAATCACGCACTCTATGTACGATCGGTGAAATACGAACTTTGTTGGCCGAGGAAATTGGAAAAATTATCGGTCTCAAATGGTACTAAATTCGAGACATGAAGTAGTAACCTGTGCATTTCCCGAATTACCTTTATAAAAAATTATTTAACCAGAGAACCGTATGAAATTATTGTCATCACCGATTTTCCGGGACAAGTAACTTTTCCATCATCGTTAAGGTTTGCATTCAAATTTTTGGGTGATATCTTGGAAATTCAAAAGAATTCCATTTCGGATGGAAATTCAGAGGCGTTAGGTGTTTAGACAAGCAATGATTCAATTGAAATTCAAGTAGTTTCTTAGAAAAATCAGAGAAATCGGAAAATTTCAATTCAATTCGTTGTATACACTCGAGTCTACTAGTGAAATTTGTTTCATTTCACATGGTTCCCAGAACGCATTCAAAATCGCTGTACAGAAAGTGCCAGTGCAATGGTTCCTGATATTTTACATTTTTCTACTTCATTTTTAATTTCAACATTTTCCATTCCTTAGTTTTCACTTAAGCGTATGATGCACTGTGTATTTCTTTAATAGCTCGAGTATCCTTAAGTAATAAAAAATTAATTGTTTGCAGATGAACGAAAACACGATGTATATTTACAGCCATTTATCATCTTATCTTTTATTATTGACTCATCATAGAATTTCTTTGTATAGCAAACTTGGAGAAAGCCAGGAAGAAATTCAAGCGTCTGCTTAAAACTCAATCAGAACAGGAAACTGAAGATTCAGACATGGAATCAGTATTATCAGGATTCTCCTTGTCCAGAAAGAGAGGAGCACATCTTGTATCTACGAGCTATGATTTAAATTCTATCGATGACTGTAGAAATGACGGATCAAAGCGAGTTCGACATGATGATGTGCAGTCCTCATCAAATATGCCCGACTCTGATTTATCAAGTTCAATGAAAGGTCTTGTTGTCTAGTCCAATTCGGTAGAATATATTGTTTAATAGTCCTTTCAGTAGCACTTTTTATCTGTTAAAAATAGTCTCTTTCTGTTATAGATACAAAAAGGATCCCAAGCAAAGCAGAACAATTGGCCAAGTTGGAGGAAACTGTAAACGGTGTACGAGCGTTAATTACATTAACTGTATTACAAAAAAATGGGTTAGGAGCTGTTGTTGAGGTACTTTCACGTGAGTGGCGCAACGGCATCGTCTGTTTCAAACATAACTCCTGCAGCATATTCGGCTGTTAAACATTTTTCTGGTGCGAAAAATAAATAAAATTGTCGACATCTACTTCTTTACCGAAATCAGAATCCTCCGCTCAGAAAGGACCCGCTCCTAAGCGTCAAAAATCATCTTCTGACTCTTGTGATGAATGCGAAGATCCCACCAGAAGCTTTTTCTCCGAAATTAGCCCTTCAGACGATCCAGATCTGTCCGACACAGTTCGTCCAGTTCTTCATCCTCATCACGCAGTACCTTGTCCTCGGTGTCCAGTCCCGCATGTTCATCATCAAATGGCTCAGTATGCAGTTCATTGGAGTCATCCTCATTGTTCTTGACACATCCAGTACACTTGAGGACATCTTCTTCCTCACGGGGCCGATCAAACGCCTGCGTAAACGATTCCAGAATCATTTTTTATTCAGTACCAACGTTGGGTGCAGGCCAGTCTCTATCTGAAGCATCAAAGGGTCGTATATATAAACAAATGGAGCAGATCAAACGTCCTACTTCAAAAACAGAAACTCAAATTTTCGTACCAGGTCGTCTTGAAATACCATCTGACCCGGAACTTCCCGAACTAACCGAAGATTACCTGAAAGGTATCAGGAAGTTGTTCCAAAAGAATAATGACTACAGTAATTACATCGACATTCAATCAGATTGTTCCGAAATCAGACGTTCGACACTAGTTGTCACTCACGTTCGACATTTTGTTTTTTTGTATCCATTGCAAAGAGCAACCTTTCTCACGTCTGCTCAAATTTTTTGAGAACTTTTTGCCTATTGATTAAAAAGATATCAGTACATAAATAAGTACATGGTTAGAGGGGAGCGGAGGAAAAATCTCGATTTTTCACCGGAAGTTACTTACCTGTAAAAAGTTTGACGTTCGACCTGCTGAAAAAAATATACCACTACGAAGAACAATCTTTTATCGACGTTTCATTGAAAAATTGTCTCAATTCGCCTAGGAATTAGTTATGGCTTGCCTAAAAAAATGGCGCCCCGCTAGAATTTGAGAAGTGACATGGCGGCTTACAGCTGTCAAAATAGTCCGAGTTGTGGGACGCGAAGTTTGAGGTAACAACGCGGTTGCACTGTTGTAATTTTCTAAACTATCGACAGCTTTTCTACGTCGTTGAAGCTGGGATTTTTTAATAAATGCTCCATTCGATCCAAATCTCTCCGCGTGTTGCGCCATTGTTGAGATTATGTGTTCATAAATATCGCGATTGGCCTAGTGACAACTAGGGTTTTCAAAATACTTTCCGTATAAACAATTCATAATAAAAACATCTTGAGTAAGAGCGCAAATGTATCGTCACATTCGTTACATTATCTTTTCAATTAATTTGAATGTTCAAAAACGTATCTCACAGCAAAGAACAGAATTCTTAAATCATGAACCTGAGTTGAGGCCTACGTTCGGAACGAGGCTTTAAAAGGATGTTAATACCAGTAATATGTTACTTCGATCGATTGAACTAATTTTCTGCATTTGGCTGATTAACTTTCTGATTTTTTAGTTTTTACGGTTTTGCCCACTGTTACCCATGTAGCCCAACTTCGTTGCAATTTTACTCACCACTCTGCTTAGTGTTTATACTGCTTAGTGTTTCTTCTTAACTACATCGATGCCGCTCTGGCATTGCAGACCGACGAATTGTGGATGGAGTTGCAATGGCTGCGAAGAGGAAACCAGTATGATTTGCAAAAATCAACAGATGAAGTAAAATCTGCACTACATGCTTCCACTTCGTCTACAGGTAGCAATGTGATTGTTGTTTCAAAAGACTTCAGAATTGATATTGCGATCCAGACACACGAGGATTTCGTGAAATGAGAAAAAATGCTGACTATAAAACATGCGGAGAACATCGAGGAAGTACAGAAACGGAGAGATGCATTGGTACGTTTTTTCCATTTTGTCTCTAATGATACCGCAAGATCATCATAATCAATCATGATTCACTAATTTGTTATTTCTATTTCAGTTAGAGTTCATGCGAGTTGAAACGACAGGATCTGTTGACTGCAACAAAGACGTGAGAGTCATTCTGACTGCATTGATTCAGAAACCAGTACAATTATTGTACAGTGCAATCAGGCGTACGTCGAATGGTGTGGGGAAAGAAAAATGCAGCGCCACTACAACCTGGAGTTTTTTGAGAGGTAATAAAAAAAATATGTGCACTTTTGTGTTCTGTGGGATTGGTTCCAAAGGATAAAAACCATGCAAATTTATCATTAAGAATGATGGAGAGCTATTATCATATATATATATTTTTGAATAAAATTGATTTAATTATACGTCGTTTCTGTGCAGATTTCCTGAAAGCAAAGTAAAACAGATCTCACAACCCTCGCGGAACCTGTCGATAGTTACTCTCGAAAATTGCCACCAGTCGAGAGAAAAATCGACAAACTCTCGACAAACAGTCGAATAACTATCGACAAACTCTCGACTAACTGTCGACAGGTTCCGTTAGGGAAAGAACTAAAAGGTATAACGGCAACGAGTATCTGCCTCTCAGGTGCTGGAGATTGAGATGGTGGATGTAAGGATAGAAAATTACGAAAATCTCTTCCTTCATAAACTCAAACACTCTATCTTACTTAGCCATTTACTTAGATTACTATTGCACTATTCTATATTTCTTCTATATACTGTGGGTGTTATACTATATTATACATTGTCCTTTCCAATAAAAATTAAAATATTAATTCTTTGAAATGTTAACGTTTGGTAGACTTTATTGTAAAACTTCGTACAGACTAATGACTAAGCTTGGTACCACTTAAGTATCAAGCTTACTATGACCTGATTACCAAGCTAGGTACCTAGTTCGTCTCAAGCTTGCCAACTAGCTCGTACCGAACTTGGTAATTAGTTCGTACCAAGCTTGGTAATTAGTTCGTACCAAAGTTGGTGACTAGTTCGTACCAAACTTCGCGCGAACTAATTATCGAGGTTGGGCCTAACTAGGGGATGTTCACATTCCAGGGTTGGCCCAGCCTGCATGCTAAGCCTTGTGCCAAGCTTCCTAAGTCGGGAATTTGTTGATTCCTACCTGGGTGGTATCAAATAGGTTAAGAGGCAGAATAGAATCGGGAGAATGATTGAACATGGAAGAAATATGGGATGTGGACGAAAAATAGAGTGGGGTAAAATGGAATAAAACAAAAGAAGAATATGCGGTTGACGAGAGGTGGAACAGTGTCAGACGAGTGGAGCAATTTCATAAAATGGTCAAAAAAATCGAATATTGACAATCGAAACAATACCTAAATGAACGGGATGTGGGTTTAACCCTCTACGGGTCGAACCAATAACTCCCCGATCGTTCCCGCTTATATGTTATATCCAAAATTTCGCTTCATGTCTCTAACGAAGAACTTTTTAAACTTTTCAAAATTTCCAAATATTAAAAAATTTTATGATTTTTAAAATGTAAAAATATTTTTTAAAAATGTAATCTTTCTTGCGATAGAGTTAGATAAACAATGCAATTTGTTAATAACAAATGAAATGTCTATTTTTAACCCTTAAGGGGTCACCCCGGTGAAACTTTGAAGTCCTAGCCCGGCCTGCGGACCCATCAATCTGGTTTTGATACATAAAGGCATATCTAAAAAGTAAGGGAAATTCCGGACCCAACCCATTCTGCCCCATATACCCATAAGAAACCTGGTTTTTCGTGTTTTGAGCTTCAAAGTGCTCCTCGGTCCGCACTTTTTGCCCGATTAAATTTTTTTTTTGAAATGTCCGTCATACTCCAAAGAACAACGTTAAGGATCCGTTCTGTTCGATTTGCTTCACATCGTGAGAAAATGATTTTTTAGTCTGCGCGTTTTTTTCATTTTTTCGGAAAATCTCAAAATTTGTCGCTTTCACTAATCGATTATTGTTATCATACGTAATAGGAGAATAAGAAAAACTTATTCGGAGAATAACAAAAACTGCTGCGAAATGCACACCACGCGACCTCTTCAGGATTAAGTGTGGAACGAGTTTCATTCGACACTTGGTTTCGTATCTCTAACCATTTTCGCGATGAGCGTTCTGAACAATTGAATTTGTGAATGAGAATTAACTATCCGTGTTAGCCAAAAAGTTATAGAACATCAAATATGCATTTTTGTATATGGAACAAAGTTCATTGAATAATTTGCTTCGTATCTTTAACCGTTCTCACGATGCAGCGATATAAACAATTCAATTTGTTAATAACCAAAAAACCGCCGGCTCGATTATGTTCAAAATCTAATCAGGTTCAAGTACGGCGGAAACCTATCGAATGAGTATAAGAAACCCCAAATTGGATAACTTGCTCATAAGAAATCGTTCGACAAAATTTTTCTCACACACGCACACACACACACACAACGTCGGGGCTTTGGCGTAGTGGTAGAGTATCTGCCTACTACTCCAAAGGTTCTAGGTTCGCGCCCGGCCGCCGGAGAATATTTTTCAAAAATATTTTCTCATGGATTCCAACCGATCCAGGAACGTTTCGTATGTGCTATCGGCGGTACCCATAACATGAGACCGCCCGGACGAGGAAACCTAACCTGACGCAGGGGGAAGGGTGGGCTCCATCATAGGCACCGGCCATCATAGCACAGGGGTTTCTGGAGGTTTACCCTGTGTTTAGAAATATGATGGCCTAAAAATGGCGAAAGTCGGCCCCAACCGCATGGGTGGGTGTCCGGTACGCCCTCTGAAGGAATGCTCAAACGCCGCTACTTCGGCGCGTACAAATGAGAGGGACAGAGAAAAAAACACATACACACACACAATGGTCGGAAACTTTTCTAAGGTTCATAAAGCGTGGATATCAGCTGAAATTCTCGATTTCGGTTTTCGGACCGATAACAATGACTTCCCTCAAGATCGGGAAGTTAAAAAACGAGCCAGTTAATGGCAATTTACTCTGTTAGTTATTGCAGTCCACTTCGTCGAACTGGAGCTTTGAGATTGACGTCCATCGGACCAAATATGGACGTACTGCAGACTACCCTGGGACTGGTAATGGATTAGAAGTTGTAAAGAATCCATAAGTCCGATCACGTGCACGGGACGAATCTGAGACTTCATGAGTAACGTCTATCGGATTGGTTCCTAATTCACAGTAGATGTCTCTGGGACTGAGACTGAACGGAGGGTTGTAGGGAATGTTCAAGCCCACTTGAGTCCACTGGACCGAGATTGGACTTTGAGATTGACCTTTATTGGGCCGACTACTGACGTATTGCAGACGTTCCTGGGATCAGTAGTGGACTAGAAGCGGCAAAGAAACCATCTCCAGGATGTGTCCACTGCACGAACCGGCGACCTCGTTCGTGACGTCCATTAGATTGATTCCTGACTGAATACTGACTGGTCGGGGACGTCCATTGGGCGGGAATCCTGCGCCGTCTTACTGGACTAGAGTCGAACTCCAAAAATGACGTACCTTGAACTGACATGCCCACCGTTGGAGGCATCACCTATGTCAGGTATTCGGCAATCTTGAGTTAAAGGGTCGGAACCCGGAACATTGAAAAATAATGAGACAGCCATATTCGTCAATGGGAACCAAATCGCTGTTATTCCCCTAGGGTCCAGAATAGTGGTGACCGAGATATGATGAAGCTTGCATTGACGATCCATCTGAATGTGCACCGCATTTTCAAAGTGATCAACATATCTAAATGTGTATCCTGCGCATGTTTCAATATGAATCAGTAAAAAAATAGTTCCTGTAACAATCATAGTTATCCGAGATTAAATTAGCATTCTAGGCGGCGATACTTCTATAATAACATGGGGAATATAACATGGGGATATACGATGCAAAATATATGTTTCTATGAATTTCCCCAATTGTTTATAAGAAAATTCTTCATGATCAGACATTTAAATCCATTTCGACAAATAAATGATCGAAATAGAATATTCATAAAGCCACCTCGATTTTGTGGTTGCGTTGCAAAAATTGCAAAAAAAAGGTTTAGAGTGTCTAAATGTTCGTTACAGGAAAGTTACTGAGCAAAGTTCAATTCGAGAGAAGTACAAAAGCTTGAAAATAAGTACTAGTCTCAAGAAAACAGATATTTGGCACATGGAACAAATTTCTCTGGGCACCTTAGAATTTGAAACAATTTGTCGACACCATATGTTATTTCGAGCTTTGATCTATTTCCCAGTGTGTGGGCCATGGGAAAGTTTTTCCTGTAGCAGAGCCCTGCTCGGTTTTGGATAATGATTTCGAATTTAAAGGAAGGTGCTCGCCGGAAATTTTTTAGCTTTTCTTAAACGGCTACTTTGACATTGGCTTATTCAGTTCGGTAGATCACATGGTGCATTTTAATCGTGGTTGCTCTGTTACATGTGGCGATTTCAGATTTCGTGAATTTCCTGAAAGACTATTTGCAACTCTTACAAAACCAAGTTTAGAGATATTGATACCTCCTTTGATTGCGAGAATAAAATATCCGTAATTGGAGTAGAAGCTCACAGAAGCAACAAATGAGTAAAAATTGATGAAGTTGATATAAAGTTACCAGCAATATAAAAATTTAAGTCATGGAATGAAATGTGATTTTTGAACGCGAACTGTTCTCTCAAAACATTCGTGTCCTGGTGTGAAAAAAGAAGACAAGTCGTTGAGTGTCAACGCAATATCAAACATCTGATGTAATTTGAGTCATTAGGAATCGTGTAAACTGTTTAAATAATTCAGTCTCATACAGCACAAGAAACTCGGACTTCGTATTTTTGCGTTTCAGATCATTCTATATCGTTCCCTGACGTAATGAACAAATTTGCAATACTCTACTCACATTCAAAATCATTTTGCATCACTATATTTCCGATTTCATCTGTTAACATAGTAATTGAAAATTCAAACGGTATACTGACATGCATTTGTTGCTTCTTCCTTTACACTTATTTCTACATATAAAATGATTCCGGTGTACTGGATTAGGAACCGTGCATGTCCTAACGATGTATGTATGTATCTATTGCTATCTATATAACTAAATTTTTTGAGTCTTTACCCCCCGCCCCTTATTACAGCATCTTCCATGTACTTATAACACGTACTGCCAGCGATGTCCAACAGTTTGTCACCCCCCCCCCTCCCCCAATCCATGCCTACGTAATACTTGAATGGCCCCTATGTCCTGGTGCATTACACCCCCTAAGGACCAGCGACTGATAATTACATTATTACATCTCCTATAAATTCACACATGTACACAATATTAATTAATTGGCTCATATTGCACGATTGTCACCGCCCAGATTTTAATCAAAATTATCATAATTAAGACTTTTAACAACCTTCACTGAGCTGTATAAGTTAATACGAGTATGGATACAATTTCATGTTTTCTCTTGTCTAGTAGAAATAAATATAGTTTGCGATTGAAGGTATAGCTTCATATACTCTTAGGGACAAAATTCCAGGAGGAGCGGTTACGTTGGAGTACGAGTAACCTACATAATTAGTTCCTGATTCAGTAACATAGAGGCTTAGCGGTGAACTTCTATTGATTCCAATCATACTCCTTCCTCATACTCATGTATCCTATATTAAAAACGAGAAGCGAAAGAAACTATCGATATTCATCGAAATTATCGAACACTGTTAGGTGAAATCGACGCGTCATCAGTCAGCGCGGCGGAAAAAGGAAATGCGCGTGCGCAGCACGCGCCACCGGACTCGTGTTGATAAATACGAAGTCATAGAAATTTTTCTTCACCGTCGTTTCCAATGCTCCATTCATTCTGTTCCTGAGATCCAATAATGCTATTGGAAATTGTGGAATCAGGGGATAAGGAAAATAACTTTTAACACCAAATACAGAGATTAAATTGGAGTTGAGCATTTATGTTAGTGGTCCTTTCTTCACGCTTTTCTGGCTACGACTAAGCTTCGACAATAAAGACCTCAAGGCCCATGTGCTCCTTCTCTATGGCGGGCGGTGATATTTACTGTAGCAATTGCACACAGACCACACACATCCACAACTCTTATACTAAGAATCATGTACAGTGTAGACGTATTTACCTCTGTTAAAGTAAATTATGATTTTGCTCATTTCAATAATGTGAAGATTTGGCCCACTGGGATATATTGACCACTAGCGCTGGAGCCATTCGGACAGTCACAGATGGTGTCAGACAACGTTCATCCATCAATCACACTGCCCTAAGAACAAGTCGCGGTAACGAGT
Organism: Asobara japonica; assembly: GCA_026005395.1. Lineage (NCBI taxonomy): Eukaryota > Metazoa > Arthropoda > Insecta > Hymenoptera > Braconidae > Asobara > Asobara japonica. The sequence goes on along the minus strand of BQMI01000594.1, from coordinate 460,671 downwards.
CCTTCGGAGGTCTTCAAGTAATTTCCAACGCCTGGATGGATGAATTTGTTGTTAAACACTATTGATCCGACGTTTTCATGCATCAATAATTGACTGAAATTATTTTAGTCTACTATCTAGTCTCAATGCGTTGTTGAACATCGTTATTATAATAATGCGACTAATGACAGGTCGAGCAGAGTATCCAATATATAAGCTTGATCCAATAAAAAGAGGGTGAAACTGTCAGGCGACTAAAGGTCAGACTACCTTTCAAATATAAAGACACGTTCTTGGAGAAAACTTGAATCTATGCCTCTGCTTTTGCAGTTAAAAATGCGTACAATTAGGATGAAGTGTTTCGATGATCCATGACCTCAACGCCTTTCCTGAGATAATCTTTCCCTCCTCTTCCATGAGCAATCCTCCCCCCTTTGCCACACACACTCGTATACCCTGTCTTACGGTCGAGGCAGCTCTACGGACGGATGGGGTGACATCTCATTAGTGAGACAAATTGCTTCACCTCTACACCCCACTCCCACTTTATGGTGTCTATATATGACCTCATGCCTCCTCTCATTCCCCTCGACGTTATATTGTCAATGTAATATACTGCCGGATCTTATTATAATATGGGCGCTTCGATAAAGAGAAAATTGTTGGAAATGCAATAAAAAAATTTGTGGCAAATGCGGCGACAACGATCAGAGATCTCTATCTAAACTATTACCAACCTCATAATATCACATCTTCAAGGAATCTCTTCTTTATTTATTCATTTTTTAATTAATTAATTTATTTATTTATTTTCTTTTTTTATTGTTTGTTTTTTTTTTCTTTATTTTTTCTTATTTTATTAGATCATATATTGCACCGCATTCACATGATAAGGTACAGGAAACCAGAGATAATGTATGCCGGTACAAACTGCTACCGCCTGTGGGGGATTTGAACTTGGGAACCCAAGCGGCGGCACTGCGTATTCAGGCCGCCACTCGGCCAGTCTAATGTCGGTATTTTGAAAAATCTGACGCGGTTGATTGAGGAGGTTTTGGGAATATTGAGGATAATTAAACAAGTATGAGAAAAAATAGAGAAAAATTTTTAAAGTATGAGAAGTCAAAAAGAAAATGTGAATTTCCCAACTTTTCAAATATTTTCAAATTGAAAATTTCTTTTTTAAACTATTCAAATTTTCAAGGGATTAAAAATTTTGAGTTATTTAACAAAATCATACGCTTAAAACTTTTTCGAAATGGTGAGAGTATGTAAGTTTTCAAATATTTGAAAAAAATTCTTCAACATTTTCGAAAAAATTCAAATTTGCATGTTACTGAATTCCGTAATTTATATTCACTGCATGAGTACTATAAAACCGCAACTAATTCAAAAATAATATTTATTTCAGGGTTGACTAACATTGGGGTTTCTGGAGGTTTACCCTGTGTTGAGAAATACAATAACGGAAATGGTAAAAGTCGGGCCCCGTTGCATGGGTGGGTGTCCGGTACGCCCTCTGAAGGAATGCTCAGACGGCAGCTACCCGGGGGGTACAAATGAGAGGGGCGGAGACAAAAAAAAAACAAAAATACACACTCATCACGCGAGTCGGAGCTTTGGTGTGGTGGATAGAATGGCTACCTATCTTTCATTATGAGGAATTTTCATTGTGGTTAGCACTCCGCATCCGGAGAATATTTTTGATCATGAACTATTTTCTCCTTTAGAGCCGAAACATCCAGTAGGTGCTATCAGTGGTACTCATAACAGGAAACCGCAAGACCGGTCGAGAACCCATCTGACGCCGGAGGGAGGGGGGAGGGGAGGAGAAGTGGATTCCATCGTAGGTGCTCATTAAAGCATCATAAGTGTTTTCCGGGTATCTTGCTCTGTAATTAGAGCATATGACAGCTTGAATGACGGAAAAAGGGCCCCCGTCGTATTGGGTGGGTTCTTGTCTCTGTGGCTTCCCACGAAGCCCTCGCCGTGGATCTTGAGGGTGAATACGAATAGAGAAAAAGTAAGACAAGCACTCACATGTACCTATCCTCTCCGAATGTGTTGGGGATCATTGACATGTTTACAATATTTACAACTTTTGATGAGGGCTTATTACAATACCCCAGGTGAGAATTGACAACTGGTTCAGACCTTGTCTGTCTCGTCCCAGTAGTGGTAAACCAGCTGGTGCCAGCCCTGCTTGAAATATTGGGCCAAGCTAGACCTAAGGATTGAATCTTGACTGGGAATTTAATCTGGGCCTAACTTGGTATTTAGACTGAAACACAGTGTTTCGGATGGCACTATAAACCGTAAGTCCGATCGGTATCTTAGACCGGGATATCGATATAAAATGAACTCTAGTAGCCTTTGTAAAAAGCACAAGAACAGAGTATAAGAACCAAAACAGAGACAGCCAAAATGAGAGTCATTTAATCAACTACACTCGTATGCATCTTGCGAGTTATAATGTAGATCATACTATATATATTTCGAGAATATAGAATTGGCAGATTGGCATTGCTTTTTTTTTTTTTTTTTTTTAGACTGAGACACGTCTGGCGACCAAGGTAAGGATTGGCATCGTCAAGCCTGATCGACAATTATGCCTTTTCATCCCCAGCCATATTTTCGCGGAAAATATCTTCGCCACTTCGATGAAAGCTATCATCCACACCAGGTTCTTTCAATTTTTCAACTGTCGGCGCGATCTAACTCGTTCCGTCGACCTCCGATACTGCATGTTTGAGACCATTCCAATGTTCATTCGTGAGCGCATCGGAGAAGATATGTTTCGATCTAATATAAAAACTAGAGAACGCCGAATTAGAGCGAATATAGATATTGAATCGACATAAGAGTCCGAATATCGAATGCTAACAGAATATTCTCAGAACCATCCAGAAGCGAAGAGGATTTGCTTAAGAAGTATAAATTTCTATTGACTGACATTGAGATTAGATGAATCAGTACATGTACATTCTGTTAATCATATTTTTTTATATTCAACCTTCATCATCGATGAAGAAAACCATATCATAACGAACAAAGTTTCTACAACTTATGATATATATTTCTGAATGTCTTTGTAATACGCATTTACAACCCTGCAATCACTCAGCTTGGCACCCAAAAATAATTGAAATGTTAATTTTTAGCCAGCCACAGAAATAGTCAGGGAAAAGAGATGTTGAGTGAACGTCGTTGCGGTTACATTTCGTACTTATCCGCCGACGATCACGATTGTTTGCAGTCATCGTCCTCCCCTCTCTTTGTTGAATTGCCCCTTGCCCCTCGCCCACTTCAACATGACGTGGAAGCTAATATCGTCGTTGCACGTCGTTGGCCTCGCGGGCAAATGTATTAGAGGGTCTCGCATAGCTAAACTAATTGGTTAAATCTGTTGGGCCGCATAACTGGAAGGCTAATTGGGTGATTTCCTGACAAATTATATCCACCCCGACGAATACCCGCCTACTCGCCTAGCGGGACCGTTTGTCACTTGACACTTTTGTGGAGAGAGAGACACCGCAAACGATATACCGCGTAATACTCCTTTTACAGATTTTCCTTTTTGCACAAATGGGGGGAGGTTTTTTTGTCACTTCTTGCGCTTCTGCGTTTTCCCATATGACACGACATGTCTGTAACATCGCAGAGTGCAGACTGAGTAGTTGAACCTTTCATCTCATTAATTTCATTAATTTTTGTTGTTGCTTTTTGAAGGGCTTAATGGAAAAATGAACTAAATAATATTTTGCATGCCAGAGTCAATTATGGCACATGAAAGGAAAAAGAATTATGAAAATAAAACTTCTGATTGATCCAGTTATAGTTGGCGTTATTAACTTCCCGATCTTGAGGGAAGTTATTGCTATGGGTCCGAAAATCGAAACCGGAAGTTCCACCTGATCTCCACGTTTTATGACGTTTAGAAACGTTTCCGATTTTTTTGAGCCAGATGTTTGTCTGTGTGTGTGTGTGCGTATGTGAGCAAAATTTTGTCGAACGATTTCTCTTGAACAAATTATCCGATTTGGGAATTCTTATCCTGATTAGATTTTGAACACAATCGACCCAGCGGTTTGACTGTTTAGAAAGCTCTATCGTAAGAACGGTTGGAGATACGAAACAAAGTGTCCAATGAAAGTCGTTCCACACGTAAAAATACACATTTAATATTCTATGACGTTGTTTCCTAACATCCATCGGTAATTGTTATTCATAAAATGGATTGTTTATATCGCTGCATCGTGAAAACGGTTGAAAAGCAGAAACAAATTAGTCAATAAAGTCGTTCCACACGTAAAAATTCACATTTCATGTTTTATGACCTTTTTTACTAACACCTATAGTTCATTGTTATTAACAAATTACATTGTTTATCTATCTCTATCGCAAGAAAGTTTATATTTTTGAAAAATCTTCATATATTTTGAAAATTATAATTTTTTTTAATATTTGGAAATTTTGAAAAGTTTAAAAAGTTCATAATTTGAGACATGAACCGAAATTTTAGATATAATATATACGGAGGAACGATTGGAAAGTGATTGGTTCGACCCGTACAGGGTAAGGGTAAGACCACATCCCGTTAATTGTCCATATGTTTTACCCCGGAATTCTGCAAACTTTAGTAAATGAAAACGAAATTTAGTCCCTGCACATGGTAGTATCGGAGTCAAAAGCATATGCACAGTTAGAATGTTTGTTCGTGGTATATTTCCCAGTGGTGCACTATACACTAAGTAAACGCTTGATTTTATGTATATTACAAAACCATTTATCGATATAAATGTCCACAGTTTGGGGATGAAAATGTTTGATGATTTCTTTTAGTATATCCCAGTCGTGGATTTTTTTTTCGGTAGACCCGAGGGTGTGGCATTTTTTAAAAATGGGATGTAGGTTTGGCCCTCCGCGGGCTAAAATTTCCCGATAGCTGCGTATGCGTGTACTGTCTTTTCAATGTTTCATTTTTCTCACCATAGAGCGTTCTGAATGATCTCAATTGTTTATGACGCTATAACGCCGAAAGGGTTGAAGATACGAAAAAACTAAAAACAACACCAAATATGTATTCTTTCATAAGGAACAATATTTATTGAGGACATTTTTGCGTATCTCGTATAATATTTCGAGAGATACAGCGTTATAAACAATTGGAATTGTTAATAACAATAGGAATGATTGTTATTTCGCTTTGATACTCCCTCCGGCTTGGTCACCATAGAGACGCATCGATAAAAAAAAACCCAAATTGGTCCATTGGTTCTTCAGAAAACGTTCGACAAAGTTTTCATGTCCTCAGACGGGCACACACACACGAACATGTTTCAGAAAACTTGTCAGCATGGTGTCAAAGATCGAGAAAAATGAAAATTTTGTGAAAATACCACTTTTGATTTTCGGGGTGATTACAATAACTTTCCCTAGATCGACAAGTTCGAAATTTGTATATGTTGATTGCCTCATCCGAACCATTGAACGATTGAACTTTTCAACCTGAATGACAATCGACAGCGCCATGCAAACATGAAGTTTCGCTTAAATGCATTATATACAATAAAAGGATTTTAGTCCCCTATTGCGCGAATGTATTATATAATCCTATATGTTGGTGTTGGTGCTATTGTTCGATTTTTTTCCGCTTATTTGCACTTTTTTTGCGTCAGTATTGCATTGATAAAACATATAGTAACTTCATAGCTTAAAAGAGGGGTGCCTAAAAATCAGTTGGGCGTTCGTATCATTTGTGCTGTGTTGAATTTTCCTCTTCCGAAAAGTTGTAATCACACCGATTTAGAGAATGGTAGGTCCACCACGTCGGAGTTGACGTATACTAAAGGATTCTCGACGAATTTTGATTCGATGTGTGAGTGAGTGAGTGTGTGTGTGTGTGTATTTTTTTGGCCTGAGTTTCGCCATTGCAGCGGTTATATTTTCTAATCACGGAGGATAGCACTCAGAAAGCCTTTGATATGATACCCGGTTTCCGGTCACGTGTGTGTATGTATGTGCCACTGAAATTTTGACCCTCGATTTCTCACGAACGAATGAAATTATCATGCTCTTCAGGTAACTGAAAGGGGATTGGATGATGGATGAAACGGGTGCAGTCTACATGTTGTTATTAACTATCTTTATTTCTCATAACGCTCTATTGCATGAACGGTGACAGCTGGTGTAAACAATGTTCAAAAGAAGGTCTTGATGGTGTAACGACAGGAATTTTCTATCACATGAGTTGTGTTGTAATCTCAATCATTTGGGAAGTATTGGGGGTTTAATCCTCCAGTGATCGCACTGTTGTTGGCTCACTCTCACTTCCCTCGTGAGTCTCTCCGCATTGCGCGAAGGCAAGTCTGACCACTCAAGGGTTAACACTTAAAGGTTAAGCACCAATGTGATTAATACATCTATCCCTATTAAGCGCCATCTGTTTACGGTAAATACAGATATTTTGATTGTTTGAAACACTGAAATCCCGCGTTGCGTCACAAATTGTTGTGACTTAGAGCTTGTGGGGGACTGCCAAGAAATGATATTCACGCACAAACCATTGAGTTTTGCCCCAGGCACGTATGCGGAATCGCACATTTCCATGCTATATGTGACGTACGACCTTTAAAACCTTCTAGGTGCCTGAATTTTCAACTGATGCAACTTTTTTTTTTTTAAATATTCCTTAGACTCGGGCAAATAAAGTTATGTATCGGTTTCAAGTTCCATGCAGTACGTAAGCAGAATCGGCCACTGGTTAACCACACCATTCAGGAACTTAGAAGGTTCAGGACTGTAACCCCTTCGCAGGACAAAATATCATTGATCACCATTTTGCAGCGTTTTGCTTACCAAATAAATAGTCGTAAATTTACGAAAATTTATTTATTTACGTAAATTTTGAAAAAGTGCAAATGACCGAGAATCAGGGAACTGACGGAATAGGATCAGAAGTCGTCTCATTTGTTTTCACACTACCCCGCTTAATCTCAAGGTCGCACTCGGGCCCTGTCCCTGGGTCTTCATTAGGTGTTCTCGGTTACATCCCAGATTCCCGGAGGCACTATATCGGCTTCATCTTGAATCCACTCCATTCCCAATTCAATTGTTATTGATCTTATTTACTGTCCTAGATTCCAAGGGAATTGAAGAAGACTATTATTTAATTTGGCGATTTTTAATTAATGAGAGGGAAGGTTTCACAAAATTCTCGGGGTCATTCAGCTATGCAAAATGTAAAGCCCCCCCCCCCCCCCCTCATCGCTGCCGGCAAGTTACATATTGGTTGAGACGTAAATAAAAAATATAAGAATTGAGGAGGATTTCCGTACAGGCTTTCAATCAGTGAAATCACTCATCAGGGTTTAAACTTCGTTATGTAAACAAGGTGATGAAGGAAAAGGGGATGGAGGTTTGTAGGAGCATCAAAGTCAGTTCCAAAAGGAAAAGACGGCATAGGATATAGTGCTACAAGGAGAGCACAGTGACTCGTGAGTGTGGCCATACGCTCTCATTAGTAGAATTTACCGGCGAACTTTAGTGGATTTTCCAACGCCACAAAATCACCGTCATTTATGTATGAATTAGGAGATAGAGGAACGAGTCAAGGCAATTAACGTCATCCTCTCCTTTCACCGGGCTGCTTCTATATTCTCCCTCGAAAACGTGGAATTACATTTGCATATATTCATACGAAGATCTGAAAGAAAATTCTTGCCTAGATGTAAGTTATTCTCCAAATACCCTCATCTAAAATGCTGAGCTTTTAGTTTTACAGCGGAATGTCTGGAAACAGTTTAGAGCGAAAAGAAAAGGGAATTTAGTTTACATTCATATTTTATATTTTGCAATCTCAATCTCATTTTCGTCTATCAAAGTCGATAAAACCCAGTACCTGCCGATATAAGCACTTGAATAACTAATCGTTCGTGATAATGAGGTAAATCGAGGCAATTCAAATCGTTGCAATAATTCACGTATCATTAGTTCTCAAGTACAAAGGGAAAATCGTCAATTTTCAACTGCTGAGTAGTGCCTAGTGTAAAAAAAAATATATAAAGACGTGAGGGGACTGCATTTCCCCCTACCTCATGGGGCCCATCATCCCGGTGGATCAGATCGCCGTTAGGGAAGAGGCAAAGTAGGGAATCTTTTAATTTGACGGGCCATAAAGCACGCCTCGAGTGTTGTATCTCTCATCTCATTCCATCGATTCTCTCTCTCACTTTCCCTTGACACTCTGCATCCGACTCGGGATGCGACAGTTGGTGCGTACATTGTATATGTGATATCGTCGGCATATACCCCCATGGGAGGTCACGGCTGACACCATGGTGTGTCGTATCGCTATAATAATAACGCGTAAGCGATACCCGCTCGTTCGAGCTCAACATCCACGCACCGCAGTCCCTCGACTCCCTTCGTCTTAGCGTATATGATGCGACATTGCGTTATGTCGCGCTTGAGGGACCGCGTGGGGGGGAGTGAGGCAAATGATAGAAGTGGGGGGAGGCATATTTTCGTGTAATCACCTCCTTGGGGGCCCATTCACTCCTTCACACACGGCCATACGATGAAAAGATGTAGTTAAGATCATTTTTTAGTTCTGGTGTTTAGTTTCTGTTTCCCCTTATTGGTATACAGGGAAAACACTCTTTGAAACTTTTCCAAGCGTTTTGCCATTTTTGCATAGCTTGAGCGAAGCTGCATAAAACATAAAGCTTTCTTATGCAAGAAATCATTACTTCAAAAGATCTCTGTATAGTGAATAATTGAAATTTTGCAACTTCGTTAGATAAAACCTAGTGATTGAGTGCCCCGGGTTTCAAAATGAAAGAAGATCAGCATCACTCCCAACTGAATGGGAAAAACTACTCAAGACTGCAGAAGGATATAAAAAGACAGTACAGTGCTTGAAAAGCATTGCCATGTTCAAAAGTGTTTGAGATTGAAGAACATAAACGTTATTGAAGTACGATATATTCATGTTATGTAAACACAGATGATCCATAGCGAACTTAAATAAACCAAATAAATAAAGAAAAAAAGTTATACTTTTTAAAACTTTTAGTCTCTGCAAGTTTTTGAAATTTGAATATTTTCTAGAAATTGTCGAAATGGTTTTAAAGTTTTGACACATCAATTGTTTTTTTTTGTTGCAGAGAGGAAATTCGTGTGTGTGTGTGTGTGTGTGGATTGGTTCCTGTTCCCTCCGTCTTTCTTGAACTCCCTACGGTAGCTGCTCTTTATAAATTCCTTCGAAAGGGAGTAAGGGAGGTTGGTACTTTACGCCATGCACGCAATACCGCTAACCCGGTCTTCTCCACGCAACCATAGAATTAATCTTTTTCTCATAATTGAATGACCTGAGTATTGATAAGTATTTTTCAGAGACTTTTACCCTTCCAACCACTTCAAATATAAAAAAAAAAACAGACAATCAAGTTCTACGACTCTTGCAGTGCAAGTTTTGCGGATCAATAAATAAGGGTTTTTAGGATTTTAACTCGCGGATGGTGGTATCAAATGGTTATTATTCGCTTGGAAATACTCTAGTTATATATTAGAGACAGTTCAGGTTTTCACTCAATTCGAAGCAACGAATACGGTTTATTGTGTTCTTTATGCGCGAAACCACTAACATCGATAAGCTGAGGCGCTCTATACCCAGGTAGGAATTGACAAATGACCCAGGTCACAGCCAAGCCCTGCCGGACCAAGCCCGGCCCAGACTTGGAACGACATAACATTCTCGATGCTATTAACCCTGTTCATTGCATAGCTAGGCTCTGCCCAGGCTTACTGTTTAGCTTGATCCAAGGGCAAATATTAGGGTGCTTTAAGTTTGATGTTTAGTTTGATCCAAGCTTGGAAACTGACCAAACCTGTGACTTGCAATTATAGTTCAGGCCACACTTCGTAATTATTTGAATTCGTGATTGAATGAATCAACACCAACCAGTTTCGAAGAATTGATTTTTGTTTTTTTTTTAATTTTGATAATTTTCAATGTTTTTTAATTTTTGAGTCTTTCAGATCGTAAAATTTCTTAATTTCGACAATTCGAAATGACATTCGTTCGCACCGTACGAACAGCGGATGCATTATAGGTCATGGAATAGGGAAACCGCTATCAATGGGCACAGTTAGTCGCGTTAGCCTAACAAGCGAACTCGAACACCAACGAATAGGAACTCGTACATTTTTTTGGACAGTTTTCTCCTTACTTAGTCCTAAGATGATCGCCGATTGCAAATTATCCAAGTATATTGTACCGCGAGTCAGGGTTACACTACGATTTCGCCCCTCGGCATTAAGTTCCCCTTAAAATTTTAACGGTTAACCGTTTCAGAAAAAACTTGCTTCAAGCTTCGCAAACGTTCTCAAAACTGAAATGTTGCCCCAGGAATTTCTTTTTTTTTCTTATATACACTTCTTCCATATATTTATATATATGCATGAACATACAAAAAAAATGACATATGCATAGATGCATTTATCAATTATGAAAGACATTGAGAAGTACAGGGGCCATCCAAAATATGTCTGGATCATTACCAGGTTTCGGTTCATCATTTTGTTTTTATTTTTTTATTTTCCGGTCTTTCGATGTTTGCCGATTCAGATCAGAATAGTTTTGTTACAAAGTCTCAATATAAATTAGCAATTGACGCATTATTATCCTCGATGCCAGTCCCGGATACGGCCTGGTCCAGGCTATTCCTAACCGACCCTTGTAAAGTATTTGACAGTTTTATCTATAGATTGGTCCAAGACCGTGGACTAAGTTCGAAGACAAGCCGGGGATTGCGACATGCGTGCCTCAAGATAGGCAAGGAAGCTTCAAATAATGAAAGTTACAAATTGCGGCATTACCGAGGCTGCGTTCTCGTCTTGGATATAGCGCGGTCCGGCTAGTCTGAGCTGGCCCGGGCGCACTAGTTCTGGTTGTGGCTTGGCCCAAGACTAGTGAGAGAGACTCAATGTAAATTGTGAAACGGTCCATAACCAAGGCTTGAAGTCAGACCTAGATATATACTGGCCCAAGCTTAGTTCAATCAACCCTTGGCTACCCTAGTAGAAATCCAACACCGCGTGGACGTCGCCGCGGCGTTGCAATGAGGTGTTGGACAGCGCGGCGGCATTGGCATTTGACGGCGCGTAGACCTCGCCACGCACTATCCTCGCAACGTTCTGCGGACCCAGCGCAGCGGTGTCCTCGGAAGGCTGCGGAATAACGCTGATGCGCGATGAAGAAAATACGCAGTATGATCGATTATAATATTGAGATTAGTGATTGAGTTTTTAACTTCCCGATCTAGGGAAGTTATTGTAATGACCCCGAAAATGAAAATGCCAGATCGATGAAATTTTCATGTTTCTCGACGTTTTGCATGATCCTGAAGCGATTTCAGAGAAGTGTCTGTATGTTTTTTTTTTTTTTTTTTTTTTTTTTTTTTAATAGAAAGAAAAAGAGAAAGAAGGAAGTCAACCTCCTTCCTCACACTTCCTTCTTTCTCTTTCCTTCCTCTTTTTCTTACTTTTTCCTTTATTGAACAAACTTACAAAATTAACAGATAAAACATAACGTGCAAAGGACAATACCCCTTGTCACATACAATACAGTTCGGTTGGTCCCCAGACCACGACGGAACATCTGCTGAGCAATACTTCGTTGTGTAGGGGACGATAGCTTTGGCTTCCTCAGTAGCGAATCCTTTCCGCTCGTTAACGGTAAGAAGATCCTCCGTTTACTCTGGATTTTTCCGCAACTGCTCCTCGCGGCGCAGCTCCTGCAAAACCTCCATTGCGAAGTCGCTTGTCGCGTTCCATGCCGCCTCTGATGACAGCATAACTTCCACAAGATTTCCACCGTTGATGGGTTTGCCTGCGCTATTTTCCCATACAGCTCGTTGGACGTCGAAACGCGGAAGTGTCTGTATGTGTGTGTGTGTGTGTGTGTTTTCGTCCGTATGTGGCCAAACTTTTCGTTTACGTTTTCTCGGAAACGGATCTTGCGATTCGATTAATTATTTTTTCAATCGTTGCGTCTCCGTGTAACTTAGAGCTGATTAGATTTTTGATCGAATGCGTCGAGTAGTTTCCCTGTTTTTGAGAAATTCATGTTGAGCAAAAATCGAAAATAGTGATAATGAACGTTCATTCACCCAAAAATGTTGTAATCCAGGTACTGAATGTCACAGTTGAAAGATATAAGCATATTTTATAACTGATTAAATTTTTAGTAAATGTGGTCGCGTACTTATATTATTATTAACAATGTCAATTGTTTATAATGTTTTACTGCATGCACTATTGGAGTTAGCGCAAAATTCATATAAGAAAAGTTGTTCGCCATATAAAAATACGTATTTTATGTGGAATACCTGTTGTCGATAATTTGCATAATTAAGAAGGTATAGCAGTCTGCATAATTATGCATGTAATAAGTGAACGAATGGACCCAGCGCTGTCATGACGGTCCCAATCGAAGCGGTTTCATGCAAAATCGAGCGGATCACATTTTGGATGGCATTTGTGCAGTATATGTAATGTTATTAGCAATTGCAATTGTTTATACTGTTCCACTGGGTAAAATATTCAAGTTTTTGTTTTGCAGCCGCATCCTTATTAGCGCCTCACTCTCACTCAAGGAACACGCATAAGTCTCATCCTCATGCTCACCATGCGTCTACTCAAGTATTCATAATTATCTGCTTCATAAATGGGTCAGTTTGGAATTCTCAAATAGGCATGTTTCCGTTATGGTAATAACAGGGGTCACACTGATTAACCGTAGCATATTGGAGAAAAATAAATTTAATAAGTTGTGCTAAAAAACCAAATCGGGAAGTTCTGTTTGTGCCCGAGTAGGGCACACACATGCACACACCACTAGTTAGTTATGATTTAATACTGAGTTTTAGTGATTAGTGAGTATTAGAAAAGTGATTCTATGATGAATGTAAAATTCATCGTGATTACATGTGTGAGAAACTAATTCTCGAGACAAATTACTCATTTTTGTTGTCTATAGAAGGTAAAACCACATGTTACCCGAGCGAAGTGAGGTTAGAATAACTGCTTCACGCCGCTTATGACATAAACGTTCATCAGTTTGGAATAAATCGAAGGAAAAATAAACGAATCATGAGCGCGGTGATTTTCCACAAAAAAACTCATTTGCACTTCTTTTTATAACCCAAGTTGTTCATGAGATCAGTGCAATTTTTTAAAATACTTGTCATTCATTAATTACTTCAGCTAAACGTAGACTCAAAACCGCGACACTAACCATGTTTGAAAATTTTAAAATCCTACGAGACATAAATCTGAACAAAAGACTTATTATATATTTTAAATATTTTATCGTTAAGGATTTTGGATTCATTGTTCACCAGATTCATCTTTTTATTTTCTCTATGATTCTTCACTGTACACAAGTAACTAATATGCACTCCTCCGAACCATTCACCATAACCTCAGAAATCATAAGTTAACTGAAGTGCCTGACAACATGCGCATCAAACGTTGCGGCGCAGTCACCGCGGTACATGTCAGCAACGTCCCCGCGGCAAACCGCCGGAGCGTTGCGGCGCTGTATCCGTACAACCTTGCAGTCCCAACACCGCCGCGCCGTTCAACCTCGCAGAGCTACGGCCGATTTCTACTAGGGTACCAATTTTTCCGTTTAATATTGTTTTATTGTGCTTTCTTGCGAAATCAAGCAAGATATGTTTATAAAAATTCTGCCAATTTTCCATTTTACCTCTCGATATATTCCTGAAAAATGTGCTGCCACAGTGAATCTTAACTTACCGAATCACTCTGCTGCTGATGTTAGGTTTATTTAGCTACGAATGCCTGAAGTGAGTCGAGGCACCCCGGATTTCCAACCAAGGTAAGGCTGATATGATCTCACGTATCTTGGAATGTGGGTCGTTGCGCTTGCATATTAACGATTAGAGTAGCTTTGAACGGCAAAAGAGAATAATTATAGCACCCTTTCAATGTTTAACGCATGACAAAGTTGCGAGAATATCTTGGAACGGAAATCTTGATGTGAGATTCATCAGACGCTTCACCGCCCTGTCCCACAAGTGACCCTCCCCTACTTCTCCCACTCCCGGTTGCTAGTAAGCGCAGTGAGGTAGCATTCAAAATCACGCGGGACCATTTGCACAGTGGTGGGGAGGCGGCGTTTGAGGAGACAGTGAGTGGTAGGGTCATGAGGATACAGACTACAGGGATCCATCAACTTGTGGGACGTGCACTGGTGGTGGAGTTGACTGTATTAAGTATCATCTCGATAGGTCTTGATCATACATTATTAGATTATTTCATATTCTTATTCATCAGTATTCTGCTGCCTATTGACCCTTAAGGGTTGATGTTATTGTCGGCACCTTTCATCCTGGCATGCCCGCGCTATTTCGTGCCCGCCATTATTATTTCGATTTGCAGGATACATCGAAGCATATCATGAATTGTGCAATCAGGATTTATAATATCCGCAATTGCTATACCTGCTCTCGACAAATGACGATTCCATGTTTACATAATAGCAGAATAATTAGTTATTACTTTTCGAAGAAAGTGTGGATCGAGAAAAATAGAGCTGCTACCAGATTAGTATACATAGTAAACAAGACGAGAGTGTGACCCTCTAGGGGTCAAACCGATTACTTCTCGATCTCAATGTGTACTTTTATGTGGGGAACAACTTTCTTTGACACTTTTTGTCGTATCTCTTCGGCCTTACGAAGAAGCCATATAAATCATCCAACTTGTTAATAACGATTGACTGCATCAGTTTTTGGAAAAAGCGTTCCTTTCGGACTTGAACGCGAGTGAGACGTGTCGATTACCGAAAAAAATAATAAGTTCAAGTTTGATTTTCGTGTAAGAACAAATTACATTAAACACTTTTTTTCGTATCTCGAACCGTTCTTGCGATAGAGCAATATAAACCATTCAATTTGTTAATAGCAATAATAGAATTAGTTTTGGACTTGGAGACCAGCAAGATGCTTCCATCAGAAAAAAAAAGGTAAATCGGTCTAGTGGTCCCGCCGGAACCGTGGACACAGTGTTGACCACACATACATACAGACACTTCTCCAAAATCGTGTCTGGATGATGTAAAACATCGCAAAAAGTGAAAATTTCTTGAAAATTCGACCTTTCATTTTCGGGGTGATTACAATAACTTCCCTCTGGGATCGGGAAGTTAAAAAAGTGTGAGCCCTGTTCCCACGCGTCCAATCGTTTTGAAATGTCGCGCCACAAATACCGAATAGACCGGCCGGTTTCAATTTGTGATATTAATATGGACTACTTTCAAGATAGTTAATTCAGGTACTCAGAAAAAATTGTCTATTGCAATGGAAGCATTTCGCTCATCATGCGGGCTCAGATGTTTCCGTGAATAGGTGTGCAGAAAGGAGGACGAAATAGTGTTGTGGGGTCACTCTTGAATGGCGCATTGAAAGTGCTGTGAGAAAAAACATAAAATTCAGGAAATCTCGTCAACTATCATATTACATGAATCAAATCGAATATGACTCATTTGATCATTTGTGTCAATGATACGTGTATAATGGGTCTGCCCTCACAAGTTTATCCAAGCTAGCGACCACGCAGGATGGCAAGGTACTCGACCGTACATTAACAAGTAGATTGAATTAGGAGCATCAGTTATTATCTTTCTATCAAGTATTTCTTCAGAGATTTGTATAAAAGAGCAGAATATTTTTTGGAATGGAAGAAAATAGAGATTATTTTTGAGGCGAAAGTTCGAAGTAATATATTTTGGAACAAAATTTCAGTCTGTAGAAATTTTGCAAAACAAGTTTTGCTATGAATGCACGGAAGAAGAATTTTTGTTTAGCAATATCAGATATGAAAAAATTTATTTCCAAGCATTATGGTTTCAGGCCTCTGCAATTTTAAAATTTGGCCGAAGCATTTACACTGCATTTTTTGTCAA
Source organism: Asobara japonica (assembly GCA_026005395.1). Classification (NCBI taxonomy): domain Eukaryota; kingdom Metazoa; phylum Arthropoda; class Insecta; order Hymenoptera; family Braconidae; genus Asobara; species Asobara japonica. Next base: position 444,698 of record BQMI01000594.1, on the reverse strand, counting down.
CGTATGCCAATTAAGTGACATGCTCCAAGTCCTTAAGGATGTATGTCCCTTTGGGTCTGGGAGTAAATTAAATTGCACCTGTAAAATTCAATCCCTGCGGGCCGGAGGTTTCTGAACTAGAAAGTTTATGACATTATTCGCTGCTTCAATCCCCTTCACTACGGCGGAGTGTTCCGATATTATTTTTTAATATTTCGGTTAATGAATTAATTGGATGGACGTAATTACGAAGGTTGAAATTTTCAATACTTTTTTTGATGGCTTCTCGGTTAAAATTAACTCTTTCAAATCAGAGTTTTTTTAGTGCAAAGTTTCTTAATAATTTTCAAAGTTTTGCGGGTAGATTTTAGATACGAGATTATTTCTTGGGTATTTTTCCAGAATTTTTACTTTCCGATCTAGGGAAGTTATTGTAATGACCCTGAAAATGAAAAGTCATATTTTCGCGATATTTTCACGTTTCTCGACATTTCACATCATCCGGACATGGGTTCAGAAACATGTGTGTGAGCGTGTGTGTGTGTGTGTGTGTGACCAAAAACGTTGTTTAACATTTCCAAAGGAACCAACGTAACGATTTACGTTGTTCTTTTCGGTCTTACTTGTTTCCATAATACTTTCTTCGGTCTCTCCTTTTTACTCATGGAGATAGAGTCTACGATTGCCCATGCAGGAGCGGTTGCGTGCGCGTTTCGGCATGCCAATAAAAGTTCGAGATATTGTGAGCGTATCGATATATTCTGACACTGTCCTTTCTAGAGGAGGACTGGTGCCTTGTTTGTGGCCGCTACGCGGCCACATGCCTTTACTTGTCTGTATTCGAGTTCGGTTTCGATTGTGTCATCGACAATCGAAATTTTTCGGCGATAATCGATTTCCCATTCGACTTTGATTCGATTGCTGGCGACGTTCTCCATTATATATAAGGACTTCTTGGACATTGCAATGTGATTATCTCATACAGAAGCGATTAAATAGATTTGAAATTTAGAGTGATGTTCAAGGTGCAAACTCGTTCACTGTGCTTTGCCTCAAACTTTCTTCATTTTTCTTTTTCTAGTCGACAAACATCCTCAACCTGTCACGTAGCACGGGCACCATCTCTTATATCGATGCCCCGCCCTCTCCTGAAGCTGTGTCAGTTTGAATTTGACTAACTCCGATAATCTCAAATATTGAAAATTCGTACAAATAGACTTATGGAAACCAATCCAATATTCCTGATTTTCTGTAATTTTTCCCATTTGTGGGCGAAATTAGTAAATCGTGTTATTCAGCCCACGGCAACATTAGGAACAAAAAGACCCTATATATGAAGAGTTAAATTAGTAGGAGCTTGTTTTGATTTTAATGAGCAAATCCTGTCGTTTGGTTGCCTGGCAATTTTTTTATTCAATTAGACTGAGGAATTATCCGAAACCATCGCGAGTGAGTATTATGTGTTAAAAAAAATAAATATTGAAATTTTTTTTCTCCATCGCTATATTATCAATTTTGCAGGTAGGAAGTTGATATATCGATACCGAAAGATGTCCTTTCCAGAGCACGCCTTCGGTATGGCAAGCATGCCTCCATGCGCGATTTCCTCAAACGTCAGTAAACATATTGTAACTGGGGGTGTGTGCATGTGTGTGCCCCATTCGGGGCACAAACAAAACTTTCCGATTTGGTATTTCAGCACAGCGTACTAAATTTATTCTTCTCCAGTGGACCCCGGTTAATCAGTAGTGTCATACTGGAAACAGATTTCATACCTTGCAGATTTGAGAATTCTAAACTGAGTCATTAATAAAGCAGATAATGATGAATATTTGAGTAGATGCATGGTGAGCATGAGGCTGAGACTGATGGGCGTTACTTGCGTGGGAGTGAGACGCCAATAGGAGTGCGGCCGCAATGAGGACGATAACTTTAATATTTTACCTAGTGGAGCAGTATAAACAATTGCAATTGTTAATAACATTGCATATACTGCACGAAAGCCATCCAAAATGTAATCCGCTCGATTCTGCACGGAAATAGTGCGATTGAGACCTTCATGACAACGCTGGATTCATTCATTCACTCATTACATACAAAATTGAGGCTGCGATACCTCCTTAATTATGCAAATTAGTGAAAAAAGACATATGGAACAACTTTTCTTGTATAAATTTTGCGCTAACTCTTATAGTTTATGCAGTAGAACATTCTAAACAATTGACATTGTTAATAACAATATATGTAATTGACCAATTCCATCCAAAAACTAATCAGATCTAAGTTACGTCAAGATGCTTCGGTTGAATCGTTCAATACCTCGATTGCATAATTCAGTCGCGAGAAATCGTGGACGAAAAATTTGACCACATACATACCTAGCTACACACACACACAGACATTTTGTTTCAAATAGTCTAGAAAGGTCAGAAATACCATGAACCATGAAAATCTAATGGAAAATCGATTTTTTTTATTCTCGGGGGTAAAACGACAACTTCCCCTGTCGGGAAGTTGAACATATTACCAAGGTTTCATTAGTTTGTAAATATTCGCGAAACGTGAGATAAGGAGTCCATTTCGAACAATAAATGTATAATTCGAATCCGACAGCTAGAAGACAAGTTGTGGAGTTAGATTTGCTCTGAAGAAACTATACAGGCAGATGACCATGTAATTATAACTCAGATATAACCAAAGGTGTCCACATCTTAGACTCGAGAAGATTACAGTCCCATACACGAAAATATAGTAAATAATTCGAAAGACTGGATAAGGATAAATTGTTCTATAATTTTTAAGTAAGTCGAGTAATACAAATGTTATCTAGCGTAAGGTCATGCGGCCTTACTTTTGAAGTAGTTTCTAAACTTTTGAAAATTTGAAAGTCCCCAAGCGACAGCCAGTATTCCGGGCCAGTATTACCGATGGGCCAAAGGGTTGGCAGCAATACATGATGGGACTCTCAAGGGTAGCCAGAGGACCCCACAGGGCTACTAGAGGCAGTGACCGCCTCCCGATCATAGAGTTCACACCTCTCTACCTGAGCTCTCACTAGACAATAGTCAATAGTTTACTAGCCACTATTTGTTTGTTTACCCTTAAGATTCCAGTATTCTATTATCTAGTGTTATTATATTGTTACGCGTTAGTTTAAACTGATTTACCAGCCGTGTATTTTTCAATAAACATCATTAGTATTCTTGTAAACAAAAATAGTTTACTACAGTCAAAACTCTTTGCAGGTCAAAACCCGAATATCCCCTCAGTTCCTGACGCAGGGGGTGTCAGGTCCCGTAATTAACTGTGTTCCTTCGGCACCTATCCTTGCCCCTTAGTTTTATGTTCATTCAAAAATGTTCACAGCTTCAAAAATAAAGACATAAAATGATGATGATTGAATGTCTATTTGGAAATGATTTATTCTCTATTCAGTGCATTCATCACTAAACATCACTTCCACTAATTAGTTACAGATAAAAGTACAGGCCCGATATTTTATGTTCAGTTATTCAACGGGATTATCATGTTAAAAAAGATTGACTGAATTTGAATTGAAGAATTTTGAGACACGTGTTGTTTTGGGTATTAGCTGGTTGCCAGGAGAAGCGCTGTCTCCGCTTTCAAAATATGCTTATAAATTTCCTACGTAACTAACTGGTCTCTATTTCACTCTATCCGGTTGTCAAGCATGTTGACAAACCCAATTTCCTCTAGTCATGGGTAATTTATACCGATTTTTCATAAAGCTGTGAGGGCGGAGAAAATTAATTACTAAATTTCTTGTCAATACGACAATTTTTCTCAGACCTAATGAGAAATTCTTTGTCATTCTATTTCATTTATAAGTATATTTATTACTGCAATTGATAACAGAGTATTTCATTTACGATTACAATTGTCGGAATTTTCCAAAAAGGAGCAAGAACATTGGAAACTTCGGGTGCATAGTCAAAGAAGATTATTAATCGATTATAAATCAATAATAAAAGATTGTTAAGATAATTGGAATGAAGATTACTGAAGGTACAATATTTTATACGTAATTAACTTCCCAATAGGGAAGTTATTGTAATCACCCCGAAATCGAACTTTTTCATTTCGGCCTGTAACTGGTGTCTTAAGGGTACCAAAATCATCCCCGAAAAATTCTGAGTCAATGTCTGTGTGCGTCTGTGTATGTTTGTATGTATCTGATCTAAATTTTGGTCAACGATTTCTCACGAATGGATACACCAATCGAATCCATCAAGGTCTCAATCGATGCGTCTTCATGTAACTCAGTCCTGATTAGTTTTTGATGGATATTGGTTCAGAATATATATTGTTATTAACAATTTCAATTGTTCATAACGCTATATCTCGTAAACGGTTGGAGTTAGGGAAAAAATTTGTTAACATAAGTTGTTTCTCATACAAACATCCACATTTGATATTTATTGACTTTTCCCATAATGTGCATAATTAAGGTGGTAGAGCCGTTAGAAAAAAATAATTCATGTGATAAGTGCATGAATGGAGACTAGATGGCGGCGGCGATTGAAAAAATTGGTCTCTACAAGTATACATGGAGCGACTCAGAATATAATACTCTTGTATCATTTTTGGGTAATAATGTTGCCAGAAATGTGAAGTCGAGTGAAGCTGAAGATACCGACTCATTGAACTTCTTCAACGTAGTTGTTGTATATTCGTGGGTTTAAAATGCTTCAATGATACTCAAAGGCTTCAATGAGAAGTAAATGGCCTTCACGTGGAAGAGGGAGTTATCTCTTGATTATGAAAAAAATCACAAAAGGCGGCGACATATAGAGAAATGAAAAAAAAATCAGTAAATACACAAGTGAGAAGTCTCGTAAATGTTTGAAACAGACATGATCTCGAAAACTTGAGTTACCAAATTGGGAAGTTTGCATTTTATTCTCACGGAAATTTCATCCGAAAAGTTTGAAAAATTCAAAAATTGCATAAAATTGATTTCTTTTTCAAAATTGAAAGAAAAAGTGGTGTTAATTTTACCGTTTCAAAGGACGTATTAGTTACGCGTATGCTTTGAATGGGAAAAGGACCACTGAGCTTCCCACGTGACTGGCACAGAGCGAAATGCCCAGAGCCTCGCTCTGGTAGGTGGCGTATACTTTCTATATCTGAAATTTCTTGTTCTAATTTATAAACAGTTGTGTTTTTTCTTCAAACAATGTCACTCCGCGGCATTTTGGAAAGTTGTCACACAATATGATACGCGCTGTGATGATATAATATGTCAATTTCTGACATTATATGAATTGTTCCCATATTATGTCATGCAACCGCATTATAATATCGCATTCGGAAACGGAAGCTCAGATCACATTTTATGATATATTTTAATACCTCTCATACCTTTGAATGACACAATATATTATATCTAACCGTCCGAAATGACCCTCATTTAATATTAATTTCTAATATAATCTGTCGACGCCACTTCCACGAAGTCCTGTTACGCTCGATCGAACCTTGATCGAGTCTCCAACCCCGGCTCTCAGAATTTAGTGACTTTTTTAGATTGCATCCATCTTGTTTCCATCGTGGATCAAGCTTGATGCAATCCTCATTCCATCGTCATTTCTCACCTGGGGTGCAAAATTAGCTGACTTCTAAATAGAATTGTTATACTTAAAATCCCTGTATTTCAATATGCACTGATTTTTATCCGACTCGCGGCACTTCCTCGCGGGATTTGAGACCAATTAAAACTTTTTACCCCCCCCCCCCCCCTCCTGATTAATAAATACAAATAAATATATCGAGTCCGCGCGAAGCCGGCAATAGCGCTCGGCCCAGGCGCGCAATACCGCTCGGTTGGACCACTCAGTGGCGTACATGTGTTGTGTTGCGTTTGACAGGTGCCGGTTGTTAGATGAAATAAGATGAGTGGCACATAATTATCAATTTTTTAGGAAGTAAAATGTTAGATAATTAATATTGAGGTCATGAGGACCTAGGACAACAATCAACATGGTTAGAATATAGCGTGAAATTGAGCAAATTGCTATTGAGGTTAGGTTGCTGAATGTTTTGCTGTTTGTTATCTAACAGAATGATACCAGCGAGGAAATGAGTGGATAAGAAAAGGGGGAAAATGGAAAGACGAAGATTTGGATTCAACTTTGGTTGCTGTAAGGAGCGCCTCATTATCTTATCATAAAGCTGCTGATAAATTTAAGGTGCCATATCGCACTTTACGTGATTGAATGGAAACTGGAGTGACAGGTGAACCGAAGATGGGTCGTGACACAGTCTTTACACCAGACGAAGAATCAAAAATGGCTGAGCAAATCATACTGTTGTCCAAGATGTTCTTTGGCTTGACACCATGGGAAATCCGTGTGGCTGCATACGATTATATTGTAAAGCATAACATCCCTCATCCATTCAGTCCTGATAAGAAGATAGCTGGAAAAGCATGGTTTACTGGATTTCGCCGTAGAAATCCAGAGTTCTCTATCCGGAAGCCAGGGAATACTAGTCTGAATTGAATGAAATGATTTAACAGAGAAGAAAATGAATCATTTTTTAACAACTGGGAGACAATCCTGAACAAGTATTCATTCTCCCCATTCAATATGGATGAATCTGAAATTTGTGCGGTAAGTGATTCTTTGCCTATAGTGGCTGAGAAAGGGCAAAAAAAGGTTGGTGCAATTGCAAGTGGTGAACGGCGGAAAAATGCCACAATGTCAAAATGTTATATGTGCAGTTAATACAGCTGGCGAGTATGTTCCACCGATATTCGTATTTTACCTCGTCAGAGAATTGATGAAGCCCTGAAGAACGATGGACCAGTTGGTGCTATTTATCATGGCTCGTTCAATGGTTATTCAAATGCAACATTATTTCTCACGTGGTTGCAGTACTTCGTAGCGTAGAATAAGTGTACCAAAGATGATCCAGTTGTGATAATATTAGATAAGCATGAGCGTCACACCTCCCCTGCTTCATACAATTTTTGTTTAAATAATGGTACCGTGCTACTGTCTCTTCCACCACACCCATCACACAGAATGCAACCACTTGACGTGAGCGTTTTTGGGTCGTACAAAGCTGCATACAAAAAAGAGAGCGATACTCTCCTGAAGGAAACAAAAGGAAAGAGATCACATTTTAGCCTCTGTCTTCAGGAAGGCTTATGCCAGTGCAGCATCAATGGAAAATGGAATTTCACGATTCAAAGCTCCAGGAATATTTCCATTTAATTGCAATAAATTTACTGATGAAGATTTCCAGCCTGCAGAGGCATTAAAACGATTGAATAGTTAGGGGAATATTGGTGGGAGTGAGGCATTATTACCATCAGCATCAGAAGTATACTCTGAGTTGCCAGTGGAATCTTCAGCCCTGCAGGCATTATACGATACCACTGGAGCATCCTTGAGTTCTCTGGACCTCACTGAAGACAAGATACTGAGTTTGACTATTCCTATTTGGATTCAGGACAGTGGAGGCAAGCTGGTGCGCATCCAATCTTCAACAAATGGAAGCCAAGAAGATGCTGATCATTAGTCAGCACATACGGGATTAAGTATTTCGTCGTTCAAGAAATCCAGAGGGTGATAATGCTCCTGATCATTGCCTAGATTTGATGAAGAATCCCCCTTCTACACCCGAAAGATCAACAGAACCTGCCGTTCAACGTAAAGACTCTCTCGGTATAAATCCACAACAATGTAACACTTCACTTCTAAGAATGATCCACAACCAGTCATTACAACATTCAGGCCCTAATAATAATCTCCTGGAGCCTGCAGATCTACTGGACAATCTCCAAACTACACATGGGTTCCGAAATAATCAAGGGTCATCTGAGTCTGATCGGATCCGAGAGATCCGATTTCTGCAGAGACACCACGATGATTCTCTCAACACTCCCGTTTGAGATTGTGTGCACGATGATGAGAATCGTGCACGACACCATCATCATCTCGAACAGGGCGATTCCCAACTCCAACACTCATGACTCGTACAATCAGTCACCTCCTGTCAACTCCGTCTTCAAAGTCATTGCAGATCACAGTAGCTGAGCAATCAATACCAATTTCTCGTTTGGTGGAACCACTCTTGCGTCCACAGGTTCTCTCTTGCGTCCACAGGTTCTCTCTTGCGTCCACAGGTATCTCTTGCCATCCACTTACTCCACGAATGACTGTCCTGAACGTGCCACTCACATCTTCACAGATGATCTCACTGATGCAGCACGCACCCGTCGATACACCTCTAGTCACAAAAGGACCAAAAAAACCACACTCAACAATATTGACTTGATCTCCAATGAAAAAAGTATTAGGAATCAAGGAACACAGTCGAAGTCAGAGAGAGGAGAAATCTCGTTGAAGGGTTTCCCAAAGGGAAAAAGGCCCACGTGGAAAAAGGAAAGAAATCTTCTCCGGTTTCTAAAAAGAGACGGATCAAGAAATTATCACCACCAAACGAATCGAGGAGTATGTATTGTTGTTATAGTATAAAGAGATTACAAAATATAATTACTTTTAATTTGTTTCCTTTCAGGTTCAAAGAAGATAGTCAGTAGGAATAAGAAATTGAAACCAGATAAAGAAATCCTGGATTGCAATAACAACGGCGATGTTGCATGCTCTGTGTGTCAGGAATTTAGGAAAGATGAGGTGTGGTATAGATGTCGAGTATGTGGAGACTGGTCCCATGTTGCATGCGTTACAGCTGCAAGTCCCGATGAATTTCAGTGCGATAAGTGTTGATGATGCTCAAATATTTTCTATTTCAACTCCCCATGAGACAAACTGAACAAAATTTGAGTATGTTTGGGTTTTTTTTCATATTAATTTAACCATGTTGAACAAGAAAAGGTATAAAAGACTTTTATATGACGCGTTATGATAATTATAAGTTTCGGGTTAAATAATATAATGTCAAATAAGGTTTGATCTTATTATAATGACAGAATAATAATAATCAATTTCGAGTTAAAATTTGAGTGACAGAGTGAGCGATACAGACAGTCGAGCGAGCGACATTGGAAACGTCCCGAGCGCTATTACCCGATGACCGGTAGCACCGCTCGATCGGTGGTCACTATCGTTCTTAATTTATTATTTAAATTTCAGTACTCGTTAAAGCTTCAGAATTTACAATTCAGCAGTAAAAAAGTTACATAGTTCATGAAAAATTTGTGATAATTTCGCGTGACCATTTTACATTTAAAATAAGTATTCACCCTTAGGTGTGCGGTACGGGGGGACCCTCCCCTATATTCGATGACGCTCGAACCATTGAAGGCTCATGGAAAATTACGAAACAGCCACCTAATAATGGTGGGAAATTGCGCAAACATTTGACGGTCAGAGACACAATTGTTCAGGGATGAACAATAAATTTTCCAATTTCTCGAAAACGAATTTTCCTTGCGCATGACGTAACCAGTTCTGTATTTCTTTTGTAACTCTTTTATCCAGAAAATTTCATCCAATCAAATTGCACTATTTAACATGCAGTAAGACCATGATTGTGTCCCCCGATACACTTTTCATAACTGCTCGTATTATCTGCATGGCGAATATATGCAGATTTACATGATGAAACAACAAATTTGAGCTTCGGGGGCATTAGAATAACTTCCCTAAAAATCGGGAAGTAGATAAATAATTATCTTTAAAAAATTTAATAGTTTTCTATTTCGGAGGTTCAAAGCGTTTTTTGAATTCGAAAAGAAATTTCAAAAATTTTGAGAACCTAGATTTCTCACAACTTTGTGCTTTCATTTTTTGCACTTCACTCAACTGATGGACAAAGCTCGTACTGTTAGACGATGTCGCCCTATCAACGCGAATTTTACGTAAATTCGTTACTATGCACAACCCTCTCATCGTTGGCGTATTTTTTTTCATGATTTTCGTCTTTTCAATAGAGGAAGTAGGGCATTTCGCTTCATCCGTTCAAGTTATCGGAAAACTCCCATAGGATTTCTATATAATATTGAATATTTCTCACTGAAGAGTAGACAAGTAGCGAGAAACACTCGTTGAAAGTCTGGCAGAGACATCAGTGTCAGCCAGCATTCTTTCGTTTCAATGATGACGTGCGTTGTGTTCCCTCCATGTGTTCCTGAGAACCTGAAATGAAATTGAAATTGGCCCCAAACTCGTGGACAGCTATATGATTATTAACTTTCTCCGAGCTGATTAACTCCCCGATATGAAAAGTGAATGCGCTGATCCCGAAAATCAAACGTCGAACTTTCATCAAGCGTGTAACTTTCCTGATGTCTTATACCATCTTCACATGTTATCTGAAACATGTGCATAATAATAAAAAAAACAGACATGAAATATTTCACATAAAGTGCGTCCATCTATAGTTCCAATATATTTGATGGCTCTCATGTGACGCTCATGCACCTCTCATGTGGTTGTTTCGGAGTTGGAACTGTTAGGATTCTCCAGGAAGCGCGATTTTACAGATGCCTCCTTTCTAATCTGAATTATTCCTGTTTTTTTCTCTACATGAAAAAAGGAGACTTCTATTTTTTTATTGTAGTCAAGGAAAGCCTGAGAAACAATGGTTTCGATAACATGGAACTTAGCAAATAATTATTTTCGTCACTAGGTAAACCGCGATTTAAATCTTGCTGAAACATTCTAAACTAAAAAAACATTCGCTATTAGACTTGAAGGACTTTTCTGACGAGGATGATTGCTCTCGCACCTTTGTCCGAAAAGTTTTCCAGGCCTATGACGAAATATGCTATTGGAGAAACAAGCGGCTTCCTCCCGTTCGTTAATTGGCCCTTTCCCTGGATTTGAGTTTTGAAACATTTTTGCGATTTTTCTTTCAGTATTGTTGATTCTGTAGTCACCGGAAGTGACATTTTTTCACTAATTAAATTCGTGAATTTGTAGTATCTGCCTCCTTTTTTTATAATAAAAAAGATAGCGACCGCCTAGCACTCAGTTCGAAAGGGCTCATTCCATTTGTAATATTTCCTAAATTTTTTGTTCAAATATTTAAAAACAATGCTAAGTTCGTAAATTCCTCCCTTTTAGCTTGATTGATAAAACAAAAATAAAAAAAAAAAATTGGAAGCAAAAATGGCTGCACAATTTATACATGCACGCAGTACAGGAGATAGTAGTGGCGTAATCGGAATAGTCGATTCGACGCGGGCGCGGTCTCCACCCCTTGCCGTGCTGCCGGTGCTCAGTGGCCACTTTTTTTTCCATCTATCTCGATTTCCGTGCTATCTCCTCACTCCCTTTACCCCTCAATAGTCCCTCATTTCACCTCCTCCATTGCACCCCTTTGCCCTCCCCCAGCATCCTCATTCTCGGTTTCTCTTTTCGTCCATATCGCTCCTCGTCGCGTGGATATGTGGGCGAACCACACCGACGATACCGTATAATTATCGGATGGCAGGTAACTCGAGCGAAACAGCCGCTGCGCGTTTTAATTGGCCAATTATCGTGCCCACGGACTAGGTGTACGCGTTCAGATAGCCATGAAACACACCCGAGGGTGGCCGTTGTATCATCGAGAGACAGAGTGAGTGAGTGGCATAACGCAATACTTCAGGTTAACAAATATCCTTTGGCCTTCTCGATCGCAAAACATAGAGAGGGCAGTTGGGGGGGGATTGGATGTGGAGAAGGATCGAGATAGTTCAACCATGCTTTTCTGATCCCATGGAATGGAGAAACTCGAGCGAGCACAGAAACGGGCACAAATTGGTCACGGCTGGTACACTTTCATCCCCCTCTCCACTACACCCCGCCCCGAGGCACCGCTGACACCCTTGGACCTTCCCCACTATTGTAATGCATCGGTTGACAACTATTAGACTCTCTCGCTTCGATAATATACCTTTCGATCTCACTCTTGTACTTGTCGAACCGTGAATTGGGAACAGGTTATATAACTGTTATTGAGGGTATAATACCATGCGTGTAATGCCTGGGGGGGGGGGGGGGGGGGGGGTTAGGGGCTGCACCTGATGTAGATGCTCGCTTGCTAGGATTTTGCTGAAGGGATTGACAAGTATTATTAGCCTGCTGCTTTTTTTACATACTCATTTACTAATTGAAGGATATTCTTGATTTAAACCGCCTTAATCGGTAATTAAAAGCTTGTCTCCAGAGCTTTTGTGCGATGAAGTTGAAAACGTATTGTCGTGAATAAAAAATTTAGTAGAGACTGGAATCTAATTGTCGACGGTCCGAGTGCTGTATGCACTTCTTCTCAAGGCAAATTTATGGAGAAATCTATGAAAAACACTGCAATGCTGGTATTTACAATGATTGAAACACTTGAGTTGATATGCTTGAGAGGTATTTCGCCAACTATTTCGTGGTTGTACGCTTGTGGGGGATACAAGGGAAAGTTTCGGGTCCCGGCCATTATTGCGGTTTCCGAGGGCGCCATGCGCCAAAAATATGGTTCTGGATATGCCATGTATTATTCCCGATTTGGTATTTCTGCTTATCATGCTTCTTTCTCAGATTTTCAAAACTACAAGTCGGTAATCGGGTGGTGTGCGCCTGCGGCATAGTTGAACACTTAAGCATAATCTGCAGATTCTACTTGCGCTTATATGTTTACACATACACACACACCAATTATATATGAAGATAGTTTGTCTCAAATGGTCTAGAAATACCTTTCAACGTAGAGATCTGATGGAAAATAGCGTTTCCCATTTCCGGACCAAAAACAATAACTAGCCCTATCCGATATTCTGAATCGAATTATAATTCTCTTAATTGGAGAATTTATTTTCTCTTCGTGAGTTTATTTAACCATTTCCTCCAACGGGTTTCACCAAAGTTTTCTAATTAGCTCCATTGATTAATTTTTCACATAATTAATTCGGATTTTTTTTTTAATGGACATTGTTTTTTTTCCATGAACTCATGCATATTGCCCGTTCAATTTTTTTTTCGCCGTAGTAAATAAATATAACACGATCGAATGAATTCACTCAATTTTTTGTTGACTTTATGTCGTTAATAATTGATGAGTGATTGCCGCACAGTTGCCTATTTGTTTGGGCCAACCGATATGTAAAAAAAAACATGGAGTTAACACAGTGGGGTGCACTCTGTTTCATTTTCAAACGAGCTACGCTAAAAGTTTAATAAACCCGCGGTTATTTGGCTGTTCACGTCGACTAAACTCCAATTAAATGGTCTATCGATTAGATAATCCACCGAGTACGCAAGGTTTCCGAGTGGGGGAGGGGGAATAGATCTATACAGTATGGGAATCGAGTTAGTACGATAGAGAGAGATAGAAACTGAGAAGTAGTCCATATAACAGATGGGGTACGGTATATGCGCGCGGGCGCACGGCATCGCTTAGAGTGTAATGAGGCGAAAAATAAATGCCCCCGGCGGGAGGCCGAGGGGGGGGGGGGCGGGCGGGTGGTGGGATTTATATCTGTAAAATTGGTACATAGAATTCAGCTTCAGGAAGCAAAATCAGTGAATTACATTCTGCCACGTGACATAAATATTTTGTTGGCGAAGAAAAATTAATTTGACCAAAAAGAAAATTGAATTAACGACTTTTTGTTCACCCTCAAAAGCAATATTTAACTTTCTCAATAGCGCCATTGATGTAGCAATTTAAATTTTCAAACGAAATTAAACGCTTCAAAATTGGCCAACAAGAAGGCGCAAAGTGGGACACAATGAGTGAGAATAATTTTGTGGAGTTTGGTGTAGAAGGATTTTCGTGGCAGTTGCCAACAGGGCGTTCTCTCGACTCCTCAGTTATTATGTAATTACCTCATTTAGTTTAATACCCGGAATCACTCAGAATTCTAATATCCAAGCCAAAATTAACACCTGTACCCATCAATTTCCGGGAAAAATAACTTGTCACAGTTAATACTCGGAGCTTTAGTAACAAACTTGGAGTGATGAGTTTTTCATCATTGAAGTTTTTCTTTGCAAAAGAAGCTCGAAATTTTTAATTATTAAAATTTTTGTTTCTCCAAACGAAGCCGACACATTAATTGAGCCGGACGGAAACATTCGTTGAATTATAATATTAGTTCATTTTTTAATTTTTTTTTTGAGCGAAAATGGAAAAGGAACTTCCGACTTCGAATTGCGTGCTTTATTGATATATGAAATAAAAACTATAAATTTTGGGACAATCTATATATAGTTATACTGTGGGCCAAAAGTAAGGTGAATTTTCAATTGAAGCTTGTCGGGCTAGTTCTTTTTTTCTTAACTTGGCAGGACTGTTCATGACATCTGCGCCAAATTTCATATCAATGTCGTTATCAGTCATATATTTATGCTTGTGTTTACCGAACGACCAAGAGTGCATTTTCCGATTTATACAATATCTGATTTAATTGAGTAGAGATTAAATACCATCAACATTTGCGGAATGAAATCTCGGCTGCGGAAACGTTGAGGATGTTGCGGAAGGCCTTTGGTGATTTTACAATGTCGCAGAAAAATGTTTATAAATGGTACAAAGACTTCAAAGAAGGTCGAGAACGTGTTGATGACTTGGAGCGCTCTGGACGATCATCGACGTCAATCAAGTGAACGAATTAGTGCTCAAAAATCGTCGGCTGACTGTTAGAAACCTTACTGATATGATCGGAATATCAGAAGAATCTGTGAAAGCCATTTTGAAAGACCATTTGGGCTACGAAAAGTCAAATCTCGTTTCGTACCGAAAACGCTCGATTTCTTACAAAAAAGTCGTCGTGTTGATGTGTGTGAAACAATGCTTTCTGACTATCAAGATAAGCTGACACCACCGACCAATCGAGCGCATATCGTGCTAAAGGCGAGGCCCGACCGAAAAGAGCACGTCAAAGTCGTTCAAAAATCAAGGTGATGATAAAAGTTTTTTTCGATTTTCGTGGTGTAGTGCACTATGAATTCCTTCCACCTAAAAAAACAATTAATAAGGAATATTATTCGAGCGTTATGCGTCCCTTGCGTGGAGCAATTCGTCTAAAAAGACCAGAGTTATGGGCCAACAACTCTTGGTTTTTGCATCACAATAATGCACCGTCTCACACTGCACTCGTTCTTCATGACCATTTTTCCAAAAATTCAACGCATATCGTCCCGTAACCACCATATTCGCTTGATTTGGCTCCGTATAACTTCTGGCTATTCCCAAACCTCAAGAGACCACTCCGGGGAACGCGTTTCGAGTCGATTGAGGAGATAAAAGCTGAATCGAAGAAGGCGCTGATGGCTGTACCGGAAAATGACTATTTGGCATATTTCGAGGATGGGAAAAACGTTGGCATAAGTGTATATAAAATGTTGGCAGAGTATATATTTCTATAATTATCCAAAATATTCATAAACCATCGAAAACGGCAGTGAACACACTTAACCGTTCACCTAAAGAATCTGACCTAAAGTAGTTCCGTAGCACATACATCTGATGTTAACGATCTTCCAATTTTGCGATTCTTTCCGAGTGCTCATCGGTATCTTTGTAATCCGAAATTCCGCTACATATATCGAAAATGAGAAAAACCAAAGTATCTACTTCACTTGATGATGCATACAATTGTTTGTCATTTTCCCGATTCAAGTAACCCTCAACATCTTCTGCATAATAAGGTTTGACAATTACTTGCAACGATTCACCAATATAGGCTGACGGAAATAAGCAAAACCGAATAACACATAGGGAGTTGAATTCCTTCTCGCAGTCTGGATTGTATGTTCACAAATTGAATAATTGGGAGAAATGTTTGTATTGGGAAATTTCGGAAAAAATGTTCGGTGTTTCCGTTCAGAATCGAGCGAATTACATTTTGGATGGCATTCGTGGAGTACATGGAAGGTTATTAACAATTGCAATTGCTTATACTGTTCCACTGGATAAAATATCAAAGTTATCGTCTTTATTGCGGCCGCACCCCTATTGGAGTCTCACTCTCACTCAAGTAACGCGCATAAGTCTCGTCCTCATGCTCACCATGCATGCACTCAAATATTCATCATTATCTGCTTCATTAATGACTCAGTTTAGAATTCCCAAATCTGTAAGTTTTCAGTATGAGAAAAATAAATTTAGTACGCTGTGTTGAAATACCAAATCGGGAAGTTTTGTTTGTGCCCCGAGTGGGCAGTAGTTCCGTTTTCGACAAAACCGTTGAAAACGACGCAAGAACGAAATCCTTGGTAAAAACGTATCAACCGATTTTCATCTGACTCGTATTATCTGATTCAATTGAGGATTTTTTTCTAATTCCTACCGCCAATCATTAAATTTTATGAAAGTGAACCTGAAAAATGTAGTCATATTTTGTTAAACCACAATAGATAGGATATTGGTGTGGTTCTGACAACAATTTCAAAATGAACCCGCCTTTCATCAATAAAAATAATACGAGAACGTCGGAGAATGATGAAATTATCCATGAATTGATAGTTCAGTGGAAATAAAAAATTGAGAACTTGGAAGATCTCGTTTTTGAATAATGAATAATGCCTAATGGTTACTTCACGACAATCAGCCTACTGCACGATGAACTGGAAATTACATCCATTACGAACTATTAACCTCGACTTTTAATCGTCTTTCATGTTATCACAAAAAGCATGGAAAATCAACTCTAACGGTACATGTTCACCATAACCGTAGTCTCACGCTCCCCCACTACCCAAATATCATAGTCCAAACTGGGTAATTGATATTAAACACTGTTTGATTTAATCCTACCAACATAATACCTTCACCTCCTACTCCACCCGCCCCTTCATCTGAAACGAGCTGGTTGCCCGGCAATTACCTAAATGGTGAGGTAAACAATATCCCGAGAGTTGAGAGTAGAACGCGCTGGTCCACCCACCCCTCTCCTGCTTCAACGATGAAGTAACCAAGAGATTTCTCCTGTATATACTATATCACAATGGAGTGCAACCTATCGCCAAAATTTCACTTCTCCGTTAGACTTCCTGCATGTCAGAAAATCGCAGGGTTATTCCCATGACAGTACTGTAACCAAGAAAGGGGATTGATGAGGAGCATGGGTGAAGGAGGAGGGCTGATATGGTTGTGGTACCGGCACGTTGGCTAAATCAAAGACAAACCACTTTAGCTAGAGTCCAATCGCTGTAACGTAAGAGAGTGAGAGGTAGAGAGTGACTCTGGAAGGGTGTGGCTGGGGGAATGGAGGCAAGAGGGGGGGGGGGGGGTTGTGAAAGGGAATTTTGTGTACACACTTAAGTATATCCTCAACACACCCGACTGGAAGAGAGAAAATGGAGGAGGGAGGGAGGGGGGGGGGTGGGCAGGGGGTGGAATTTCAGACCTCTTTGGATGTATTTATACACATGGAGGGGTAAGGTATGTATGTGCACAAGGCCCACGAGGTAATGCCCCCCCCCTCCCCCCTGCAACAAGCATTAATCGTTTCGTTGTGTTGCTGGGTAATAGTTTCGGAGGGCGACGCGTGTGCGATATAACTCACGCGTGCGCGCAGCCGCCCTCATCATCCCCTTAGATTTCTCCATATTTTTCATCCCTCTCTTCCTCAGAGATGCAAAACACTCTGTCCCGATTGTGTTATAGAGATGGTAGGTTTGATCGTCAGTGTGCAAGTGATTTGGCTGTGTTGAAATGCTCTTTGAGGGGTTACGTTGAGCTGCGAGGGTGGCGGTGGTGGTGTTAGAAGGAGAGAGGGGACAAGTGGTAGTCCGCCATTGGTCGATGGTTTAACGTGCATTTGCTTCGGTAACAGAGGCCCCGCCACAACTACCAACTCCGCCCACATTTCTAGACATCCCAACGAACCCTCCGTCGTGTTCTCCCTCCTCTGTTGTTGGACAAACCCATGTTCAAACGTTGAGTAGATAGTCACGGGTAGAGTATCTCGGTTGCCTAATAATACTGACGTTTATATCTCGTGTACTGTATCTTCCATGGTAGTCTATACACTTGGAGGTATTGTGTTGTCTTGATGCAGCTTATACAGGAGGACAAGGTGGACGAGGATATCGAGGTGGATTTTATTGGTGATTGGATCTCGTTATTAGTGTTATTATCACGTGTCATGAATGCTCGATTGATCAGTGATTTGTGAATTTTATGTTCTAATTTTTCAATAAGCATTTAAACATTGTGCGTTGTGGTGGCCGGATGTGATGCCCAAGTGAGGAATAAGCAAAATAAACAATACCAAGTGGTATTATCGCTGAGGTCTGCAGGGGGGTCTTGGCAATGTGGAGAATGCAGGAGGGTAGAACACTGTCGCCCGCTGAAATTGGACCGGTAGCTCGTTTGGGTGAGGAAGTCAATCTGCGGGTGGTTGTGCCACATCAGGAGAGACGTCGTGTGTTGTTGCACGTGAGAACTGGTGAGACATTTGTAAGTTACGAGAAACAAATGCGATCGTCTGGTGTTGCTGCTATTGACGGGACTATTAGTGCAATGGATGAAGATATTCATAGTGGCAAGGATAAGGGTTGTCAGGAGAGTATCTCGATAAATGGAAGAAGTGATGATGATGATACGGAGGATGAGGAGCCGGATGATATGGATAATGTTGATGATATTGTTAATGGCAATGGGAGTAGGAGGATCAGCAGGGAAGAGCATGGAGATGATGATGAAGAAGAGGAGCATCATGGCGAGCAGAATGGAAATTATCCGGATGATGAGGATATCGAAGTGGATGTATGTCGTGAACCTGACAGCAATCCCAGCAGTCCCGTCGATCTGACGCCATCGTCCAGGAGCTCGGGAGATCAGTATCACCATCCTTTTGCGAATCGAACTGTCAATGTTCACACATTAGCGTGTTTACAGACTGGAACCAATGGTGGACTTCATGGTGATCTTGTTAATGGTACTAGTGTTATTGGCAATTCACCGCCAGCTGGGGCATGCATTGCCGGCCATGCCACGGGTTCCATGGGATTAATTGTAGAGGGACCGTTGGGGAGGAGTAGTAATGGGAGCAATTGTATCAGTAATACGTCAGGTGTTGTTACTGCAGGCAAAAGAAGTCTTGCTTTCTCCGTGGAAAATATTCTTGATCCGAATAAGTTCACCGGCAGACGCCTCATTCATGACAGAATTCAGAGGAGGAGGAGGAGAAGGAGGAGAGCTGGAAGTCTGCATGAAGGTAATGCTTTCGGATATTGGATAATTTTTATTTATCAAACTGCTTTAAACTGTAATCTCATTTTTGCCATTAATTGTGCAATTGCGAAAATTGAAGTTTGAGCGTAATTAGCTAGCAGGAAAGTTTCATGGTTGACACCCAAATCATTATGGCTTTCCCAAAATGAAAGCGGTAGGTTTCAACAGATAATCGCATTCAATCAAATTTGAATATCACATTGGGGAAAGTTTGAATTGTTGGAATCATATGAACGTATGCTTTGACCAATTCATTTAGCTGAAAATTGAAGAATATACGAAGCGACGTAGCGCTGATGATGCGACCAGCTTCGTTCAATGTGAACACTGCAACTTTTTTTTATAATATCCTTATTTTTTGATTATACAAATTCAATGAGAAAACCCTTGTGGTTTCGCCACGGAAATTGTTTTAGTTGATCCTACATGATTTAGGATGGCTTCGTTATGAATGAAATTAATAGAATTATTTTTTATGACATCACCAAGAGCTTAATATACCCTTCAACCGCTTATCCTCAATTAACTCACTGTGAATTGCCTCATGTGATTCTCCAAATGTCCCGATAGTTTTTGTCGCGTTCCGACGGCCGGGGAAATAACACTCAAGCCACTGCTAATTATTTCACTCGGCTCTTCGTATCCACAACTGCGGTCGGCAGCGTCGTCATTCCTGTTACTAAGTTTAGATCTTGTGGTCTCAGAAAGAGAACTGACATCCATTTCGTTGACTTTTTTTTCTTGGGTCCCCATGTGATATGGAGAAGACAACCTATCATTTTGGGTGAAATGTAACTCATGAAAACAATGTTACCGAAGGGGACCAACAACCCCAACATAACGAGGATCATTTTGGGGGTGAAGCGTAGGGGGGGGGGGCATGTGACTATCATAAAAATACAATGAATCGATTTTGAGAGATTAACGACCTGTCTGCTAGATCAACTAGTTGGGTTGAAAAAAAAATTGGTGAAAATAGAGAACAGACACGCTCGTTTTACGGCCATTATTGAAAACGTTGAATATAACCGTGAAATTCACCTATCCGGATGTTTTTTTCATGCTGACTGCTACCGCGCAGTATGTGATGGGGAAATGAAAATAAAAAAATGGGGAGAAATTGGAGAATAATAGGGGGAATTTTTTTCAGCGTTTTTCATTGGATTTTCAAAAGGATAAAAATATATATTCGTTGGTTGTCATTGTGACCAATGAAAATTCTAAATTAATTTTAATGGGTGTGAATGGGCTTTAATTTGTCGGGTCAAAAATACTTCAAAGTATTATGTTGATAATGCTCTTGTTATAATTTGTCGTTCACGCGAAGCAAAATGTCAGCCCCGGAGGACTCAACGTGGCCTGCGCGTGGCTACAGCAAAGTGTTGAGGCCGCGAGGGTGGGGGACGATGGGGGTAAACTGTCGGAGCGTGACAAATTGCTCTGCTAATCTGCGTTAACCAGTCTTTGAGCCCGGGCATCATCATCAGCCCTATTCCGGTACGGGACATTGAGCAGTCACTTGAAATATTTGCATCCCTTTAGTTGGAGATTTAAATCAATAAACCCTTTGCAATATTATGCAAAATCTAGAAATCATACTAACCTGCTGGAGGTGATAAGCCACGAGGGGCCTCACGATGCTAGAGCTGCTATACTGTATAGGCAATGGAGTCGGGAAAGGGAAGCCAGACACGTGCATTGTGAATGTGAACCAGTGTTTCGGATGGCACTATAAACTGTAGGTCCAATCGGTATCTTAGACCGGGATATCGATATAAAATAAACTCTATTAGCCTTTGCAGAAAGTACAAGAACAGAGTATAAGAAACAAAAAAGAGACGATGGAGATGGGAAATAATTCAGGTTTCATGCATCATCTCGCTAACTGTAATACTTGTGAAGGAATGGGGTGTGAATTGATTATATTACTCAATTGATTGATTTTATTATCTCGCATATTTGATTAGACATATCTACTATTGGAACACTTCTGTAGAGTTTGTGCGAGGTACCTGCGAGCGCTCACATGTCATCCGCGGTACCGTCATCCACGTTCTATTCTTTCAATTAGTAACCTGAGAAAAAGTATTATGAACCATAAACGTTCGGATTTTAAAGTAAGGTTTCACTAAATTCTTCCTGATGACCCAACTTATCCGTATCGATTAGTAAATACTCGTGATATGTCAATGTTCAAAGGTTTTCGCTCAACTATAACCTTTGTGGAATCATTGGATGCCGTATCAATTCAACAAATAGGAGAAGTTAGAATATTAACTTCCCGATAGGAGAAGTTATTGTTTTGCCCCCGAAAATGAAAAATCGATTTTGCATCAGATCTCCACGTTTCATAGCATTCGTGACCTTTCTAGACTATTTAAAACAAACTGTCTGTCTGTGTGTGTGTGTGTGTGTAGCTAGGTATGTAGGTAAGTTGTTCCCCATATAAACATACGCATTTTATGTGGGATGCCTTTTTTCGATAATTTCCATAATTAAGGAGGTATAGCAGTCTCAACAATTATGTATGTAATAAGTGAATGAATGAATCCAGTGCTGCCATGCAGGTCTCAATCGGAGTATTTCCGTGCAGAATCGAGCGGATTACATTGTGGATGGCATTCGTGCAGTATATGCAATGGCATTAGCAATTGCAGTTGTTTATACTGTTCCACTGCGTAAAATATTGAAGTTATCGCATTTATTGCGGCCGCACTCCTATTGGGGTCTCACTCTCACCCAAGTAACGCCCATAAGTCTCATCCTCGAGATCACCATGGGTCTACGCAACTATTCATCATTATCTGCTGCATTAATGACTCAGTTTAGAATTCTCAAATCTGCAAGTTTTCAGTATAACACTACTGATTAACCGGGGTATATTGGAGAAGAATGAATTTAGTACGCTGTGCTGAAATCGCAAATCGGGAAGGTTTGTTTGTGCCCCGAGTGGGGCACACGCATGCACACACCACTAGTTTAGACGTTGGCCACCCAAGTTTGACCAGTTCAGGAGAGGAGAAGGGGGGGGGGTGTAATCTCACGAATCCATCTAGCATACCCTGCCAACTTCCATGCAAGTCGATCCATGGAATCTCTCGGTCAATATTGAAAAATTGATTTCTCGGATACTCAATCATATATCGGTATTTGAAATAAATATTTTCGTCACAAGGCCGTGAAAGACTTTTCTTGTTAGTGTGCGCTAGTATGCAACCATGTGAGTCAGAAAGTTTTTCTGGCCATATACCGTATAAATTTTTTTCATACCCGCTGTAAAATTGCGTTGTATGAACGCGGAATGGTCGTAAAACTAGATTTTTTGCATAGATTTTTGTATCCCCCCAGGTAATAACCGATAACCAATGCTTATCATGCAACATTAATGGCTCTTCAAGATTCCACTCAATTCAACTTAATAATGGCAAAAATCGAGAAATTTTGATGTCGAAATAATAGTAACTAGATTCATTTCGTAATGTGCCATTATTAGGAATTTTTTGCCTTGTCCAATATCAATGAATATGTTCAACTCGTTGCTTAAATAACTTCGTCCAGTGCAGTTGTTCATTATCTCTGTTTATTCAACATTGGCGCAAAGTTGACTCAATGTTGAATAAAAATTTATTCAATATTTAATTAGCGTTTATATAGCATTTACTCAATGTTTTTGCTTTAAAATGTGTTTCCATGTGCTACAACAATTATTGCATTTTCACATAATATTATGGTTTTGTATTTTATTCATTGCTCGACGTTGAACAAATTTTTAATTCATCTATGTAAGAATCAAATTTTGATTAGCCCATGCGTTTTGCGAATATAAATAATTCGTTCTTTGAACGATGAGAGTTAAATTATGCTCCATTCCGGGCCAGGGGTAATACATTCTTGTTTTATTTTAAAAAATGTGTTGAACCTCGTAACAAGAATACTTACCAAACACGTAAAAATCCAAGTATTTCAATGTAGATTCAGCTGTCTTATCCTGATAGAAAAATGTTAAGTAGTGGTGTGTGCATGTGTGTGCCCCACTCGAGGCACAAACAAAACTTCCCGATTTGGTATTTCAGCACAGCGTACTAAATTTATTATTCTGCAATATACCCCGGTTAATCAGGAGTGTCATACTGAAAACTTGCAGATTTGAGAATTCTAAACTGAGTGATTAATGAAGCAGATAATGATGAATATTTGAGTTGATACATGGTGAGCATGAGGATGAGGCTTATGGGCGTTACTTGAGTGGGAGTGAGACCCCAATAGGAGTGCGGCCGCAATAAATACCATAACTTTAATATTTTACCCAGTGGAACAGTATAAACAATTGCAATTGTTAATAACATTACGTATATACCACGAGCGCCATCCAAAATGAAATCCGCTCGATTCTGAACGGAAATGCTTCGATTGAGACCTTCATGACAGCGCTGGGTTCATTCAGTCACTTATTACATACATAATTGTTGAGATGGCCATACTTCCTTAATTATGTAAATTATCGAAAAACAGGCATTCCACATAAAGTACGTACTTTTATATGAACAACTTTTCACATGTAATTTTTGCGGTAACTCTAATAGTTTATGCAGTAAAACATTATAAACAATTGACATTGTTAATCAGAATATATGTAATGGACCAATTCCATCCGAAAACTAATCAGATCTAAGTTACGTGAAGATGCTTCGATTGAATCATTCACCTCGATCGCACAATTCAGTCGCGAGAAATCGTGGATGAAAAATTTTACCACATACATACCTAGCTACACACACACAGACAGACATTCTGTTTCAAATAGTCTAGAAAGGTCCGAAATACCATGAAACGTGGAGATCAGATGGAAAATCGATTTTTCATTTTCGGGGGCAAAACAATAACTTTCCTTATCGGGACGTTAACTAGGGACAAGAGAATTTTTTCTCTGTACCATATACTCATAATGGGTATACCTATGATGTGTGGCCCTGGAGGGTTGAGGATGTTTGCTGACTGGTATGACGTGGAACAATCGAAGACAAACTTCAAAATGAAGATCAGCTAGTTGGCACCCCTTGAGGTGCCGGATACATGTATTACAAACCTCGGGAGATTGTCGTCCCGAGGATCACGCTCTGCTTGTAATTTATACAATAAAAGCCTTTTTATCTACTTAGCCGCTCATGGAGAGATGAGAGTTTCTTAAGGTCACTTCACGTGTACTTCAATCCTTGCTACCATAATAAAATATACTAATTCGTTCTTAATAATGCTAATGTACAGGCATCTTGTCGGTGGTCTGGACGTGCATTTGTTAACGTATACATTGTTAAAAATTCCTGGGCCGAAAATGCAACACGTGCAATGACAGCACTGTAGCAACACCGTATTGAAAATCTTTAATGCAGTAATAGAAATTAAATTAAAGCGCAGTGATGAAATATTTGAAGTCTGTGGTATTATATTTTCATCCGTTATCTTTTTGCATCCGTACTGAAAAATTTGAATACGTGCAAAAGTTCAATGCGAAAGTTGAAATTTTTCAATACAGTCGTGTACAATGCTGCACAGTAGTAAAATTACAACTCGGTATTCAGAAAGTATATAAAATGTAATGTGATTGAGAGTACGTTACAAGAAGTACGAACCTGGCCGAGCCTAACAATTTGATTCAAAATTTAATATGTAATAAAAACTCAAACGTCCACAAATGTCTTGAATTTTGAATAAAAAATAGGCTCCAATCACTCCAACCCTCCGTGCACATTGCTTCGACTTGACCAAAAATAATGCAAAAATGCCGACCTATTCACCCACCAATGGAAACCAATTTCCCTTCGCCAACAATAATAGAAGAACCCAATGACAAAAACGGAAGATCGATTGGTCATCAATGGGAAGGATGCGAGAGGCTTTGGAAGATTACACAAATCAATTTGACCATCAATCTTTGGTGTCGGTTCGTTGTCCCGTCCTGCTCCTCATTAAACCTACATTTTGGGGCATTGACGTCCGAATTTGTTTCGACTTATTCCCCACTTTTTTTTTCTCCACGCTATACATACTTTTTCATCACTACCAAAGTCACCCTCTCCCCCACCTCTGGTCCATTCCCCCCATTTTTCCTCCCCACACTCTCAGCGTCACGGCCGAGGGAATAATATCGTTGGTTGTTATGATAATCGCCCAGCATCGCGTCGCATCGCGCCAAGCCGCCCAGAAAATTGGCTCTTCTGCATCACAATGACACCCTCGCGCATACACTCTGCTTTCCGCCATTTCTATCTCTCTCAGTTGCCTTCAGTCGATCGAGCCCCTCCACCCAGCTGAGACGGCTTTCCCGTCTACTCAAACGTCGATTGGTCTCGGATTTGTCGAACGTACGAAACCACCGCTTTCTGGGAGAACGCAAGAGGGAGAGATAGAGAGTGAGTGAGAGGGCGATGCAGAGAGGTTAAACCATCGCTTGTCGCTTCAACCCCTCCATCTTACACATATACAGAAGCAATAAAAATCTCTAATTATCGTCGACGAGTGCCAACCAGGGAAAAACTTGGAGTGAGGTAGCGGGCGGGGGAGGGGGGGGGGGGGAGGTGGGTGTGAAAAAAGTGAAGCGAGTCGATGAGGGGAAATCAATTATGTCCTCGGCTTTCTTGCTAATTTACTCGGCTAATTTGTTTTTCTGTTTTTGTGTTTCTCGTCACGTTGTTGGAAACAATTCATTAGTGGAGCCAATTAAATTCATATCGCGCATTAAAAAAGAATTATTTGATCATCAAAGGAATGTGTGTTTATTTTACTGTGGTAAAACGAAAAGAAAAAATAAAACTAACGGCGACAAGTGAGTGTGACCCATCAGGGCCACATGAATAACTTCCCGATTTACTATTTTCTCCCAGCATTATCATTCTTCTCGTAATGCCCTCATAAATTCCAATGTCTTTTTTTTACTTCCTTTTACTTTTAACGGTATTTACTGCAAGAAAACAGAGAATCTTACAAATGGCCATTGCTCGAGCCCCTTCAGTCGGTCAAAAACATTATTTGCATTATTGGATCATATACTCAATACTATGTCACACGTACAACAACATTTTGATAGAAATAACATATTAAGAAACAGATGAACGTTTTGTATAAGAGGATTGTATTGGATGCTAGTGAAACAGTTGGGAGATGATGCAATGAAAAAATACAGAGCAGTGTTTATTATTATTGTTGCGAAAGAAATTGTGCTCCCAGTTTTAATACCTTTTTTTAATTATTACCTCCCAGTTTAATAACTTTTAATACCAGTCAAATTTTCCAGTAGATTCTGGGGTGGATAATTATAGCGGGATTTTCTATGAGGGTGTCGCTCATGGCAGAGGTTCAGAATATGGTCCGTTTTGTTTAAAACAAAATTAGTAGTTAGGTATTTGAATCCGTCGAGGATGGCTTCGATTTAGGTGCGTTTGTATAGTGGGGTATTCGGGAGATTGTAGAGAGGATTGTGGGGATGGCGATTTTTGGTCATTTTGCGAAGAGTGGTTCTTTCGGCGACTCCAATGACTTGTTGAGTTTTGTTTTTTTTATTTTTATTGAAATTCAAATGTGTTATGACCGATTAATTTGCCGAATAAATGTTATTGAACGCTTGTTGTGGGGCGTTTAATCCAAGGATGAAAAGTTACGTACCTTTTTTCCGAAAACTGGCTTATTCTAAAGATAAATGCAAAATTTGGATTCTTTAATTGTTTGGTTCCAATCAACTCCACAATTACCTAACTTCGAGTTCGAATTACCTTACTGAGTTCGAGTGTTTTCGAGGACGCGTCGGTAACGCTTTACATCATTTCCATTGGACAGGTCGTTTGGGATAAATCGTTGGCACTGTTACAGACACACCTACGCCAAAATCGGGACTTTGGTGTAGTAAATGGAAATATTTCACATAATTTTCTCACCGATTTCGCCAGATAGCAGGAACCCGTGTGTGCTATCGTCAATACCCATAAATGATACCGCAAGGCCGGACGGAAACCCAACCCTATCCCGCGGAGAAGGGGTGAGTTCCACCATGGGCGTTCGCCATCGTAGCACGGGGTCTCTTAAGGTTTATCTTACGTTTAGAAATGCGGTTACCTCAATGGCGATGTATGGCCGCTTGGGGGGGGGGGGGGGGGGGGGGGGGGTACTTCCAAATGAAGGAATGGTCAAGAGCAGCAATCGTATGAAGTACAAAATAGAGGGACGAGGGAAAAACCACACATGTGCACTTCTGCGAAGATGCCTGCAATTTTTAGGAATGCCTTGAAACGTAGAGATCGATGAGAAAGTGAGTTGGAAAATTCGTACTCAGATCTACAACTGTTCTTCTTCAGAAGTTAATAAGCCAAACAATGGTGATAAAGTTTGTGAATAATGCACTGTTACTACCAGAAATAAATATAAGCTTTATAAATTTGTGGTCCTCGAGTTTATAAAAAAGGTGCTTTGAATCAATTTCAATTTTTCATTTCCCGATAGGGGGAGTTATTGTCACTCCAAATATGAAAAGTATGAATTTCATATAGTTTTCATGTTTTGACATGCTCCAGACACGTTTTTAGCATGATGAATATGTGTGTGTGTGTACAAGTAGTCGATGTACCACTGCTGCAAATTTCTTCAAATCAACAAAGTAAATTATAAGTACGCACAAATGACGCTTATTTGGCTTAAACCTAGACTTTTTCATACGAGCAAAAATATGTAAAGCTAAAGATTTGAGGTACTATTGTGACCATATACTCAAACTCAGATTAAGACGGTTAATTATGACTGTCCCTTCATAATCTTGCGATGGGGCCCACTAACTACTCGGATGATTTCCATAACAGTCATCTCTGTATTTCACCTTGGGGAGACACCATTTAAAATAAATTTCCAGATTGTTTGACTACACCAATACACACATGCACACACGGTATAGACGTCGCACAGACTGGAAATTCAAATAATTTCTCCAGGAAATAATGAAATAAATTGTTGGTATAATTGACATGATTACCCGAAAATATAACACCATTTAATAAATCGTTTTCAGTGCGTTACATTATGACCCCAGAGACACGTCTGGTGGCGTTTACGAGGAAGACAAATCGCTTCTGTGACACGAGCGAACGATTTGCGCGTGCAGAGAAATAGTGAAGAAGGGGAGAAGGGAATTCTGGGGTTCAGAGATAGTCCCGGGTCTGTCCTTAAATTTAGAGGACCCGTAAAAAGCTTATATCACAGTCAGTGCTCCACCGTGAAGCTTTTTCTCGCGTGACTAGGGCACCAAACCATAGGACATCCGCAGAATATGTAGGAGCTTTTACCTTCCTACTGTCACCTCTCTGGGGATAATTTTGAGTGACAGTGATAACGATCCTTGCGGACAAATGAGACTAGCTCCTGTACTAAAATAGAAAATATTCATTTAGTAATTCTATTGGATGGTGGAAATTCAAATAAAAATTATTAACGGTATTTCAGATGTAAGTTATTCTTCTTCGGCCTTGCAGTCCTCAATAATTGTTAGAACTTGAATTAATCACATTTTCATCGTATGATAATTAAGGATATTTTTATTCTTCAAGTTACTCTTCCCCTAATGCCCTTAATGAATTAAAAATAAAAAAAGTCACATTACCTTTGACATCATATGGATTGACATGTACACATTGGACTCCTGAAGATGGCCACGAAAAAGCGACCGAAACGTTGGGTGAAAAAAGAAAAAATGGAAACAGTAATGTTAATTCCTGAGTGCAATCTCCCAATCATCGGGAAAATGACCGAAAAGGTGAACCAATTTTCAATACAATTTTGAAGTCGGCCAAATATCCAGAATCAACCTAATGTCAATCATGTATAGTGCAGATTATCGCGTAGTCGTGAAATATTATTACTAACCCTTCAGTAGTTGCTTTTCTCTCTTCCACGTCATCAGTTGCTTAAGCATTGCACCGGAACAAGTTTTCTTGAAATTTGAGAAGACAATTTCGTGAATTCACGATATTTCAACGGGTCAGAATCATCATTATATAAAATTAAAATCCAATTGAATTATGACTACCCTGGATGTCCCGGTAACGGCACAAAAAAACGCGGATGTCCCAGTATCGGCGCAGTGTGACGCCGTGGCGGTCAGTGCAAAAACTTCGTTCCTTGTGAGTGAAAATTTCCATAGAAGAAATTCGAAGTAAAATAATTGAAAACCCGTAAATTGCAAAAGTGAACATGGACAAATTGAAACAAAAATGAAAACAACAAAATTGAAAGTTTATTAATTGAAATACCAAAAAATCTAATATTAATTAAGTCCGAACTTTGCGAACTTGAAATAACTAATTAAGTCCAACCTGTAATAACTTGAAAATTCGAAATTCAAAATCGAAAAATGACTTTCACATTCAGAATGCGAAATTTATAATTACAAACTTGAATATTTAAAATGGTGGGAATCAACTTTAAAAATTTCCTATTTAAATTGAAAAATCTGTAAATAAAAAATCAATGGTTGTTTTGCTCAAAAATGCATAACTTAAATTTAGATTATAGTATCGGCGCAGGGATTTTTCAATTCTAGGCAGAAATTTGGCCATTTGAGATAAGCCAAAAAATTTGTTTTATCTATATAATAATAACCAAAAAATGTTGAAATTGATAATGTACATACATTTAGTTGTTTATGTGCACTGAACTGGTGCGCAGTCAGGAGTCATTGGCGCAAGCGCCGTGAATAAAACTGGTCACTGTAGAGGTGCGGGCCAAAAAAAAAGGAATTCAAATATTTATAATTATCTACGACTCCAAATTCGATGTTCAATCGGTGAAACCTGTTTTTTACTTTCTGCTAGTATATAATAGTTAATGGGGGGGGGGGAAATCAAACAAATTATTCAGTTCATAAAATATATCGCGAGTGGTAGTTCTGTGCTGATACCCGGGCGTGTGCCGATACTGAGACCTCCACCGTATTCTTGACAATTGAACAATTGTACGTTCGCAAAATTAAGAATTTTTGGAACTGCCTTAGTTAAACATAAGAGATTGTCCTCGCTTCCGAAATTGAGTGCGAGTCACAGTCGCGCGACTCTCTGTAAAAGTTAAATAATACATCTGTATATATCGTTGGAAATGGAAATACCATTTTTTGCAAACATTTTTTGCTGGTTTTACTAATAATTCTAAATAATTCATCAATAGATTAGACTACGATATAACTCAATGAGACTACGATAAACGCAGTCCATTGCAGTATTAATCATTATCGCTATTGAAACCGTAATTTTAAACGCTGCAGAGGAAACTAACATCAACTGTCACATCTGACTGCAATTATTGTTCGACATGAACTAATAAACGATGAGGATCCTGAATGAGAGTGAAATGTCAACTGTCTTTCATGTCTTAATTGATTGTTTAATTACTTAAGCAAGTTCGAATTTTGAATTGAACAGTTATTGAGGGGGGGGGGGGGAGGGGGTGAAAATACGAACATGAGAAATTTACACGAATTCTACCTATGGTCAAATTAACAAAGTCATTCAGTATCTCTTTCCTGAACGAATTTAACGATTTGGTGCTTCAGTATGATTCCATAAATTTTGTATGCAGTACCGCATGAAAATGAAAACAAACTGAGATGACCTTCATTCAAACTTTCTTGCTGGCCTCAGTGTCTAGGCGGTGTTTATTTCCTCGTTCGTCGAAAGCTTGAAGTAAATAAACGTGTCCTTCATGGAGTAAACAAGGGATGATTCAATGGTTGAGAGCTACCATATTACTGGTCCAGGATCGACAACTTATGATTTCACGTCCTTGGTCATATTTAGCATAGTTTGAGAGTTATTCGCAAATACCGTGATTTGGGGGTATTTTTAAACAATTTTCTACTCCTCTGCGACGATTGTCACCATCGGACCTGGTGTTGACCAAATAAAGTGACACCTATGGTTATGAAAGCAAGTTGGATTTAAAACATGTGTTCTCAGAAGATCGTTGCTGGACTATGTGGTTAACAAGGTGGAAAAATGCTTCAGTTAACTTTTTGCATAAAATATCCCACGATATATAATAAGTATAAGAATAAGTAGCCTCCGACTCATGTGAGAACGACCTTTCACTTCGGTTCGTCTTCCCGCCTAACGGGCTAAATCACTCACTTGAAATGTTATTGGATCGAGCTAATAAGTGCATTCAATTGGAGGGAGATTACTTTGAACAACGAAAAGCAAGTACTTAAAAATGTATTGTGGCTTTCATTTTGTTCTGAAAGTTTTCGAACTTCTGAGACAGACTTTATGCACAAGAAGAGATAATCAGAGCTGACATCAAACGTTCCTATCAGCGCAGCGGGATGATGCGTTGTTGCAAACCGGCTACTGTTGTTGGTTGATTGGTGTAGACAGCTTCCTCAATGTACTGGTTTCCATTAGATAATAATTGCAAATGACTTGACCGCCAATAACACGCCATTAAACATTTATACTCTATCGATGGTGATGATCAATGTTAATCGTGACAATTACTACTGGTTAATGAACTACTCTGAGATATCACTGCATCACTAGACAGGACACTCCTAAGGACATTTAGATCCGTCCACGCTCGCTAAAGCTTACTGACAAAAGTCAACTCGATTCTGCATATCTAACTGTTATGCTGTATAATGCTTGCATTAAGCTGATATATGGATGAAACCGAACATATCGGATAATTCGGTGTGCAGTCGTCCGCGGAATACCCAAATCTCGTTCAATATCAATGCAAACTGATATGAGGACTGACATGTACCGTGGATACCCTACCAATGGTGCGAGGATCATCCGGACTGATGCCTGGGAGAGGCCCTCGGTGTCCCATGCATCCCTGTCACGCACTCGTTTCAATTTGACGAATAATCTCCGGAGAAAGATGGTGTCGTTTTGGATAGTGCTGCGCATATAATCGTCGTGCCATTCGATACACTCGTTAACAGTTCCTCAAGATGATTAACACGTCCCCACGTTCATTAAATGCGACAGGTAAATAAGTACTCGACGAGAATAACTTTCATAGCCAAGCGTTAGATTGTCGTTTCTCCACGCCATTAAAAACACTTTCGTTCAATGGAAGGATTCGACAAATCACAAAGTGAATATTGTCTAGCACAAGATAAGCTAGAAAGCCTGAATAAGGATAATCAGCTTTTCTTTGTATTTTTATTCGGCATTACATACAAAATTCATGGAATTATAATGAAGCACCATATCGTTGGATGCGTCTTGTATAACTTAGCCACGATCAAAAGTGGTGTTCTCAATTAAAAATAAATTCACGAAAAATCGCGGATTTATATGTCAATAAGTAATCTGTGACCGGATGAGGCATAATAATCAGAGATTTCAACAATATAAAAAATTATATAATACATTCCCGTTATTCACTGGAATCGTTCTACGCACCTTCGGAACGTAATATAGCGTTAACATTATTACCCTGTATGTCTATATGTAGTGATGAAAAATGTCAAGCCAAAGGTATAAACGGTAACTCCCTTCCGAAAAAGAAATATTTTCCATTCCTCAAAAATCCCCTTGAAATAGACCTTCCCCAACACCCGTGAATTACACCATCGAATTACAACAAAAGGGGCACCGACCGATACGAATCAATTATACCCCATCTCCCTCGCTCCTCCATCCCCTTTATTTAGCTCTCAACCGACTTTATTCTGTTATATTTATTCTCCCGTTTGTGGGATACGTGGAACCGATATACGGTATAACCCGTCGTGCGAGTTTTCGATTCGCAAGGAAGGAAATGGATGAAAAAAAAACGGTGAAATCCAGAGGAATTACGGAAAAGAGCGAGTGAGTTAGAATTACGTATATAGAATATCATGGGGTCTGCAAGAACGATCGCGCGTTAACGAGATACAAATCCCATTACGGCGTAAACCTTCTCGATCCGTCGCCCCCTACGGACTTCCAACGGTTCGCTACCACCCCCTCACACCACTTTTCTGGGTGCACACGCCAGAGCCAGAGACTATGGGCCACGAGCCCACGCCAATTCGGATTTTCTCTCTCTCTCTCTCATCCTTGCAATGACGCATTGAGCGCCCATACAACTGTCTCACTCTGTCTGTCGCACGATCCATCCGCCCGAACCGCGCTACGTACCCCCCTACCTACCCCTGGCACGATTCAGAGCCAGGGAATATCTGTCCCCGGGACATCTGCGCGCTGATTGAATCTCCAATCTCCTCGCTCTCATTGAGCCAAACGATTGGCCAAAATCGAGTGAGAGAGAATGAGAGTAGATTGGAGTGAGT
This sequence comes from Asobara japonica, assembly GCA_026005395.1. Taxonomy (NCBI): domain Eukaryota; kingdom Metazoa; phylum Arthropoda; class Insecta; order Hymenoptera; family Braconidae; genus Asobara; species Asobara japonica. The sequence goes on along the minus strand of BQMI01000594.1, from coordinate 411,262 downwards.
GTGGACTGAGCAGTCGGTTGGTCGGCTGGCCGCCAGCTCTTCGTCCAGAACAACGCTCTACTTTCCACCTATTTCGGTCAAACTTGGAGCTACAGAGCCAATGTATCTGATCAATGAGCAATGCTACTACATGCGAAGGAAAGTTTTGGAAATAGTCCTAAGCGGTAGAACCCAAGCGTTGTCGTGTTACCGGTTAATTTCGATGTGCACCCCCTAGTAGAAATTGGACGAAATTCTGCTGCATTCAGCCGAAGTGGCTATACCTTTAACATTGAGTTCCGCGGTGCAATACCGCGGCAAGGTCTATGCGACATTCAATTTCTAGTACGGCCGAGAGCCACAAATTCTAATATGACGAAACTGTATACTGGAGACCACCACATTGTTTTCCCGAATTAATTGATTGGATTAAGAACACCATGTTATGATTGCAGTTTTCTAGAAATGTATAGAAATATTTATAGATATGGGAGAAGGGGAATTAAAAGGAGAATTTCAGAAACTTGAAGGAGATTCGTTCCGGTGGTTTTCAGACCAATCCTGCAACTTCATATGTGTTTCAGAAGTTTTTACAGTGTTCTGCATCGAAATCGGATAATCTGGGAATTTTCTCATGATTCCTCTGCATTTTCGGGGGAAAGGTTATTAAGAATTCACTCGGAGCACGTGACTTTTTCTCATGCCTCCTTCCCAGTATTTTGTCCCCTGATTATATTAGAACAGAACCAAAATGTGTTGGGGATCTTATCATAATCCGCAGATAGAACGCTGTGCTTGTAGCTACTCAATAAATTTGGTTAAGCTTTTTTCTTATTAGGTTCACGGAAATAAGCATTCATTGGTCACTAGGACGAACGCAGTATATTGAACTATTAGTTGATTTTATGGATACACCAGTTCATAACAGATATTTTCTTCTGTGTAATGTAATTTCCTCGTAGTGTAACGGTATCTAATTGATTTCTTTAATGTTAATAGATGCGGACTCGAGAGGGGAATTCACTAGTGGGAGTGGCCAGGAAGATGATGTGCAGGATCAAGTGGAGGATATGGAGGAAGAGGCAGACGAGGAGGACGAGGATGACGATGACATTGAGATGCAGGGTGTTGACCAGGGACGAGAGACCCCAATCGCGGCCAGAGACACTGCATCGAATGGATCCGCAAGTAGCAAAAAAAGATCATCATCATCGACATCCTCTAGTAACGGTCAGGGTCAATCTTGTGGGCAGAGCTCTCAGAACGGTAGTGGCTCCGGAAATTCTGGGAACACTGGTGGCAAGCCCAGACGAGCGAGAACGGCGTTTACGTATGAGCAGTTGGTGGCGCTGGAGAACAAGTTTAAGACAACGCGGTACCTGTCAGTCTGTGAACGGCTGAACCTAGCACTTTCCTTGTCCTTGACGGAGACTCAAGTGAAAATTTGGTTCCAGAATCGAAGGACCAAGTGGAAAAAGCAGAATCCTGGTTTGGACGTAAATAGTCCAACGGTTCCAACAACACCACCGCATCCTTCACCATATGGACCGGCCTTTCTCTTTGCAACGCATCCACATGGTCATCCTCATGCCCATGCTCATCCACATCAGCATCCTCATACTCATGTACATCATCCACCCGCACCTCCGCCCCCACCGCCTGGTTATTATCACCATCCGGGAGCTTATCCGCCCACTGGACCAAGCTTCTTTGGCCACCATCTCACTACACCCGTCTCAGCACCCAATGGCGTCAGCGCAGCCACACCGGCCTCTACAGGTCTATCCTTATCAGCTCATGTCGCTCATGCACATGCGCATGCGCATCCGCACGCGTAGCGTCCTCCGTAGATCATCATCGTGTAAATAGTGATTGACAGATCTTTTGCGTTGGCTATTGCTGGTGGTCCTACATTTGTCACAATGATGGCAAAGAGTGTACAGTAAGTTCGCCGGGAGAGTTCTGCAATCTGATTGGCGCGGGTACAGGTGTTCACTGAAAAACGATCAAATTATAATCAATGTGAATGAAAATTGAATGCGTTGATGATTTAACTATTCGCAACTAAATCGTGTTTCTTTGCAGTCAACGCATCTTAAGGTTACTTAGAGGTAGTTCTTCCAATGCTATAGTTTACCATGCTAACTGATTCTGTTCAATTTGAATAACAACTATATGTAGTGCATATATAAATGGTGTAATTAAAGAATTTAAATGCGGGATGACCACAAAATTCAGTTTTTGTCGACGAAAAATTCCGCGTATCATATGCGAACAGGTGAATCATCAGAAGACATTATGATGGCTTATATTGATTGTACATTTGACTCGATTTGACGTAATTCTATGCGCAGAATTAATTTTTGTAGAATTTATAGTTTCATCTCTGGTACATAGACATGGCGCATTAATTTTCAATGATTTGAGTTCTATGAACTATTACAGTCAATTCTAGTCACGTGGAGTCTGTCAAATTGACAAAAGACGGACATCTGGTACCTGGCTTTCTGCCCGTTACACTCGGAAATCCCGAGACTTGCTGTTTACTACCTGATTACTCACTTGAAATCAACGTCCGTGATCCCCCATGTGCAAGCATACGAGCTTCTACCGTGTTTGGACGTTCGACATGGATTGCTCTATCGGAAAGTGATTGGACAGCTCAGAGAGACACTGTACTAAATAGGCGCATCGTAAACATCTGTACATTGACAGATTTTGTTTATTTCTCGGGTTTTAGAAGGTCAGAACTGATTGAATTGCGATAATTGCGTTATTCATAGTGAACACAAGAAATTTTAAATACAAAGAGGAAACAATAATGTGTGATAAGAGATATAAAAGTAGCTGAGATATTTGATGATGAATGGTTTTAGGTAGTGATAACTGAATCGTTCATTACCTGAAAAATTGTAAAATAAATGCCAATACGTTACGCTTGTAAATATTTATGCAAAATCATAAGAGTTTGTATTTTTACCCTATCCCATACTGAAATACAGGTGATCCAGCCAGTGGTGCAATCATCGTGATCAAAGATTAGTGTGGGATTGATCACTGAAAACTACAATTGATACTCATGTAAATTTTCACAGTCAAAACTGTTTCTTTGTGTTTCTTCCACTTATAACATTTAGAAAATTCAATTGTCTCTTTTCTGTTTTCGTTGTTTCAAAAACAATATGTTCATATTCGCCTTTTGTTTTGATTGCAAAATGCAATATTTCCTATTTTTGTGACATCGTGAGCAATGTAAATTTTTTCAAAAATGATTGGTGAAGGTATCCAATAATATGACTCGAATTCTCTAGACTTAGCGCATTGCAACATTTGTGCCATTTTTGACATCTTTCCATTTTTATGATAGGGACCTAAATATTGAGACAGGCCGCTTTTTTGTTAAATAAAGCAACTTTCCGATAACTAAAAAAACAACAAAATAGGTAAAGGATTTTATTACAAAGTAATGGCTAATGATAGAAGGGCTGCCAGGGCTTAAGTTCTCTTTCACTAAATATTCGACAGTTTCTCAACAGTTAAACAATGAATTGAGGGCCAGTTAGTTTATCGGTCGCTAACAAGGCTTACTCGACTCAAATCAGGGAGTGGGAAGTTGGAAGACCCAAAAGAGCAGAGAGAGAAGGAAAGAAAATGAAAGAAATAAGGCAAAAATATAATAATGGTTGTACTCACTTGAAATTGTCGACGATATTTATTTTACGAATTTAGATTGCGTCGGGGTTTCGGGAATGGATTCTTCTCTGGTTCACAAATTTTCGCTTAACCCTAGGCAAAATACACAAGTTAATACTTCAATCGCCGGGGCAAGAGTGAATGACCCCGTCCCCTCTTGCTGGTTTGGGCCCGATGATTACCCAACATTTGATTTTGCGCATGCGCAATACAATATTGGCATTCTCAATATACATAGAGCTAATAATTATCTACTTGAAATTACAATCCTTAATTACGGATTGGCAAGAACCTGACGATTTATGTCCACGTGAAAATGGAAATTTGAACCTCCGGTCATAAAATACTTCAATGAGAAAATATGAGCCAAGTAGCTCAACCTAGTGAAGATTGCAAATTGCTCAAAACTATCGGACAACCTGTAAATGATGCTCTCTGATGGAATCAAGGATTTTCCCCATCGACTTAGATTATCCCTCACTTTACATACAGCCCATTGATTTTCTTGGATTCACCCGTAATTTCCTGTACCGCAGACAATTAATATTTTCGGAGAAGTAGAAAGCAAATGAATTATCACAAGACGCGTTTGGTAATTACTAGGCCGGATGGTAACGAATGGTAATGAATTTTTCCCTTTGAGGTGCCCGCTCTGTACAACCACAGCACCAAGTTTCGCCATGCTTGGCTCACGGCACACAACGCCACTGCTGTATTCCGTGGCTGAAAGCGGTGTGCAACAAATTGATGGACAATCGTCCGCGACTCACTTTGATGACCAAATTAGATACCGCCTCAGTGTCAACTTCCTAACTTTCATCTCCATCATCCCCGGCTCATCCCAAGAATTCATTAATAAACAATATTGTCACAAACCTATATTTTTCTACCCCCGAGTAACCGGAGCATTCAATCCTCGCACCCTGGTAACCGACACCTCAAATGTCCCCAGGGCAAACGAAAATACATTACTGTCACTGAATCTGTTATGGATACCTGTAACATCAATCTTAACTGAAATTCACAAAAGCATGGACCAGTCGAGATGAGTAATACTTACCAGTATCAAATCTCAAAACCTGATTACCCCCGAGCGTTGGAATAACCAACAGATTCCAGTTTCCCTTAACAAAGTCTGAACTTGCGTTGAAGCGAAATCGCCGTGGTGTGACACCCCCCCCCCCCCGCCCACCCGCACCTCCTCCACCTCTTCATCTTCACAACCCCAAAGGCAATCGAGATCTTTTCCTTCTCCATTCTTTCGTTCCCTTAAAAAACCCCTCAGCATTGCGCAATGATCCACCTTTTTACGTCCTCCGCCTGTTCTTTTCTTACCCAAGCGATCCTACCGTCAAGGAGATTAGCCCTCTGACTCGTCCCTCTGTTTTATCAGCTTCCCTCTCCTCCCCCCCCTCCCCCCAGAAGACCTTCCATCCACCTCCATTTTTATACACACTGGCCAAACCGAGCGCGTTATCGGAGCAAGAGTCACGAGAAGTTGAATTGGCAGAGGCTTGGCGATAAAAAAAAAAGACAAAGCGTATAAAAGAATAGGATCATGAAATAGGTGGCTGTGTCGGTTGGTCGCCGGACGATTCTCTCGAATTAATTCTTAGGGATGAATTGGGATGGGAGAAGGGAGACTCTCGCCTAAACCGTGAGGGGGGGTTGGTGTGAGTGGAACGAGTGGAGCGTGAAATAACCAAGCCCGTGGTACCTCGCACACATCCCTTCTCTCTTAGCGAGACACAATCTCCAACAATCTCGCAGTGGCGTAACTTCCATACTGTGATTTAGCCTCAAGTATTCTTATTATTTCTCGAATCATTATCTAGTTTCTACTACCGCCAGACAGATTTGCTTTGATGCCTCATCAAAAAGCTCTCATCCTCAATCTGTCATATATATACTATCGTCGATAAACGGTTACACACACACACGCACACAGAAACATTTTATTCAATATGTTTTATACATGGTGAAAGTATATTGAGAGCTAATCATTTCATCAAGTCTTCATCATATTCGCAAGCATATCTAACCAAATGATTAATGGAGGAACGAGGTTATGGCGTAGGGACGCTTAGAGAGTGCGCCACTGTCCTCAATTCACTTGAGCGTGTAATGGCTCAATAGCTGTCGCACTCTTGTCCTTTCAGATAGTCAGCCCCAATGGACTTGCCGTAGGGAGGGGGTTATGTGAATCTCAGATAACCTAAAATCTAGCACACACGGACATCACCTATTACAACCATAGATACGTGGGACAGGCGCAAGCCTCTGCACTTTGGCTTAAAAGCGACGGATAAAGCCACCTTCTCACTAAAAAGGATGGAATATACAGTACTGGTGAAGAGACGGAGTAGTGCTCAGTTAGCTAGACCTCCTCCCTTACCCTCAGAAAGAGGCACCCTATAGTTAAATCGGATAGCGCGTTATTGAGGACCGGAACAAAAGGACAATCGATCGATTGACTCTCCATAGTTCCCCATCGTTATCTCAACTCCACCGTCACTTCACTCTATCTTCGTTTCCCTCTAACCTACCCCTAAATATCAGTCAACTCGATGAGACTTTGATATCACCAAACTCTACTAATCCCCGAAGAATCCTATGATCACGTGGCATTCATTTCCAATCCAGGAGATAACAGTTATAATATCAATATATAAAACGTCTGTTTACGCTGTATGCTTATCCAATTTGATTATAATTGAGGGGGTTGGTGTTTTGATTGAGGGAGTAATAAAAAGGCTGCCCTTAGGTATTATTATCGAGAGATACACACGCACGTGTGGACACACCCGCGGCAAAAGAATGGCCGAGGGTAGAGTGAGTGAGAGTGGTGGGGTACGGGTAGAGGGTGGAATTCACGTAGCGTTGGAAAGCAGGAATTTGCTTCAACCTCAACAGTGCAAACAGAAGCATTGATTTCACCGCTTTCAACCCCCATTTACCTCTTCCCCCTTTACCGCCAATCGTCTCGTGGATTGGTGAAGGATACAGGGCTGTACTCACTCGCTCTTGCAGCTCATTGGGGGATCCTCTTGGTTGTCTCTCTCTATTGTCCAAGTGGGAGAGCACATACCAATGCCCTATGAATTTCAACCTGCATACTTGCACAATATTTATGGAGAACTATACACCTGCGCACGTGTCTATGTGTGTATGTGTGATAGTTGTCAAGACCTGCGCGGTTTTGAGGGGAATGTGGTAGGGAGAGGGATGAGGGGAGTTTATGAGGGTTGGAGAGGGAGAGGAGGGAGAATTGATGGGATGCGTTTTGCTGTGTGGGTGACAACGACCACGACGACGCACCGCGAATCGGTGGTGGCTCTCTAATAATAATGCTAATCGCCGTTGTGTAGAATTCCACACTATCTCCCCATTTCTGTCTCACTCTCCCTCGCTATGAGCACTCTCCCACTATTCTCCAGCTCTCGACGCTCTCTCAACGGACCATTGGGTTAAAACCGGGATGATTGAATGAGAGTTTATGTACGTTCAACTAGACCCAATTACTGGTTGTGATGCGAGTGTTTCAGGTGTTTTTTTGTTTGGTCGGAATCGAATGTGATGATTGGATAAGTGATTTAATTCGGTGTGATGGCTCATTAAGGGATTAGCTGTTGTTGGGGCGGGGGGAGTTTAATTTTCATTCGCATGACAAAACTCTCATTTAAGGTTGGGATAAAAATATAAGCTCATTAATGTATATTAACGAATGAAAAGCGGAGCGACCTCATTGTCAACTGTCTTTTTGATTATTTGAAAAAAAGGAGCAAGTAGTCAATTCTTCGCCATCCTGCTGACATTTTCAGCGGAAACAAATTAAAATTATTCATTTAATACCTTAAAACTATGCCTTCTATAGCGTTTTTTAAATATTTTGCCTTGGAATCTACTCCAACGTATATCACTAGGAAAAACACTAAATGGACCAACTCGAAATTTTGTATGAAAAATAATTCCATCTGTTTCAAAGCCGTACAGCATTATTTCGTTGATCTATTTTCAGATATTTAAGAATCATCATTCTATTGCTATGATTCTGTATTGTCCGTATAGAGACAACATCTTAAGTTGTTGGGTCCCTTAGACGTATAGGATGCACTGTAAGGGTGTAGGGTCAGACCGATACTTGATTTCATTCGGAATCATGCTATCAAACTAATTGGTAAGGCCTACGATGGCTCGATTGGTTAAGGTGACGGATTCGTAACTCAGAGGTCCTGAGTTCAAATCCTGGCCGTGCTGATTGATACGAGCACCAATGTAATTTATTTATCAGTGCTTCGTTTACAAACATATCGTTGACCTCCGTCGCTGATTAGCACTTAGGTAGAGGGGATTGGAGTGATCACCTGTTTGTTTTTTCTGTAACGTTAAAAAGAACAAGGGTTGAAAATGAAATGAATGGATCCATTCGAAAGCAAAACGGGACGTTAAAACGTATTGCCGAATGATGCGTAAAATTACTCAATGTACGGATAGGAATAGTTCGTAAGGTCACAGCATCATGTTTGTTGGAGGAGAAGCGCAATTGGAAAGGAGAATATTGTGCACCTAGGACGGAAAGTTGAACATGCTCGGCGGGTGTATTAGGTGAGCTCAGGGTGCCAAACACTGTTTGGTCCGTTTTTTTCGCAAGGGCTCACCTGACACGCTCCCCGGGGGCCGTTCACCTTTACACCTTAGGTGCACATAGTGTCATCCACACCCCTCACCGGTGTCGGCGGTACCCATAAAGTGACACCGGCCGGGCGGGAACCTAACAGAAATCCCCACAGGGATTTCTGGAGGTTTACCTTGTGTTTAAAAATACGATGGCGGAAATGACGAAAGTCGGCCCCAGCCACAAGGATGGGTGTCCGGTATGCCCTCTGAAGAAATGCCGAGACACCAGCTACCCGGGGCGTACAAATGAAAGGGGCGGAGACAAATACACACACATACAGACACGCGCGCGCCCGCATTCACACATATGTGCGCGTTCACCCCATCAAGATGAGAAAAGTGAAAATGTCATGTCTATAATAGTTTTGATTATCGAAGTCATTACAATAACTTCTCTATGGAGCAATCAAAAAAATTAATTCATACGGCTTGAAATAGTTCATTGTCTCGTTAATCACTAGTTTCACGAAAAAATTGTTAACATGATTGTTCAGGGATAATTTGAGTTCTATCCAAACACCGGCTCTGCTATTTTTTGTAAATCATCACAGCAAAAACAAGTGTCAGAATTTAAAACGTTTCTTATTGTACATTTTTGAGATGTTTAGTAAAACAGTCCCAATTTCTGCATGCACTTTAAATGGAGAAATTCAAACATTTAGAAATATCTGAAGGAAAATTAAGACAATTGTTTTCGCCGTGAACTCGTTCGCGGAGTAAAAAAAAACATGTTGATTGATTTGAAAAAAAGCATTTCCGAAATACGTATTGGTAAGACGAAGATTTTGAAGGAAAATAGGCAGTGATTAATTCACGATTTTGCGGCTTGCATCGTAAATAATGGTAACGATTACAAATGAATAATCAGCCATTATTGTCGTATCGTTCGATTGATAAGGATGGCAAAGAATTATTGAATTCATGAACCTAAATGATCGAATTCTTGTAAAAATCGGTCTACTCCATTAATGCGAGGAAATCGTACCTTCGGTTGAAATTCATCGCGCCACCGTGGAGAGGAATAAAACACCCACGGCCACTCGGTTCACGAATCGAATGGTGAAACCAATCGAATTGAGAAGTTGCCCGACCGTCTTCTGTCTGATAGGAGACCCCGAATTTAGGAATAAATTTTATCTAGAAAATATGACAAAGTCAAATGTTTGAGGACATTTTAACAGAAGTTTGAATACTCTAAAATTCTTAGAAAAATTAGACAGGTTTACACAATTTTGATCTATTTTGTTTCACACTTTGCCTCCTTTAAACTTGAAAATGTTAGCTAAATTGATGTGAATTTTGCAATTATTGTTTAATACCCGCGAGTAAGATACACTTTATTTATTCAAGCCAATACAGTTTCAACTATTTTCTGTAATGATATCTAAAGTGTTAATTTTTTGTATCAAAAGGGAAATTAAAATTCGACTCAAATTGTCGAGCAGCGCAATTTTTACAATTAAAAAAAATAGATTTGATTATCTTCAAGCAAAATCTGAATATGACATTAATTGAAAAAGGGGGAGCATTGAAATCCGCCAGAAAATAGAACTTAACAATTTTCTTGATTGTAGAAGGGTGGAAAAACTATAAATGAATATTTTGAAATAATTTCTTTCTATTTATTTCGCCATTTCCGATTTTTTTTGGAAAACGTTCCAGAATTTTTGCAACGTTGTAAAAAAATTGGGGCATATTAGATTGCAGGAGGTCTCCGATTTCACAATTACAATTACTTCCTTTTGCTAGAGTTAGAGGATCCATAAAAATGCAACGGTTCATACACCATAAAAATTGACGAGTTAACCCATAACTAAAAAATATCAATCGAAAATACATGAAGCGCTGTTCGTTATCGATACTTCGACATCGCCCTCTCAATAAAATCCAGTAGAGATCACCCAGCGAAGGTGGAGAACCATGTCTACACCCCGGTTCGAAGAAGTGAGCAGTCTCGCCCGTAGCAAGATCGTTACAACTGGAAACTCTTCAAAGTCTTCATAACCCAAAGTACTAGAGAAGGAGGGAGCAACTAGGTGTAGCAAGTGACACAAAATTTACCAGTGGTGGAGGGGTATGTATTTCTCTCGAAGTCTACGAGAGGCAATGGAGGTAGCGAGGCGAGCGTTTAATAAAAGATGCGCTGAGATAGCGCCATTACCCCGGCTTGCATTATTTACCAGGCCCGGGTAATAGGGTTGGGTAGGCGTGTCATACCACCCACCCATTCCCATACATCTTCATGCACATTCACCATCTCTTACCGCGCAAAATTTCACCCATCCTCAGGATCTTCTCTCTGTCCTTATCCCCACTCCTCGCCGCGCATTTCCCATGTAAATCCAGGTCTTTTCGTGTTCTACTCATGCCATCACGTTGTCTGGGATGCGAATAATACCCAAGCAAATGCAAATTGACGAGACACCGTTAGGTAGTGTATGTTCGACATATAGTTTGGGAGTTGAAGAATTTTCTATGTTCACATTTGAGAATTTCAAATGTCGATTGTAGTTGAAGAGAAGGGTAGATAGGTTGTTCCGTACTCTGTTATTGTGTGAAAGGGGGCTTTTGGGGAAAGTTGAAGTAGTAGGATGATTCTTACCCTCAGTGCGAGTGGGGGGCTTGCGATGTCTCGAATTAATCGGTACTCGGTGGGAAAAACAGAGGGAAGGAATGGATCTGAGAAGGGATGGCGGAGAGAATTGTCGGGTTTTCGTAGTCTATGAGCACCAGACCTTCTTAACGAGCCGCATCACTCCCGAGGTGGAAAATGCCGTTAATTACCCAACTGTGGTGCTTCGTTATCTGGACCTTGCGATTCTGTTTCTGGTTCCCTGTTTCGTGGAGATCTCCTCCCTCTTTGCCAAATTGCCTTCTCAGGTTTATCTTCAGGAATGATCGCTGGCGATTAACGTGTGAGAGGTGATGGCTCTGGTTTTGTTTGTCGGCTTTGAGGAAATGAGATAAGAGAGGGAGGAGGAGATGTAAATTTTTGGTCGAGTATTGAGATTGAAGGGTGGATCTGGAAAATTTTCGAATCCATCCAACCCGATTGTCCTGTTTCGAAACTAGTGATCATTCTTGCGGTGCCCTCTAAAACATTTCTTGCAGCAAAATGTACATTTTTTAACCCCCTCTTCGGTTCACATTAATATAGTCGTTGGGAATTTCATTCGTTATAGAAAAATTCAAGACACTGTTCTTCTGGCCTATAATTCGAACAGTGAGTGTACTCCAATGCAAGTGTCATTCAGCTAGAAAGGAGTTTAGTTAACAATTGATTAGTGGAACCGTTCCTGGCAGTATGACCATAGATTTAATGGTGACAATCCAACGGTATTGGTCGCTTGATTATATATAATTGAGAGCTTCGACAAGGAAAATAAATCGATTATCGAATTCAAAAACTCGAAAGTCGAAGAAAAAAATCTCGATTATCGATGACGCAATCGAAATCGAACGAGAATACAGATACGTAAAGGCAAGAAACTAGTATATAAATGAGAACTTTGACCAAAAAAATAACTGGATTACCGAATTAGAAAACTCGGGAGTAGAAGAAAAAAATCTGGATTATCGACGACACAATCGGAATCGAACTCGAATACAGGCAAGGAAAGGCATGTGGCCGCGTACCGGTCGCCGACAAGGCAATAGTCTCTATAGTAAAAAGCACAGACCACATAAAATATCGATAATCGGAAATATCGAAAAGCGTAAGACCGGAACTGACGCGACATCAGCCAGTGCGGCGGAAAAATGAAATGCGCGTGCGAAGCACGCGCGGCCGAACTCGTAACGGTAAAATAAAGAACTAGGCCTATTACACGTAAACATTTGAAGAGGAATGTCAAGATAACTGTTCATTTCATGACAGACTGTCGAAGAATAGAAACCATTTATGATACTCTAATCGCCTATAGGGGAAAAAAGTTGTTTTTTCCTAGGCTTACAGCTGAATCAGTTACGCGCATTTGAAAACTCTCACTGAATCACCTGTCTGAGAATCTGAGGACATCTTCAGGACTTATCATGTGTCTTATATATTTTCAACCCATGGCATGTAAAACCTGTTATATTGTATATTCAACGAAATCATGAAAAAAATTTAGGCCGCAATTAGTTATTTGAATAGTAAACCGAAATAAACAATTTTCAATAACTTCAATTGAAAAATGAAAAATGACAATAGAGACGTGATAAAAATTGAATTTTGACTTTCATAGTTTACATAAACATATATTTCCAAAGTTACCCAAAGGATGTTGTAACACAAATTTATTAAAATTTATGGTAGAGATATAATCAAATTGATTATTCAGATACGTAATGGCCAAGTGTAAATTGACATTTTCACTCAACGATTCTTAACTAAACTCAAAGCCTTCACTAAATTTGTTTTAGATAAATTAAAATTATCCTGAATGGGAGTCCCTTAAATTCACTACTCGAAACGTAGATCGAATTTTATCTTAATAAAAAATAATCTGTTCAGCAACTCAGTGCAGAAAAATAATTTTGGTCTCACAAATAGCAAAGTATTGCGATGTTCAACCGATTGCAGGAAAACTACGGGATTACCTTGAAGGGTAACTTCGTTTTTCAACTCAGCCTAACTATATTTGTTGTAATGCGTTCATTCATCAATCACAGGTTTTAGTACGAAAATGTACAGAACATCTCTCTATAGCTATCTAGATAAAATAACATACATCCAAAAGACATTTAACTCTTTACAAAGGTATTACGTGTCTCCAGGAATGTTCCAAACAGATGTAATAAAATCAGATTATTCGTGTTTATACGACAATTACGGATTCATTCATGTTCTATGTACACAGAGCTTCAAGTTGATATGTGTGACAGCTATATGACTTTCATACGCAAGATTGTCGGGCTTTGGAGTGCTGGATAGTGTCCGCCACCAACATCAAAGATACTATCAGCGGTATCCACAAAATGAGACCGAACGTTGGGGTTCTCACCAACCAATGAGGTGGGGAGTGGGGGGGGGGGGATGGGACAATTGAAAAAACACTCCTTTCAGACCTGGACACCAGTAAGACGCGTCGATGAAAAAAAATGTTCAAATCGGTTCAACGGTTTTGCCGGAATCGTTTGCCAAGAAAAGGATACGGACGCACATACACACATACATATAACCCCCACTGGAAATGTATCAAGAGCATGTGAAACGCCGAGAAACGTAAAAATTTCATAATTCTGAGACTGTGCATTTTCGGGGTGATTGCAACAACTTCCCATCGGGAAATTAAAAGGAAATCCTCTGTTTAGATAGAGAAGAGTGTAGAATTTTGGATCGAGATCGAACGGCAAACACTTTTTTTCCGTCACTTGCCGCGATAAAGCGCGACTTAACCGAGCGAAGAGACGTTAGAATCGCTGCTTGGCGGGCCTATGGTACAGGGGTAAGTCCGCGTTCTCTAAGTGTCTCACTAACAACCCATTTAATATATTCAGTGCTCTATTCTTAGTGATTACCATATATACGCCGTCCTCCGTGCCTTCATAAATTTAATCAATTAAGTAATTCCAAATTCCCGTGAACTACCAACGATTTCAAGAAAGCCAGTTCTAACAAGAAAAATGTGAGTTCTGACCAGCACTTAGCATAACGCAGGATTCATGACGAAGACATTGGGAATGAAAAATTAATCAACATAATCAACAGAACGCCAAAAAACTTTATGGTATCTTTCAATTTAAGTTTTTGATTTCCGAGTTTTTTCTACCAAAAGCGGCCGAGATGTGCTTGCAAAAAATGACGCGCTTTCTAGAATTGTCAGGAAATGTCCATCATGTCCGTCATGCATTCGCAGTGTTGGGACATTGTAATTGAGTGAAATGCCCATTTGACTGTATACAATTTTTTGTCTTCCAGTTTTAATACCAACATGAACGGCGAACTAATATAAGACGTTTTCTTTTATTTCATGATAATGATCCGTACAATGCGCATCCATTTCTATCAATCATTGATAATGCATTTTTCGGACAATTCTTTGAAAATATCTATTGTCGATATAAATATGGCCAGAAGGTCTAAATTACGAGATGGTCTCCCCTTACTTATCATCCCTTAGTACCTTTGTCGGCAACCTAGAGACCATCCAGTAACTCGCGTTCCGGCCAACTCTGCTTTACTAGCAGACGAGCACGTTCTTCAACCCCCTTATCCTCTCCACCCCATCGTACAGTAACCGACGGTAGAATCGTGTCCAGCGAAACACTGAAGTCACAGTCGGTAATTATTTCTGATTCGAGGGTCACATAATTCATGGTCTTCATGGTACAACACAGGTACATGGCAAACCCTAAATGGGTGACATTTAATTTCTGAATATGGCAGACTGTATTCTTGAATAAAGGGATTTTTAAAATTTTTTTATTTGAATAAAGGGATAAATCCTCAAATCGGGTTTATTGATTGATCTAAATATATTCGAAACTGTTTTTTCTCCGATGTTGATAATTCCATAATAATTGTATCAGTAGATTCAACATAATCAATTTTAATTGCGTACATATCTCCCTTGATGATCTATATATACGAGATCTATTCAACAAGTCGCCCGAATTTTGAATTTCGCGGGTTGCGGGTATTTGATTTCCGCTTTTTTTGTTGCGTGATGTTGGTACTTATATCCCTCACTTGTGCCAACCAGGCCGGCCATTTTGAATGTTTAGTCAATTATTGACAGTGGTTTTACTTGGATGTGTTTGGTTCGTCTTCAATTTCTGCTTATTCCGTTGAAGGGATCAAAGTATCCCTATCAAAGTTTGTGGGAAGATCAAAATGTAAAGTACGCGGACGCATCCTGAATGTTGACTGTGGCATGTGATGATGCTACCTTCAACAGACGGAGCGTTTATCGATGATATTCTTAAAAAGTATCACCACTGTAGAATTTTCAAAGAACCGAGTGTTTTTTTTTTAAATAGGTTAACTATCCTAGACTACTGTAAAACAAACATTGGGTGAAAACAAATTTTTTTGACCCTCATTTTACTATGGAAAATTTTAATTTTATCATAATGTAATCACATATCAAAAGTTTGATCATGTTTTACTCGAAACACGGTTTTTGGAATTGGCATGCGCCATAACTCGAACAATTTTCAATATTTTTGCTTGAAATTTTAACCATATGTTGAAACCACGAATACGCAGAGGAACACGTACGGATTTTTTGATAAATTAGTTGGACGATATTTAATTAACGAACAACAGTCCTCATTTAAACTGAAATTTTCACTTTTTTGTTCCAACCGTCATCAAAATTACAAAAATCGATATTTTTACAAATGCGTACGTGTTTCTCTAGCTGTAGTGATCTAGATTAGGAGATTTTTTTTCCTCCCGAAAGTTCAAATTTACACCACTTGTGCTGCGTGCCGTGGAGGCCTTCCAGCGGAACACGCCTCAGTGCCGGGGCTATATCGCCGCCATTTTGTTTTTTTCTAATGAAAAAATACGTTGTACTCTTAAATACATGCTTAACAACATACCCAAATTTCATTCATTTACCGCCATTCCTTCTGGTCTAAAAAAAATCTACTACACTATTCATGTATCTGGACGTAATTTTGTCCTCATACATTATTGGAGTTTCTTAACAATTGAAAGAATTAGTTTTTTGACCAATCCCTCCTTTCGAACCTGGAGACCAGCAAGACGCGTCGATCACAATAAAAAGGGAAATCTCTCCAGTGGTTCAGCCGGTAACGTTGGACAAAATTTTTTCTCCACACACACACCCATACACATACAAACACTTTTCGGAAAACGACTCAGAATGATGTAAAACATCGACAAAAGTGAAAATATCTTGAAAATAGCACTTGCCATTTTCAGGGTAATTACAATAACTGTCCTATCGGGAAGTTACACAAATATTAGAATTATTTCATTAGAATTATTTCTGCTCAGACTTTAATAAAAATAATTCTAATTTTTTTCAAATCAATTATTTCTATTGAGTCTGAGCATATATAAACAATTTCCCAAGTGTAATCCTCGCTGTGAATTGCGTAAATAAATTTCAATTGGCTTATCGAAATATTTTAAAAATCGAATCACTATAAACTAATGGTAAGTCGGTCGTGTCTCGACGAGGTAGAAAATTAAGATAAAGAAATCAAGCTAGAATTAAGTCGGTCCTGTCATGACGAGCTAGAAATTTAATTTACATCGATACACAACAAACCCAACGTCAAATGGATTGCGTCTTGATGAGTTTTACATTCAGGTTCATCGACGCTTAATCGACTGAAAGCAACATCGATTGTTTCACAAATAAAATCGACCTCGATTGCATTTCGATTAGAGTCAAATTCAAATCGATTGATAGGCAATTAAGCGACTACTAAGTCGATTTTTTTTATGCTTTACGCTTCGATCTAATTGAGAATATACCGCGACCCCTGCTGGCGGTGTCAATGGAAACCGACTTTTGCCCGAACTGTATAGCCCGACTAGAAATTCATATAAGGGTCATGTAACGTCCTGATCAGGTTCTCTGATTTTGCCACCATGGCCCTCATCTAGCAAAATGACTATAGCGCGGGTCTGGGGTGGAACGCATTGGCACACCCGGGCCAGATCATGTCTACCACATCTGGCCCTGACAAGTTGGACGTACGAGATCCGGATGAACACTGCAAGTTCAAGCCCGGATGAATATTACACGTTCATGACCAGCTGGAGTCAATTCAGATCTACTTCTGTTTGCCTTGGTAGAGATGCATTTACCCTAAAGTTGTGGATTCAATGCAGGATAAAATTCATTTGTTTTACCGGATGCAGTTGACAAACATGAGTTGTTATTAGTTGCATTTTCTAACGGGTACTGTATCTTAATAATATTAACTCGGGAAAACCAGAACATTTCTCGAGATACAAATTTGGTTGATTACGGCCCGAGTCGATTTTTTATCTGACAGGACCATTAAATCGGTAATAAGTAGGACTTTTTGGGAGTGATTGGAGTCAAAATACAATGGGAAAAGACACCTACTCAAACCAGTTGAGTCCTTTCTGATCTTGGAAAGTCCTTGATGGTAAGAGGTCTTCAAAGAACTTCGCAGGCTAAAAAAATCGACTCGGGGGAGTACAATATATCCATGGATATTTTACCCATGTCTCCAAAACAAGATCGACAATACTTATGATAAAATTTCCATGTATTATGACACTACTTGAAAACAAACGAAAGTGGGTTGACTTGAGCTACCAACGAGAATGCCATTAACATTTTTCATAAATATTTGGTCTTTTTTTATCGCACGCTCTAAGGTCGATATTGTAGAATTGCTAACGGTTGTTACCTTGTCCGGCATACCTGAATTTCACCTCAACCGGACGTACCGAAGCATGCGTGAGGTTTACCGTATCCTGACTTGCCTTTTTTGCACCTTGGCAGGCCCTGAACAGCTCTCACGGATAGAACCCTTACCCGGTATGCCGGAATATCATCTTAACAGGACCTGATTAAGTATGCTCGAGCTCCACCGTACCCTGGCATGTCATATTATAACCAGATCACGGTCTGATGTACCCACACTGAGAGAACGATTTGGTTAATACTACACAGGCTCGGTAACTGTTACCTCATAGTGCGGTTAAATAAGAACAATTGAATGGCCCGGTGATAGTTACCGAATGGCTCAATTGAGAGGTTAAGGTTGAGCCAACTGGAGGATTTGGTAAGTTATCGAATTGCTAGCTGGTATAACCTCTCTGTTATTTATTATTAAGCATTGATTGCCATATAAAAATTTCAAAATACGGGTTGTCTATAGATATATTCCTTGAACAATTATTCCATTTTATTTTCACTTTCTATTTGTTCTTTGATCTTTATCACTAATTTTTTATCATGGCTTCTTCACCGGGCACTGTTATAACTAGAGGGCGCGTTGAATTAGCCTCCATTCGGTAATTATTACCAACCGCTCGGTTGTATTAATCGGGTGCCGGTTTGCGTCAACTGAAAAATTCAGTACAACCAAATAGTGTCAAAATCAACTAGCAGTTGAGTGCACCACCATTAGCTCTAGCTATTAATGAATGTACGGTTATGTGAACCCAATCGTAAAAAAAACCTTCAACCGAATCCGTCAGTTAGATATAACCAAATCGTTCTCTCAGTGCACTAGACGGCTTGCCCTACGCCGGCACGCTTGGTGCAGTCCATACCAGACCCTGATCAAGCGAACCTAACTTCGAGTTGCCTTATTTGTACACGATCAAGTCTTGATGTGACTTCAAGCCAACCTTACAAATTTTCTAGTCGGGAGCGTGTGCCGATTGCTAATTCAACTTAATTAATACCAAATCGACCAAACGTCACGTCCATTTCTTATTGATTTTGTCATCCACGGTTTATATAGAACGACTTCATTCCTAGTTCCCGAAAAAAAGAAAATCTGACATTTTCTACGATATATAAAATTCTGGGAAATTTTTCGAAAATTCGCAGTTTTGCAAACTGAATGATTGTGACCAATTTTCAAAATTTGAAAAAAACTTTGAAAACGAATGAGTTTGTTGATTTGTTGATTAATTTGGATATTCAAAGTTTGATCCAGCTTTGATGACCAGACCTGGTTATAGACTGTATCAAGGCTGATGAGACAGCTTCAAGATGAAATGTAATAAAGGACAATATCGAGGGTTGGCATCAGTCTTATGTTAACCCGTGCTAAGATTGGTATGACTTGAACTCCGGAGCTGGATGTAGGCTGTAGCAAGGTTGGCACGCAAGCCTTGAAGTGAAACGTAACACAGGCCACTTTCCTGGAAAGTAGAATCCCGGAATGAGGACTCCATTCTTGGGTCGGGTTTAGTAAACGTTATGTGCAGTATTTTAACCACATAGCTATCATCGTCTGTAACCAGAGAATTTCATTTAGACGTGCTTTCTTTACGAACACATCGTAGACCGCCGTCATTCATTAACACTCAAAGAAGTATAAATATAGCGACGTTAAATAACAATAAAAAAACCAAGAGAATTAATATGAGGTATATTCACGGTATATATTTCAAGGCCAAAGGTCATGCCTGTTAATTTCATAACTCATTCCAAAATATTTAATGGCTGATGATTATAAAAATGCTCCGAGCCTACACAGTGGAAAACCGTGGCAACTTTCTTCCTGCAATTATTTCAGTAATCCGGTGACGAGACAAACAATTGTAATCGTCAATTTTTCTCCCGACTTCGGAGAAATTCAACCACCCCAAACATTGACATTCAATAACTCGATTAATTACGAACAACTGAGACACTACAAAAAGTAATAAAAAGCCGGTCGTATGGTGAAGTAGGTAAGGTGCCCGCCTACGGATCTAGAGTTCCTGGGTTCAAGCCCAGGTACCGGTGGATTTTTTCTGGATTATTTGATTTAGTCAAATAATGGGCACCACAAAAGTACAAAACAGTTCACCCCCAAAAGTTATACGACGAGTACCAAAAACTGTTTACAACTGAATGTTCCTACTCTCATTGTGAACGAATAACATCCGTAGCTGTGTTACAAAGGAAAAAGTCGTGAGTGTCTAACGACTATAATAAGTCCAGAGCCGGCGCTAAGAACCATTGTAGTTGATGCGTCGATAACAACAAACCGATAAAAAAAAAGAAAAAAAAATGAGAATGAGAAAACCTTGAAGATTCGGAAAATGGTATGAATTTCCGAGTGCTCGAATCCTAAATATTCAGAATTTGAGATTTACGCAGAACAACTCGAAAAGCTGAAAAATAGGTTGGCTTATCCAAAATGAACCCTTCCATACATAGGTAATGTCAAACATTCTGAGAACCAAACAGATTAAAGAAGAGGGGCAAAATTCTGTAATTCTGTAATTACTCTGGTTTTTGAATTGGATATCAATATTGACCTCAGGTGACCAAATCTCCCTTAAGGGGGGGGGGGGGGGAGGCTCCGGGCAAAAAATTAGTACCATGAAGGAGTAGAGTGAAAAAATCGCCGATTAGGCCAATTAGGGCCGAGATAAAAAATTAAAACTTGCGGAAAATAAATATTTCGAGTTGATAATGTGACCATGTTTTGACAAACGGATATCTGCATTCAACAAAAAGTCGGCGATTTTTTCAGTCTACTCCTTCATGGTGCTGATTTTTTGCCCGGAGCCGCCCCTTAATAGAGTTTGTAAAAATTAGTTTGTTCTTCAACCAAATTAAGTGTGATAAAATGGTCAAGTGGACGTTTCGATTTTATCTGTATCTCGATTTGCTGTTTTGGATAGTACGAGGTTCGTTTGCTACATGGTAGGTGATTTTTCAGTGGTTTTTTCAATACAGTTTTTTTTCCTGTTTTCCACATGCTTTCCAAAATTCAGATTTTGTTTGTATTTCTCATAGACCATGGACATGTTATAACTCCGATTTCTTGTACAAGACCCGGACACCCCGATTTATGTCAGCGATAACTCGTATTTGTCCTGGCCTGAAAGTGTCGTTTTTCCTGAAACTGCTGTTCCCTTTACGCTTACGGAGCATAAGGAATTTCCCTTTTAAAATGAAAAATATTTAAGATTGCAGCCCTTCCCTTCTTTCGCCATCATACTACTCATAAATTTCGACTTTTCCTGTTAAACCCATTTTCTTTCCGAAAGTTTCTACTAGCAATAATGACTTCATCATGTATTAATTAAAATTCGAAACAATAAATCCATGTCTATCTTTTCATCTATTTTATTTCAAGACGATTGTTAAAGAAACATCAGAATAAATGGACTAAAAAGACCAGAGAGAACGAAGTTTAATGTTGGAATATATTTATCAACTTGATAGGTCCTTGTACAGTACATATGGGGCATTCCACGTGAAATCGGCGGAACTGGAACTGACTGGTTTTGGATTTGGCTGGAACTGCGCATAACTATTCATAAGGTGAAAAAAAAGATACGTATTTTGCAATAATTATGCACAACAGCAAATATCTCAAAAACCCCATTTTTGATTTTGATGAAATTTAGATCACGTATTCTACTATATTTTCCAATCATTTTGAAAAAAAGTCATCATTGGATCTATTAAGGGGATTTTTTTATGATTTTTCAAAGTTTAGTCGATAAACCGCTTTGAATGTGATTTACGTTTTACTGTTAATTCTTGGGATTCTGTTATTCCTTCTGAAAATTTGAATCAGAAGATATCGAATTTCCGTCAAAGTCGAATCAGCGTGATTTTTTTTTTAGTTAAATAAACTTAATATTTCAGTATTATTTATCAAGACATGGGCATAACTTTGAAATGGCTGATATTATGAGAAAACATATAAAAGACAAAAATGTTCCTTACTAAATTTCGCATAAAAAATATATGCACGTTTTTTCTGTCGAAGGAAGAGTTTCATAGATCCCCCAACAGGAACGAAAATGACCTAATATTCATCGCGCAGATTTATAAACAAATGGGCCTCAAAACTATTGATATTTCTGGAAAAAACAGGAGACGAGAATGAGAGTGTGTTATTAGTAACGGGCAAAAGCGAGCGAAATTTAATAGAAATTGGGGAATTCCAGATGGTTTAATAGAAGAGCGTCAGATCGGCAATCTGAAGATGTGGGTTCACCTCCCACTCTGGTACATTTCCCATATTTTTTCTGAACTTACTTGATTTTTTCCAATCATTCGCAATTTATGGCAAAAGTTGCAATCCTGGACAGTTTTTATTTAAATTAATTAATTAATTATTTAAATGAAAAGGTCCATGTGACGGTGTAGGAGGTACTCTGAAACGAGTAGCTACGCATGCCAGTTTACAATTACCCATTGATTGTCAAATTACCACAGCTATGGACCTTTTCCAATGGGTTTGCGATCCTCGTAATGTGCCAACGATATCAGTGAAATTCGTTCCACTTGACGTTTATAGTGAAACTGTAAGCTTCCTTCAAACTCGATTTGATGATATGAAAGCTTTGTTAAAAACTCTGCAAACTCATCATGTTATACCATATGGAGATGCAAGTTTGAAAGCCAAATGATACTCGTTTAGTAATGATTTTGAAATTCATCAGACAATTAAAACTACTATTACTAGACGAATCACGCAAAGGAAACGTAACAAGGAATAAATAGAGATCGTCAGGGTCTTATGATCGCTTAATCGGATAATGCCCGCAATTTCAAATTTCTAGGGTCAAGCATACACTATAACCGTCTGATACGAGCACCGAAGTAAATGATTCATATGTGCTCTCTTACCCACCATATCGTAGACCCTTGTCGTTGATATAAGATATTAACCGAGCCAATGGACGCATTACGACGAGTGTACATAGGTGTAAATATGTGTACAGATGTATTAAATAAGATCTAAAGAAGATATTCACAGTTTTATATTAGGTAAGGTAGTGATGTTGTACATTTGATGATGACTTTCATATACCTCCCAAAGCATCGAATTGAGATACAAGTAGACGTTTACAATAACAAGCGCGCTTGCGCGATAAAGATAGGGTCTAACTGGTGTATTGTTGCTAAATACATTCTCGTCTTCTATTTTTTCCATAAATATCAATTGTTTTGAGGGCACGACCATTTGTTTACATACACCCCATATACATGCATTCATACAATTTACAAAATTAAGGCAAGTTATCGCCGCAGCTCCAGCCCTTGGCTTTTTACTTACAATTAACATGGTTGCGATTAATTCAGATGCTCTCAAGTTTGAAATTGGGCTGAGAAGATAATATTTCACATTTCAGAGAATCACAGGCAGTGACAATCCCTAAATCATAAATATTTATGTATAATTATTCCCGGGTCGGCAATTTTTAGATTTTCAACTTCCCGATTTAGGAAAGTTATTGTAATCACCTCGCTAATGAAGTTCAGAAATCGAAAATTTTTACTTTTCCCGACGTTTCACATTATTCTGACGAATTTTAGATAAGGGTCCTGTGTGTGCGTGTATGTGTGTGTGTTTTTTTTAGAGAAAAAAGAGAACGAAGGAAGCCAACCTTCTTCCTCACGCTTCCTTTCTCTTTCCTCCCTTTTTTTTTAAATCTTTATTCAAAACAAACAAAAAAAAATTTACAAATTAAAAGTACAAAAAACAGAAAAAAAACAAGGGACAATACCCCTTGGCCTACACTAGCAGAAGGACAACCTTCTATATCCCAAATCACGACGGAACATCTGCGGAGCAATACTTCGTTGCGTAGGGGACGACAGCCGCGGCTTCCTCAGTAGCGAATCCTTTCCGGTCGTTCACGGTCAGAAGATCCTCCGTTTACTCTGGATTTTTCCGAAGCTACTCCTCGCGGCGCAGGAGTAGATGACAGCATAACTTCCACAAGATTTCCAGCATTAATGGGTTTGCCTCCGCTATTTTCTCATATAGGCCGTTCGACGTCGAAACGCGAACATGCGAAGAGAAGATGTTCGGCGTTTTCCTGAATTCTCTGGCATTTCGGGGAATCCGGGGAATCTTCATGCTTCAATTTGTGAAGATATTCCCGAAAGTACCCGTGTCCTGAGAGCATCTGGGAGCATGTGTGTGTGTGTGTGTGTTCTTATATGAGTGATTCGTTGAGAAACGAATGTCAATGTTGAAAAACAGTGCCTTCAATTGTTATTAACAATTTTAATTGTTTACAACGCTGTATCTCGAGAGCGGTGACAGGTACGAGAAAAAGTGTCAAACAAAAGTTGCTCCTCTCGTGAAACTACATATTTCATGTTTTGTTACTTTTTTTTCGAGGCATCATATTTTACGAGATATCGATAAAAAATCGTGATAATCAATTAATAGTCGAATTCGCGTAACTGATATAAAATTTCGCTCTATACGTCTATGATCACACACACACACACTATCGGGAAGTTATAGATGAGACCTGTCGAGGGTCACACTCACGTCTCATTTATTGGAGGGTTCATAGAATTGATTAATAAATTTGAAAAATCTGTGATTGTTGCGGTCCGAGATTCGTTGCGAAATTTGTGTTCATAATATAGACAATGATATTTACTTTATAATAGATCTTTAAGATCCCTATAGGAGAGTTATAGGAATCACTCCGCAAATTAAATGTCTCAGAGCCATCAAATTTTCACTTCAACTTTGCCGACGGTTTACATGTTCCTGACAAATCTTCAACGGCAGTTCTAGGCTATGTTTTTGTCTCCGTCTCTCTCGCTGTTCTCCCCACGGTAGTTACTGTTTGAGCATTCGTTCAGGGGGAGTACAGGACACCCATCCATGTGGCGGGGGCCGACTTTCCTCATTTCGGCCATAGTATTCCTAGACACCGGGTAAATCTCCAGAAACCC
Organism: Asobara japonica; assembly: GCA_026005395.1. NCBI lineage: Eukaryota > Metazoa > Arthropoda > Insecta > Hymenoptera > Braconidae > Asobara > Asobara japonica. The sequence goes on along the minus strand of BQMI01000594.1, from coordinate 386,576 downwards.
CTGTGCTACGATGGCCGGCGCCTACGATGGAACCCACCCCCGCCACCTCCGTCGGGTTAGGTTCGCGACCGGCCTTACGGTCTCACTTCGCGGGCTCAGGGTTTGTGTGTGTTTGTGTGATCATTTGACTGGCGAACGAATTTTGCTTTTCAAAATGAACGTCTTAAACGAATTGTTCGAACACTTCGTCCACTTGTTTGTTAATCATCAATGTCCCTGATGAGGGTCTTACAGAAGAGGCTGAACTAGTGGGAAAGCTCAAGCGGAAATTCACCTGTCTGCACAGATCCCCTTTTGAGTGTTCAGCATCTGCTCTAAACCGGAATCAACCGGAACATCCATCATCAAATACTACATCGATGGAAACCTATGTTCATTTGATGAAATGTACGAGTAGATTAGCAGTGTGCGTAGGGCTACCATTAACCCAAATGGGGTACCTAAGAAATTAATAAAGTTGCTAATGCACTGTACAATTGGAGTTTAATTTTCGTAGCACGAACTAGATTTTCACCATTCTCTGAATATTAAAATTTTCCATTAAACTAGAATAATAAAAAAATATATATATTCTTACTCCGAACTATATGCATTACGCCACAACAAACCAATCGATCATATTCGAGCTCACGTCCGGAATTCTTCCCAATTTTTTGATGTTTTGAAACTCAATGAAAACGACAGGTTCCTACAACCACAACCTTCTACCTCGACAGTTTAATATTGATAATAAGCATTTAAATTTTTCAGTGAGGAATCAACATTTTCCTGCCAGATCTTTTATGAAAATATTAATAGAAATATATTTTCTTATGAAAATAGAAATTTTATGAAAAACTTGATTTAAAAAATAACGCATTTGGTGAGTTTCATTAAATTTATATTTTTTTTTCAATTCATATTTGATGAGGCGTCATTCTATGGGAGTTTTCATATAATATGGAAAGATCCAAGCAGGAAAACAATGTATGGGAAGTATATAATGGGCTTATGTGCATCAACTATTCTTCGTATATTATACTTCATATCCTGCATTGTTCGGCAATATATAGCAACTATATGAACTGTATAATCTCGGAATTATATATGATGTACATATGTGAGACATAGTTCTTCGAGAAATCTCAATTCGAGTCTACCTCGACAACCTTCCCGATTGCCATCTTATCGATCTATCAATGGGTCTGCCAAGGTGTAAGTGAATGAATTGAATTTCCTAAATAGATGTCTCATGTATGGACATTGTACCGGAACTATACAGGTCATATAACATCTGTATATATCAACAAGTATATATGCTATGTACAAAAAATATATGATGCATGTAAATCGTTCTATAACTATATACAGTGTTCCCCAGCTGGGTTCCTATGCGCAATCTGAGAAAATGAGTAATTTTCTCAAAGCGAAATTACACAATTGTCGAGAGTAGTGAAGGTCAATGAAGGTTAAACATGATATAATGGTAAGGCTAGGATGTTGGATATTGCGAATTGAAGAAAAAAAAATTGAATATATGTTCCTATTTATAACCTCCCGATTTTCGGGATGTTATAGTAATCACCCCGAAATCGAAGTTTTTTGTTTCGTCCTGTGACTGGTGTGTTAAGTATGCCAAAATGAGACCCAAGAAATTCTGAGTCGGAGTATGTGTGTGTATGTACGTGTGTCGCCGAATTTTGATCCTAATTTTCTCACGAACGAATGCTGCCATCGAGATTATTGAGGTCGGAATCGAAGCGTTTCCATGTAACTTAGAGCGGATTAGTTTTCGGATGAAATTGGTGCAGTATATATATTGTTATTAATAATTTCAATTGTTTATAATGTTCTATTGCATAAACTATTAGAGGTAGCGTAAAATTTATATAAGAAAAGTGGTTCCCCATATAAGGATACGTATTTTAGGTGTAATAACTTGTTTCAACTTCAATCGAAGCGTTTCCGTGCAAAATCGAGCGGATTGCAATTTGTATGGGATTCGTGCAGTATATATGCAATGTTATCAACAATTGTAATTGTCTATACTGTTCCACTGGGTAAAATATTAAAGTTATCAAGAATCATCCTAAAAGAAAATTTTTGCTGATATGATAATACATCTTTTACGTGCAATGACTTTTTTCCATAATTTGCATAATCCTTAAGGTATGGTTGTTTGAGCAATTTGAAATACGGGAACAATGCATATCACCAGGGTTGTTTCTTATACAAAAATGCACATTCAGTATGACTTTTTTCAATATAGGTTAGAGCATATCGCGAGTTGAATTAGAAAATAGTTGGCGAATGAATATGTCGACAATTGCGGGAAGGATGTCAATGAGCGGGAAAGCACAGATGTAGAGTGGGTAACTAGGCGGATGAATTCCAGTTGAATATTTTTATGGGGCATAAAAATCAAACTAAGTCGATCGCGTGCAGTAATTATTAGTCTCAAGTTCAATTATTGATATCACTGTTGGGTTTGCTCATCACCACATGGGGCACACCCATTTGCACACCACTAGTTTTTATCGAAATGAAAAATACATTGCGCAGTGCACAATTTGGTGCGCATCTTGGGCCAAAATATATGTGCACATGATTGATATATATACTATATATATTAGGGTGGTCGTTAGCAGGTCTCAATCTAAATTTTTCTTGCGCCGCCCCCGAAATCATCTTCAAATAAGAAAAAAAAAATTCAGCCCCCTCTCAACCGGACGCATCCCCTCCCCACCCCCAAACGCTTACTTTTTCCCATTGGAATAACATGTTGCTCTCTCTCCATTTGCTTTTTTTTACCCCCAAAGGTTTAACATAAAAAAATTGAAAATTGGGTGCTCATAGAGTAATAGATGGACTATGGTGAAAAATTATTTGGGTCGATTTTCGACCGAATAACTAGAATACATATATGGCACCTCGGTTTCAGTAATAACTTTATCCAAAATCGAAAAAAAATAATTTAGGTTTTTTGGCCCAAAATCGACGGACATGTTTTTCTGGGATTCCAAGTGAATAGTATTTGAAAATTTTCGTTTTCTCATACGTATATTATTCTATGAGCACCCAAATTTTCAAATTTTTATGATAAAACTTTGGCGGAAAAGAATTACAATCGAAGAGAGGGCAAAATCCCACGTTATTGGGGAAAACTAAGCCTTTGGGGGGGGGGGGGGGGGAGAGAGGGCGGCACTTCCAGTTGTGATAGAGGGCTGGAATTTCTAGGGGATTTTTTTTTATTATTTGGAGATGATTTAGGGGGTGGTGCAAGAAAAAATTAGATTGAGGAGTGCTAACGGCCAGCCGAATATATATATATATATATTATTTGAGACGACTAATGAATTTTGTTTTGGTTGTTCCCATAGGTACTTTTAGGTACAGGTACATGCAGGGGTTTATATTGAAAAGCTTATACAATAGATCAATTGCCAGTCGATATCGGGACAATGCAAAATATCAAAAATGAATGGAAACCCTGTAATTACCCTGGAAATCCTTCAATTGGAATATAACTATACAAAATTTATTTTATTTATTCATTTATTCAATATTGCTTCTAAGGAGAACCATGCTGCTCCTATAACGAGGGGGTGAGTTGCAAGCATAAAATGGATAGTACAATAATAAAAAGCCACGGATAATACAAAAGAAATGAAAGCATAGAGATAATAATTTAAAGTCCGGGATCCCTATAACTACAAGCGTGTCGAACAAATAATAGTTCATATAGCGTGTTTGTATATTTTCACTTTCACTGCCAGTTTTTTTTTTCTCTTCAGATGATTTGGTCTCTCACGGTAGAACGACCTCTCGCAAAATAAAAACTCGACTGCAAGGATTTAAGGTCCTCTGTGCTCAAGATTCTCATAACCAAATCCTCATCGGACTCCCACACTGATCGCGAAGCAAGAAACTGGGTTAACTGGTATTCTGTAAAAGCAGAATGAAGCGAACAGTGAGGAAAAATGTGAATGACAGTTTCATACATAAAAACCCCAGGGAAAGTACAGTGAGGGCAAAGCTGTGTGGGGAGGATTTTGGTTGTACCATTTTTTGAGGAGAAGGGGCAAACGTGACTATTTGCTAGGTGGAGTTGGGCGCTTTGTTTTTTCAAAGGGAGAGAGGCATATCTATTTTGGGGGCAGGGGGGGGGGGGGTCGAGGATGGTCCTTTGTATCCGAATTTGGCTTGATTGCGAGCCAATATAGCTGTGATCGACCAAGTTTCGCAGGTACAAGTCGAAGCTGTCAAAGATCTCTGGCGTACGAAGAGTCCAATCGTCTCGATCCAAGTTCTCTGCCAAATCCTCCGCCTTGTTAAGAAGTAGGAAGACCACTTGTAAGGAACGGGTGTATACGAGTTCCTAGCCAGTGCAACTGATCTCAGCATGCACATTCCAGGCAGAAGGTTTGCATCCATTCTTAAAACTCTAATGAACCATAACCAGAGTTAATACATTGCTCTATACGCCAGGTGAGGCGATGCCGCTTCCATTCGAATCGCCCAGTTTGCTGTGTTTCTAGGTAGAGACGAGAGTCTTTTCAGGTAGTCATCGTATTTACAAATCCGATGGTAAAAGTCGGCCCCTACCGCACCGGCGAGTGCTGCAGAGCGGCTCCCATATGGGGAGTGCAAAAGGGTGAATGCAAAAGTGAAGAGGTGAACGAAGGAAAATACACACATCGGGAAGTTACTAATGCCACCCTTTAAAGTTCATTCTCCCACCCATTTATAGCAGAGTGCGCTGCAATTTTATCTCTCCATACGTCTTATGCTACATGTCTATAGGTATTGAACCCAGGCAATACTCAATTGATGAAATTGTTGTATACACTGACGCTACTTTCAATCAGGTAAGTAAAAAAGCTGAAAAAATTCCGAACGTGCAAAATCCATTTCTAGATTTCATGAAAATAAACCAGCCCTCATCCCTCAACCCAACTGTTCTTTCCAAGGATTTCCACCCATAGAATGCACAGCAAACAAGGCAAATCTGCATCAGATTGCAAATCCACAGTGGCCCTTTGATTCGAATCGATCTTCATAGGAGCGCGGAAACGCACAACAAAGCCTTTGAAGGAATCACTAGCCACGAAGGGCCCATACTCCCCCCCGAGAAAGCCAATACCCAAGCCTTTGCCGGACACCATATCGATTTCCCCCTTTCAACTGATCGAACGAGTTATCATCGACTTGTGAACCTTTTTAAAATATGAAAAAAATATTGGTGGTGAAGATAGGTACACCATTGTAACACAAAAAAGGCTATTTTCAAAGGGATAACCGGGATGTAAACAATGCTGATGGAACTTCTTGATTGCTATATTTTCCCTTTAGCTCCTGGACTCCTGGGGAATGGTATATAAAGCCAATGAAGAAAATGAGACATAAAAAGCCATAGCATTAATAAGGAAGACAGGTAGAGCGTAATGAGCTGTGCCATCAACGCAAATCGTTAATGAGAAACAACTGATCGCATTTTGTGGCGTACGATGTTTAATGAGAGCGATCAGCAGAGCACTGATGACTCTTTATGCCACTCGTCTCTCAGTATCTATTCTCTTTCTCTCTATCTCTCCCGGGAATGGGTATTATAATGAATTGGAGCGAGTGGCGAATTGGCACGCATAAGCCCCATTGAAAAGTGCAATATGCGCCCTGCGCGATTTTAACCATCCAAAGCGTGGTATTGTAAATACATTCATATACCAACAATTGTACCCCACTCGGCTTCAATCCCCGGGATCCTACTGATTACAATCGTTTCATATTTTATCCCTATCATTTTACCTCTGCCAGAGAGGCATGTGTGGAATATTTTCCAACGATTATTCTCAGTCATTGTTAGTGGACTTCATTGGGGATTATTATTTCGATTATTTTGAAATTATCAAAATTTATTGCAGTCAGGTCAACGTATCGGATATTTGCAGAGATAAACAACTGGTTTTTATAGTTTTTATGCCAGAGAGAGTGGGAATTATGGTGATTGTTATATTCCGTAATTATTAGATAAATTATTCAGTGAGCAAATCATGACTACCCTTCCTATTTGTTGTGCGCCAAACCTGTTTTTCACAAGGAAAAATTGAATGGTCTCTCGTGAATCACTAAACTATTTGGTCTTTTGGTTCTGGCTTTTTTTTCTCCGTCCCTCTCATTTGGACGCCCCGAGTAGCTGCTGTCTGAGCATTCCTTCAGGGGGCGTGCCCGAAACCCATCCACGCAGCTGGGGCCGACTTTCGCCATTTTAGACCATCGTATTTCTAAACACATGGTAAACTTCCAGAAACCCCTGTGTTACGATGGCGGGCACCTATGATGGATCCCCTTCTCCCTCCATCGGGTTAGGTTCCCGCTCGGCCGTGCCCTCTCATTTTTTGGGTACTGCCGATTGTGCACACGGATCGTTCCGGCTATCGGTCGGGATCCGTGAGAAGATCTTCCATGATGAAAGTATTGGCAGGAGGCCGGGCGCCAATCGATGGCCCTTGATTTAGTAGGCTATCACTCTACCAAAGCAGAACTTGAATGAAGCAGACAACTCATACTCAGGTCGATAATATCTACTTGCAATAAGTAGATTATGCTGAAGCCAATTCAGCCCATTTAGATCCAACGGAACCTCACTCTTGAACTAAGTCTTTTTTTGGCGCCGCACTGAATACAAGCGGATGAAATCTACCGGGAACAGGTGGATAATTGACCTAATTCAACCTTACTCAGGTCAAGCAGGTTGTAAATTGTATCAGTAACCTTTTTTTTTTTAACTTCCCGATAGGGGAAGTTATTGTGTTGCCCCCGAAAATGAAAAATCGATTTTCCATCAGATCTCCACGTTTCATGGTATTTCTGATGTTTCTAGACTATTTAAAACAAAATGTCTGTGTGTGTGTATGTAGCTAGGTATGTATGTGATCAAATTTTTCGTCCACGATTTCTCGCGACTGAGTTACGCGATCACCGTAGTGAATGATTCAACCGAAGCGTCGTCACGTAACTTAGATCTGATTAGTTTTTGGATGGAATTGGTCCATTACATGTATTGTTATTGACAATGTCAATTGTTCATAATATTCTACTGCATAAACTATTAGAGTTAGCGCAAAATTTATAAAAAAAGAAGTTGTTCCCCATATAAAAATACGTATTTATGTGTAATGCCTTTTTTCAATAATTTGCGTAAGAAGGGGGTATCGCAGTCTCAAACAATTATGTATGTAATGAGTGAATGAATGAATCCAGCGCGGTCATGAAGGTCCCAATCAAAGTATTTCCGTTCAGAATCGAGCGGATTACATTTTGGATGGCATTCGTGGAGTATATGCAATGTTATTAACCATTGCAATTATTTATACTTTTCCACTGGGTAAAATATTAAAGTCAGCGGGAAACTTGTCTCAAGAGAACTATTCCTTATATGAAAATACACATTTTATGTAGAATGACTTTTTCCATAATTTGCATAATTAAGGAGGTATGGCCGTCTCAACACTTATGTATGTAATAAGTGAATGAATGAACCCAGCGCTGTCAGGAAGGTCTCAATCGGAGCATTTCCGTGCAGAATCGAGCGGATTACATTTTGGATGGCATTCGTGGAGTATATGCAATGTTATTAACAATTGCACTGGTTTATACTGTTCAACTGGGGAAAATATTAAAGCTATCGTTTTTATTGCGGCCGCACTCCTATTGGCGTCTCACTCCCACTCAACTAACGCGCATAAGTTTCATCCTCATGCTCACCATACATCTACTCAAATATTCATCATTATCTGCCTCATTAATGACTCAGTTTAGAATTCTCAAATCTGCAAGTTTTCAGTATGACACTATTGATTAACCGGCGTATATTAGAGAAGAATAAATTTAGTACGCTGTGCTGAAATACCAAATCGGGAAGTGTTGTTTGTACCCCAAGTGGAGCACACACATGCGCACACCACTAGTCACAGAACTAGTTTCACAACTCATGCAGTACGATATGTATAGTTTAGGACAGTATATAAATTCGTTTTTACTCTGATTTATTGTGATAAGAGAATTGAGACGACTACAGATACAAAATATGAAAATTCTTGAACCATATTCACCTGACGGTTCAAGAAATCACATTCCCATATTCTTCTCTATAAAAGCCGTTACCCCCAGTAGTGGCATTCTCATATACACAAAGACCGTAGGCGGAAACTTGGCTAGCGGTTGGATCACGAAACTTTGTCTCCGCTCTCCCTTCTCCACCCACAAAACCCTCTTATTCCAGCACGTAGAAACTCCCTATTACATTACCGTTATAGGATTCTCACATACAGTTGCACACAGAATCACCCAGAATCACGAGGAGTGGTTATAAGAGCCAAAGAAGAAGAAGAAGAAGGAGCCAAGAGAATAAGAGAGGGTGTTACCACTGACAATGGGGTGGGAGTTGGGTGTCGGGGTGCTTTCGAAAATCCGCGACAGAACCATCGACGGTAACCAACAGATTGGAGCTTGCCGCCTTAATGCTCAGCTGACAAGACAAACAAATTTATAGGTCTCTTATCCGAAAGATACACGGGATTATCCCTCCCCACTGTTCACCCCTTTATTTTCTCCATCTACCTCTGGGACTACGTCTTTCCAAGGAATAACCTCAAGCCTTAGCTGACTCGCAAGCTCCCCGCAAAGCTCACTGAAATCGTAAAAACTTTATGTAACTTTTGCGAGGAGATATTCCACATTACCGTCCGACAAAAAGTGGGAAGAAGTACCTAGGAAATGCGGAAAAGAAGCTTGCGTACCAATATTCTATAATGAGGCGGAAGGAATATACTTTTAATTAGTGAATATCGAGATTAGCTGGATTGTTGTAGAAGAATTCAGTTCAACTACTGGAACTACAGTAGGAGTGGTTATAGTTCGTCAGTAGTCGTACCTCTCTCACCGATTATCGATGGCATAAGCGCAATGCAGCATTATTTATCGTTCAAGTGGCGGAAAAGAATCAGAAGATACGGTTAGACATATTTTAATGTCAAAGGCATCATTACATGTCGAGATTAAACATAGGAACATCCCGTCGCACGCACTTTCACAATGGAATATCTATCAAATTGGGCGATTTCCAGCACTTGAACGTTCGCCAACGATCTGGGTTTTTGATGCATATTTCAAAATCTAGAGAGATTGAGATAATATTCAGAGAAAGATTTTTGTAGAACGCAATTGAAATGGTGTTTATGAAATTGCCTCTACTCTCGCTTCTCAGATATTGGTCAAAAGTGAATGTGAAGGCAAGTCTACGGGCTTTAGAGTAAGATGACACTTGGCAAGACGTGGGGAAATTCAGTACTTATGGCGTTTCTTGAACAGACATTCATTTTTTTTCATTGCGCCAAGAAGAGTATACTGAAAAAAATGTACATTATAGTTTTGGAGATATTCGCCAGTGTAACTTTAGCTGCGAGGTCGAATATCTCGCGAACTGATCATGTGTCGAAAGCAAAATTTCGATTTTTTTAGAAGTTTGCAGAGCAGGAATTGAGCGATAGAGTAACAATAGGAGAACATTTTGATTAACCATTCAGAAGGGGGGAAAAATTGGAATTACTATTAAAGTAATTATTTTTCATTTTCTTTCAGAGAAACCACATATCTTTGCATTGCATTTTTTAAATGCCAGTGAGATTACAATTCAGAAAAAAAATGGAATTTGACCCTAGTTCTTGAGATGTTTTAAAAAATAGTTTCAAAAAAGTTGATTATCTTGAAACATACTATTAGGACCAATTATTTACCAGACCATACCGTCTCCAGGAAAATTTCTATATTTCAGCCCATTCTAGATCATGTCCAGATGGAATTATGAAAAATGAGAATGTAACGATCGCAAAGCTTCTATCCGAAAACCAGAACGAAATTCTTTCCCGCTAAAAGTCTTTACAAAAAAAAACACTCAATTCATCCTAATTCACTGCTGAAATGTACAGCTTGTCGGACAGCTCGTGGGGTGAGCCACTGAGCTCCAGCCTTAAAAAAGGCTTCACCTTTTCGAATAGCCCTCAATACTCAGTTTGGTATGTTTGGATCTACTCGCCATCCCTTTCCACTCACCACTTCCACCCTCCAACAAATATCTATCTCACGAGTTGACAAGTTTTCGCACAAATATTATCAAATATCGTTTTTATTCCATCGCTTTTGCGTTTTTTTACATAACTTAATCTACACAAGATTACAAATTGATGCAAATCATTTCCATAGTCCAATCGATAATTTTTAACTTTCTTATTTTTCGGGAAGTTCTTGGAATGAAAATTCGCCATTTCGCAAGGTAACTGCACTGATAGAAAAAATCTCTGACACGAAGAATCCATTCTCTTGAAACAAGAGATTTTCTTTGCAAAAGCCAAATTCGCCAATTTGACGGGAAATCCTCCCAAGGAGGATGCTCGAATGAGTTCCAAACGTTACTAGAACTTCACATTAGGCAATAAATACATGATATATCGACATGTGCTAAGTTTATACAGAAAAAGGCGAAAATTTACGTTAATAACAAAAATATAATTTTAGAAACAAACATTCAATAAACTGATATGTAACATACTCATTCTCAGGTACAAATGCCGCTCCGATTTGAGCATTTGAAAGCAAATCTCTTGTCTCAAGAGAATCGATGTTTCGTGTCAGAGATTTTTTCTATCAGTGTGGTATTTCAACTCTTTTTTCAGGATAAATCAGAACAGATCAGGAGAAATCGAAGTATGAATTGTGCAATCAGGATTTTCAATAGATACCATTTTTTTGAAGGTTTAAAACATGTCCAAAACCATCTCCAAATCCATTTTTTTTATTTTGCCTTCTAGGGGGAGGGGGGGAGAAATTGGGAGAAAACGTGATCTTTTCGCTGACTAGTCCTTAGCGACGTAACCCTTTAAGATATTTGCTGTAGACTAGAGTCCTGCGGGTTACCATCAGGACCTCAATGATATGGTTATAACTAGTAAAATATTGACGTGTAGTTCCTGACGCGCCAGGCAAATGAAACTTCAGACGAGGAATCGAACTTTTTTTTCAAGTTCAGGAAATCGGAAAAATTGTACAAAGTGTGACACCAAAAAACGCCCTCCCCCTCGACTTTCCCCCGATCCCTAAGTTTCCGGACAGCGTTAACACCTTCAGATAGTCCCATAAGAAGTTTCACTTCAAAAGGTAAGATGGAAGGTTCGGACATATTGTTGGGAGAGAAGTAAAACATCGACCACGCCGGGAAGCTTCCCGTTCGGTTATACTCGGATATCTGCGTGAAACCCCGGGTAAACGGTTAGAGTCAAGTGCGAGAACTATCAAGAGCTAAAGGGTCAGCGGCGAACCTCACCAGTATCTTCCCTTGTACTTACAGTAGAGTGTCTACAAGACCCCAGATAATGACCCAAGTACGTCCGTTGAAGTGACGTAATATTTTCAGTAAATTAAATATTAATTAGTTGGTTAGTTGAGATTTTTTAACTGTACATTATGTTGTAAAACAGAATACATGACCACACAGTCAATTATCAATTAACACAGAAAATTACATGTTCTACAGCGGTAGAAACTAAGAATCGTAAATGGTCGACAAGATCCAGTAAGAGAATAATAGAAACACAGAAACAAATAATAGAACGGAACTGAGTCAAAAAACTTAACAGGCCAGGCACTCGATAGAAGCCATGGTAGAACCGTCAGAAGTAACTGAAATTAAGGAATGATCAGGGCGGCTTAGTCACCGCTCAATAGGAAAAAACGAAGCACTACTTTCACAGATTGGAAAGATGGAACATTACTGATGGTAAATGTGATAACCGCACGGTGAGAAAAATTTCATATTCCTTTCAACTAAAAATTGCGAATAATCACTGATTTGCTTCTTGAGTCCTTGCATTGAAAAGTGAATTCTAGACGAAAAAAAGAAAGAAATATATCCCCAAAAATGGCCGATACTCCATCTAGCTCGTTGAGGACTATTTCATCAATGTTACTAGCCTGAAACCTCCACTTTTACCAAATGGAGTGTGTTCAAGAATAATATAATGCTAACAGGAATAAATATGGCACAGACATTTCATCCCAGAAACAACTCATCAGGCAGACTAATTAATTTTTGGTTTGTGTTCATTAGTAGATTAGGAAATCAACGTCCAATACAGATTTAACCAATTTTTAATTTAATCAATATCATTTTTCTCTAAGCATTGTGTTTGAATTTGAAAGACAAATTTTTGTTCAAAATTTCTCAGACAGTAATTTCTTCCGCTCATCTGGAGCATCCTCGTCTTCTCTCAATATAAGATCTCGAAAGCAACTGAAGAACCTCAGTGGTTAGATAAGTTATAATGACATTTAAAGTTTCAATCGTAAGGTAATAGAAGTAAAATCTTTTGAGTAGGTGAATGTTTTATTTCAATAAGTTGATCACCTTTAACTTCCCGATGTTTCGAGAAGTTATTGTAATGGCCTCTAGATCGATTTTGTTTATTTCGATCCGTAACTAGGGTTTTAAGTATACCAAAATGCTTCCCGTCGAATGCCGAACGAATGTCTGTGTGTGTGTTTTTTTTTTTTTTTTAAGAGGGAGAAGCCAACCGCCTTCCTCATGCTTCCTTCTGTCTCTTTCCTTCTGCTTTTTCGTACTTTTTCCTTTATTAAACAAACTTACAAAATTAACAAATAAAAATATAAAGTGCAACGGACAATACCCCTTGGCACATACAATACAGTTCGGTTGTCCCCAGACCACGACGGAACATCTGTGTTGCGTACCAACATCTTCATTTATTTAAGGTAGGCAAAAAGATATCCAATTTTGTGGAATCAAGTTTAGTTTCTTGAGTTAATTCTTATTTTCCATTTTACTGTGAACAGAAAATTGTGCACAGCATTGACAGAGCTATAAATTATGCCTAGAAATACTGAAATTTCCACGACGTCAGAGGAAATCACGTCGAGACAAAATTTTGGACAATGAGTCCCTTTTTTTTATAGGGTTCAGTCAGTCAACTTCGGGAATTTCCCCATTTTTTCATACAGTTTCAACGGTTTTGAACTCTCTCTTGAGCTCGAGTGTCCAACATGTGTTTGACATTCATTTCCAAACCTTTACTGAGGTTCATTGTTCTCATATTTAGCATCCTTGCTCGCGCAATATTTTCCCTTGTCATTTTCTTTAACCAACCATGTTTTAAGAAAATGTCAACGGTTTTTCCCATCCAATAAGATGTTGACAAATACATCCCACCCACTTTGGTTCAGGCAACGTAGCTTTTCTCAAAATTTCTACAAACCAGTCTATCGGTCATTTGCGATGGCCACCCCATACCTGGGACCCAAAAGGAGTCTTATGGTTCACCATGCCTCAGCTAGGAAAACTCATTGGAAATATTTTCCCACTTTTTCTACAAGTCGAGGAGTGAACCATAAAGCAATTGAATCGCCCCTTCTGGACGTGCAGGTAATAAGCAATATAGCGGTAGTTGTATTTTGACCGAATATAAGTTTTCACAAAATCCAACATGGTTAACTTGCCCATGTGATCGGTCAAGCCAAACACCCAGCTTCGGTATTACTCGATGAGTCATCTACCGGCCTTTGCTCGAGGCGTCCCACTGTAGCTGCCATCGGTGGATGCTGTGGTTACCTTCTTCTGTCTTCAGTTTCACTGGGCACAGCTCAGTTGATGTTTTGCGTGTGTAGAGTCGCCTACGCTCCTCCGCTAGAACTTCAATATGTATCATCCCAGCAATGACACACACTGCTTCGTTGGATACTGTCCGGTATGCGCCAGCTACTCTAAGGGCACTTAGCCTGTACACTGGGACAACTTGCCGTCGTGTTCCTTGATTTCGTAGTGCATCAGTCCATATATGGTATATCCATACTGCTTGCATGTTGGCCTTGTTGTCTAAAACTGAGTCGGGCATCAAACATAATTCCTAGGTACCGTATATAGGGCTGGGAAGTTATTTCGTGCTCGCCGACTAGCAGCGTGATTGTCTCCAGTTTCTTTCGGCTCGTGATGAGTAGTGTCTCAGTCTTATGCTCTGCAAGTTGTAGACCAATCGAGTCCATAGATTTCCGTATCCTGTTAAAAACATTCTCAAAGATGAGCTGAAGCGTGAATAGGTGTTTTTCCACGATGGTTATAGCCACGTCATCTGCAAAAGCCACGAGCTTTGCCCCCGTCGGCAATGCCAGTTTCAGCAGTTCGTCGTACACGATATTCCACAGAAGGGGCCCCAACACGGAGCGTTGAGGTACGGCCCCAGTCATCTTATATATTTTGGGACCTCTTTCTGTGTCATACTTAAAAACTCCGTCGGTGAAGTAATTTCCTACCATCTTTTGGAGATATCCCGGTACTGATAGCTTCGATAATGCAGCCAAAATGGAATCCCACCGTACCGAGTTGAAAGCGTTCTTGACGTCCAGAGTAACAACCAAACAGTATTGTTTCGTACCTCCTTTCCATCGTCCGCCCTCAATCGCTCTCTTCGCTGTTCTCACCACGAGGTCAATAGCATCCAACGTACATCGTCGTCGCCTAAAACCATATTGACCGTCGGCCAACGGGGGTTCCACCGCTGCCTCAATTCGCTGGTGTACTATGCGCTCCAGAATCTTGCCCGCTGTATCCAGCATACAGAGTGGACGATATGATGGCTCGTCCGGTGACTTTTTCCCCTTGGGGAGAAGTACGAGTCTCTGTTGTTTCCATCTGTTGGGGAAAATACCTTCCTGGATGCACGCATTATACATTTCGAGAAACATTCCGAGTACTGCATTGATGGCGGCCATCAACGCAATATTTGGCACACCATCGAGACCGGGGGCCTTGTTGTTGCCCACTCTACTACAGGCCCGCAATAGTTCCTCAGCTTTAATCGGCGGTGTATTCCGTCGATGTTAGCACCCTCCATCTGCTTTTCAGCCACACTCGTTTGTTGGGGGAATAAGACTGAGACAATTCTTTCTACAAGCCGAGGACAGGTCCGTGATGGCATCGGCTGGCTCTTGACTCGCGTCATAACCACCTTGTACGGTCTGCCCCAAGGATCCTTTTCGACTTCCTCCAACAGCTCGTTCCAGCAGTCTCGTTTGCGAAGCTGTATGGCCTCGGTGAACTTACGCTTAGCCGCTTTATACTTTAGTTCAAAGCTTCCGGAATTGGATTTCTTCCTTGCGCGTTGCCAAGATCTTCTCGCTGCGAGGCATTCCTTGCGAAGCATAGCTATTTCATCGCTCCGCCAATACACCGGTGGCCGTCGGTTTCCACTGACTTTCCTGGGCATCCTCGCGTTGCAGGCATCCGTGACTCTCTGCATGACGCCATCCTCTTTTTCGGTGGCATTTCTACCACCTACTGAGTCGATCTTTAATGCCACAAGAAAACTGGTAATGTCGAAATTTCTCAGATTCCAGGCGATTTTGTTTGTTTTGTTCGATGTGGGCGCGAACCTTCAATCAACCGACACATCCCAGAGTACCGCTCGATGATCACTGGCAGTATAAATCTTGGATACCTCCCATGCACAATTGACTTTAAGCAGTCTACTGCTGACGGAGGTGAGATCTATAATTGAGCTCGCTCGTCCTCTGCGAAATGTCGGTTCATTTCCATCGTTCAATAGGACGACATCTAGAGGACGACATGGCTTCCAGTACAACCCGTCCTCGCTGATTGGTCTCCTTGCTGCCCTAGTCAACTGCCCAGGAATTGAAATCTCCTGCAATTGCTACTGGGAAGTGCTGTTTCGCATCCACCACGAGCCTATCTAGGAATGCTGTGAAGTCTTTATAACAAAGACTTGGTGGTGCATAGCAGCTATACAGATAGATACCATTTACCTTGGCCACAACAAATCCAGACTATTGGTCACCGTTATATGCTTCAAACGGCAGAGCACCGCAGGACCAAATGACGGCTTTATTGCTAGTATCGGTAACCCAGTTTTGGGTATATAGGTTCCTCTAAGGTTCCGAAATAACGGCAACATCAATCTTCAGGTCTCGAACCGTCTGCGTCAGCAAATCGTGTGCTGTGGCGCAGTGAGCCAGGTTCACCTGTAACACTAGTACTATGACTGTTTCCGATCTTCTGCAGTGCACCCTGGTAGACTGGACATTTGATGCTACCAGTTACATGGGCATGGTCTTTCGTGGGCTCCAGTTCTACGCATAGGACGCATTTCGGAGACGCTTCACAAGCAGAGGTTTTGTGCCATTTTTCGCCACATTTATAACACAGGTCTGATGGGTCAATGGGGCTCTTGCAATTGACGGCAAGATGCTCGTAGTGCCAACACTTGAAGCACTTTAGGGGCTTTACCACTGCCACGATGCGAGCATATACCGGGCTTATTCGTATTTTACTACCTTTACTCAGTATATTTCTTGCACTAGCGGCAGGGAGTACCACCGTAGCCGATTGTGTCCCTCTGTATGCCTTGCGAAGAGACTTGATGGCATTCCATGAGATATCACTATCTGTGCCATCAACTTTTCTCAGGGCATCAAGTATGTCTTCTTTCGTAGCGACTTCGTGGAGGTCTTTAATTTCGAGTTCTTCTTGAGGTCCCTTATTAAACACTTTTGCTTCGTTTTGCAGGGCCCCAACTAGTGCCTTCTCTAGCTCAACACCTTCATCCTTTTTTCCTCTCTCAATGATTAGGAGAACGTCTCCGGAGCTGTTTTACGGATTTTGTCAACGCATGAGCTAGCCGCATAAACACCTTGGTCCTTCTTTATTCGTCCCTATATTTCCGAGTACGTATCCTTCCCCGTCGGACGAATAATGAGGGCATCAAGGCGAATTGCTGCTTTCCTCTTCGACCGAGGTTTAGTCTACGTATAGTACCGCGTAGATTTTGGGACGGGTCATGTTTTTTTCTCCGTCTCTTGACTTTCTCCCATGCACTTGCATCGTCTTTTCTTGCAGAATTCGATGCTTCCTCCATGGCCCTGTTTCCATCTAACCGGGGTCTATTTTTTACGAGGTCCTCCACATTAATGGACGACGTTGCTGCTGCCTCATCGTCGGCACTCTTGAGCTTTTTGCCCATTGTGTCATCAGGCGGTGTCCTCTCCTGTCTTTTGTCCCGTCGTGTTGGTGTCTTCTCAGCCGTCTTCGGTTTTTCAATGGACTTATGACCACTCCGTAGACTTAGCTGGGACAATCTAGGACCTGAAGGGGTGAGCCATCCAACTGCTGGCAAGGGTGTTTTGCCTGCCCCTGTCTCCCTCATGGATCTTATTCGCTTTGCGGCCATTTGAATCTTCTTAGCCAGCTTTCTCATGTCTTCATTGATGGTTCTCCTGTTTTTATCGGTAACAGAATTCACTAACGTTGCAAGATCATTCTCGCACAGGTCCCATGTGCTCTGCATAGTAGGTACAGTTCCACTTGTAGCATTAAGGGCCAAGTGGGCCACCCGGGGACGATCAAGTGATGGTTGGCTCTTCCCACAATCCGAGGAGCCAGCGTCGGCCATAAGGGCTTTCACCTGGTCGGAAACGCCCCCATGGAAATATATATATGGAGTTATGGATGAGGAAATATATCATGATATATTAGATATATCTCATATAAATTTAATGTAAAAAATATACATTGAACAAATAAAAATAGAATATAAGATTCATATATTTTCAACATTTATATCTTTCCTATATCCATAATATATGCATGGAAACATGAATAATATATGTTAAAATATATCATTTTATTATATGTTTATACCCATATCATACTTATGAATAACCTATAAATTTCGATATATGGTATTATATAGCAAGCATATACGCGGAAATCTTATATGACCTATGTATAATTCATACGTGGGCAATATATTAAATATATAAGTGAAAATAATTCGTTGGACCAAAGAAGTTTATATTAGTCCTATATAAGTGTTCATGTACATTAAATATATACGTATATATTTCGTTTATATATAGTATCTAAAATAATATATATCATACATTTCTTGGGTGATATATTTCATATATAAGTACATGTATATCTAAAAAGATACGAGTCTATATATTGCATATAAACGTGGTTATATATGATAATAATACGTATGCTTATATAGCATGTATATGAATTGCATGAATGATCGCATATGGCATAGATAGTAAATTATACATTAAACTCTTACATGGCTGATATATGGTAAATATATTCAATGTGGAAGTAATTGTTTCTTACTTCATATATATTATGTATATTATGTATATTATATATATTATGTATATTGTGTATATTATGTATATTATGTATATTATATATATTATGTATATTGTGTATATTATGTATATTATGTATAATATATAAACTATATATTATATCTAAACTATATATATTTGTAACAACCAGAACTATATATAAACGTGCTACTTGATATATATTTCGTATTATTCTCTCATTTCCTTTTTGCGTAAATTTTCGATAGACACATCTTACGAATTAATTCGGATCTTCTTTCTGCAGGAGAAGGGCATTGTTCATTATGTTTTTCTAAGTTAAGTTAAGAGTTCACAATGAGTTATACGTCTGCACGCTATGGAAAGACCACAGTCTTCCATCTGGATGAAGAACACTTTTTCTATGATAGAATGGGTAGGAATAGCGGCAAGTATATCGATTTTGCCTTGCAAAAATGTGATGTGGTTCAATCGTCGATGAGCAATTAATGATTTGTTCTGTTTCTTCAGATAATAACCAAGACCGTAACATGTGAACTCACCATCCTCCTGTACAACTACGAATTTCTTAATTTTGAAAATCTCAGAATCCTTTAGCATGACAAAGTAACGTTGCCTTTTTGTGGGCCGAAGATATGATTTACTATGAATCATCTCATGACCTAAAATCATTCGTTGATAATAGCGTACAAGATCATGGCGATTTATATCAACATTGATACGCTGAAGGGCTAAGAAATCATCATTCTGAATGATTTTGATTTTAGGCTTCCCCAATAGACAAGTTCTTCCTACTCTCAAAGATATTTGAGGATATGTCTGTTTATGAAGAACCCTGTTCAGATATGAAATCTGGGCTTCAGATAATTCATTGCTGCAGATGTCATACAATGTGTGAACGGTGTTTGGAAGACGGACAGAGTTACAAATTTGTAGAGCAGGATTATTTGAACTTTTCACGAAATTTTGGAGTCGTTGGTAACAAGTCTCGTAACCAAAGGCGCTGTGAGTCCAGAGAGGACCCCAATCCAACACACCCTGAACCAAATGTACAAGCAAGTGGATATTGTACGATACATGTTGCTTACCATAGAGAAGCGGAATGGCCTTAACAAATTGGTGCAAACAATTATCAGCATAATAAGCCTCAGATGGTAAAATAGATTTCGAGATGAGAATTGCAATAGCATCAGCAAGCAATGCCCAATGATCCACATATTTCGAAGGAAGTATACGCTTCAAAATCGGAAGGCTGTAGAATAGTAGAAACATGACCCACTCGTGAGCTTTCCAATGCGATCGTTCCGACATTTTCCGAGAAGTCCTAGATACTTCCAGGGAAGGTTGAAATGATAATAGCATGTTGTCAACATATTTTATATGTTTGCCACAATAAAATTTTTCATGATGATATTCTGAATTGAACCACAGTCTTCCGGATTCACGCTAGCAAGCTAATATATCCATATGCACATATACAGGGTGACCCAGTTAAAACAGTCCACCTGAATAACTTTTGAAATAAGGGGCAAATGAAAAAATGTTGCATACAAAAATTGGAGGTTCTTGAAGGGAACATCCGATGCGAGCTTCATTTTGAGCTTGCAAGCATGACCTTGCAAGCTGCAAGCACAAAGCTCATTTTTTAAAATGGAACCCACATATTTTCTTCCTATAAAACTTGTTCCTCTTAACGCGGTGTTTCCAAACATATGGTCATGTATGCCGATTCCTCTGATTTTACGGTAAAAAAACCGTAAAAACAAGTTCCGCAGTTGAATCCCAAATTTATGCATGTAATACGGTTTTGAATCAAGTTGCACACAGAACTAAGATATTTCAAAGCAGATATTCAATGTTTTCACCATTCACTGCTTTATCCGGAGATGACAAAAGACGATTTTATTTGAAACTTACTTTGCGGTTCAGACATTTCAAAGCAGGTGTTCAATGTTCCCGCCATTAACTGCTAGACATAATTCGATTCGGCGGCGGAAGTTCTGTACGACCTTTTTCAGAACAAGTCGAGTTATACCGGCAATCGCTTCCCTGATTCGTCTCTGCATATCACCCTGAGTGGTTGGTCGATTTTGATACACTACATCCTTAATGTAGCCCCATAAGTAATAGTCGAGTGGTGTTAGATCTGGTGATCTTGGTGGCCGTATCACATAACCACCTCGACCAATCCAGCGATGACGGAACGAAAGACTGAGGTGTTCTCTTACACATAATGCAAAATGAGGTGTTGCACCATCTTGATGGAACCACATCCTCTCCCTGGTTGCTAGGGAAACGTTCTCTAATAACGCTGGTAGATCATTTTGCAAAAATTGTAAGTAATTCTGACCAGTTACAGTTCCGTCGAAAAAAAAGGTCCAATGATTTGCTCATCGACCATCCCACACCACACGTTCAATTTCCACCTATGCTGATGATCAATATGCTGTGTCCATCGAGGATTTTCCGGGGCCCAGTAATGGCAATTGTGACGGTTTAAAGCCCCCGTACTCTGAAATGTTGTCTCGTCACTGAACAGCACGTATTTTAAAAAATCGGGGTCTTCATCGAGTTTCTGCAACGCCAAATTGCAAAAGGTAACCCGATTTTGCCTGTCTTGGGCAGATAGTGCTTGTGTCATCGTGATGTGGTATGGGTGGTATCGTTTCGATTTCAGAATGCGTCTTGCTGTTTCTCGCGGTATACCTGAGTCTCGCTGAATCTGTCGTACACTGATGTGAGGATCCAGATGTACCATAGCCAATACCGTGTAAACGCGAGCGTCTTCAGGAGCGACACGAGGTTGTCGTCTCTGCTGGAATCTACCTCTTCGCCAATTGAATTCGAGATGTCGAATAACTCCATGTGCAGGCTGACGAATGCGATGAGGATACCGTTGGCAATACAATCGAGCGGCGGCTCGGTAATTACCCCTACACTCTCCAAGAACTAATAGAATATCCACAACTTCGTTAGATGAATGATGTACAAAATGTCCGGAAAACGAAGCGAACAAGCTCGAGTTTAATTCTGTACTGTTCAGAGTACTTATTGTCAAAATGAATGATCCGTCCTAATAGCTATCCTCAGATTACCTCAATACTGTTGATTGTTTGCATTCGACCACAGCTTGTTGATCAACGAACGGGAAAACTAATCTGTGTTTTCAGAGAGAAATCGAATGAATTGATTCAAAACCTTATTACATGCATAAATTTCGGATTCAACTGTGCAACCTGTTTTTTTACCGTAAAATCAGAGGAATCGGCATACATGAGCATATGTTTGAAAACGCCGCGTTAAGAAAAACAAGTTTTGTAGGAAGAAAATATATGGGTTCCATTTGAAAAAATGAGCTTTGTGCTTGCAGCTTGCAAGGTCATGCTTGCAAGCTCAAAATGAAGCTCGTATTGGATGTCCCCCTCAAGAACCTCCAACTTTTGTATGAAACATTTTTTCATTTGCCCCTTATTTCAAAAGTTATTCAATTGGACTGTTTTAACTGGGTTACCCTGTATATGTAACATATATAATATATAATATACTATATTTAATATATATTATATTATATATATATATATATAATATATTGTATATATTGCATATATTCTATATTATATATATATAATGTGTATAATATATATGTTGTATCTGTAAGCAATATATCCTCCTGATATTATATTGCATGTATAATATATATATGTATCATGTATAGATATAATATCGGACAGAATATAACATATATAGATATATGTATGGAAATATATATGTATCCTATGGTTTATATATACATAATATACTCGAATGGGCCAATTTGATATATGAGATATATTTCAATCTATATAGTTCCTTCGAAATATATATATATACATATATATTTATTTACGTGTTATTCGACATTCCATATCCATTTTCTTATATTTAAATTTTATATATTTCATCGATTCGGTGATATATCTCAAAATATATATATTTCCATGGGGGCGACGGCGGGATTTCGCTTTTGAGGGTTGTCCGCGTGGGATAATATTGTTTTATCATCACTGTTCATGTTTGCTTGATGGACTGTTATAGGGAGCCCACCCGTGGGTTCGGGAGTTAGATTTCTCCCTGTGTATGCGTGTGCGTATCTGGATCCCGGATCCCGGATTAAAGGTCCTAGGTTTGCGCCTGGTAGCCAGAGAATATTTTTAACTAGTAGAATAAAATGAAGCTCGCAGATTGGTACCTTACGTTGGCCATACCTAGTTTGCATTTCCAACACGTCACTTTTCTATTTTGAGAATGTTCACCTATCAATTTATCAAGCAGATAATTATGAATATTATTACCACTTCCACTTCCAGAGGAAGTTCTACTTCATACTTTTGCCATAACTCTGACCGATTTTATAATAGAGAGTAGTAAACAATTCAATTGTTAATAACAAAACAACTGCTCTGTCAATTTAAGGATGCTCGACCGCCACTCGTCATTTTTTTCAATTCTTCCACAATTTACTCCAACTTTTTGGTTTTCTTGGCGGGAAAAAATGTACAATTTGTACATAACATTATTATTTACGGACTCTCAAAATTTTATCACCGTAAACTTATTTTTGAGTTTTTCCTCTACGCGTGTATGAAAATTCATAAAACTTTAAACAAAACGCTGAAAAATGGGTCTGCGACAATGAAATTTTAGGAGTCGGTAGAGAATAAAGCTACAGAAAAATTGTATATTTTTCCCGCCTATCAAATCATTAATTTGGGATAAATTAACAAAAAATTGAGAATAGTGAGAAATAGCGGTCGAACATCCTTAAACCAACAACTAATCCGATCTAAGTTCCATGAAGACGCTGCGAATAAGACCTTGATGATCCAGATCGTTCTACCTGTTGGTGAGAAATTGTTAATGAAAAATTCCGATTCCACACATACAGAGATGCACACGCACACCGATATTTGTTCAGAATTCGACGCATTTTGGTATGCTTAAAACACCAGTTACGAAGCGAACAAAAATCGATTTAGGGGTCATTACAATAACTTCCTGAAAAATGGGGAAGTTAAAAATCGATCTAGGGGTCATCACAACATTTAGTTTCAGCCTCCACAAGTTATGTGAACCTGTTCCGCCGTGCGACACTGCCCAGTGTCGTGTCGGTTCCGCTCTTACATCTTTCCATAATTCTAATATATATCGATATTTTCTCCAGTGCCTCCTTTTTACCATAGAGACCATACCTGTTCGTATTTTTGCATCTCAGGAGAAGGAGAATAAGTGAGTTAGCTTTCCGACATGACAAGTCAAGTTCTAATAAACTCAAATTGATAAGTGTTATTGTATTGGATTTAAATTCTGATCAATCTATTTATCACCTTCCTTCCTTCCTCATTTTTGGCTAATTATCAGCCAGGGCCAAGCTCGGAAGATTTCTAGCATCATTTATAAAATGCATGGACTATATAAACTTTCGAACACAGTGTAAAATGCACATTGCTCCCACTTTTCCAGTGTTACCCTGCCTATTACTACCACCGTAAATGGCGAGCAGAATTGTATTGTTATCTCGTTTTTCCGACATTATACATAGTTACTTGTTTTCATCATGCGTGTTCTTTGAAATTTCACATTTTTGTTCAGTTCAGACTCGTTTATTATCAAAAACAAACAATCCTCCTACGCAATTGACCCCCTTGAATGTGTTATAATCACGAGCGATGGCGTAGAAGCGAGGGGAAAATTTGTGCCCGCGCATGTTCTGCACTGCCCGGAGAATTGGTATATTTCATCTAACTCCTGTGAACATCATACTCCTCACAAATTAATGTGGGCGATATTAACGTCCTGTCGTCCGAGTAGCCCTTCAATATGTGGACGACAATATATGTGTGCGGAAGATTAACGATGTTGTCATAAGGATAGCAGGGAATTTGAATTTGGAAGTATTCCCGTAACTAATTCGGAAGTATGGAGATGTCTGACTTATCCATTTTTTTGTTACCCTAGTAGAAATTGGATGTGATTCTGCGGCGTTGAGCCCCGGGGCGAGCATCCACGTGTACCACTGGCACGCTGAACCGCACAGGGCGCGCGGCGTTGGACGGCGGCGTGTCTGCCGCGCTGAATGGCGGGGCTACCGGCGCAACGCCACGTGCGCATGTTCGAGTACATTTAGTCGTTGAGGTTAGGTCCATTCGTTGATAGGCGTGTGTATCAACCCCGGAAAACAAAAATTACAAAGAGAACAGATACGAGCGGACTTATAAAAGTGAAAATAATAAAGGTGAATGAAATGGAGCCAGATTATACGGAAATAATCATTGGCAATTGAGTCGGGCATTGTATCGTTCATGGGCGATTGAGTCGGGAATCGCAGATGTGCACCTGGACAAATTATTGAAGATTTTAAATAGAATAATAAAAAAGCTACCACTATGTGCTAAAACATTCCTAAAAACAGCCTCAGTTACATTTGATATCGTGTCAATTCCGGATGCTGATGGCAAAACTGAGGGAGATATTGTTTGTTTGTTTTCAATTAAATTTGTGGGAGTGCATTTCAGCATTATTATCCTTAGTAATATTACTTTTTGACTTAATCGAACAAAATTTGATAACGAAAACATAGCTAAATATTCGGTCAATACAATTGCACTTGAATGAAAATAAATGTTCACCCTTTTCCCCACTCCGCCCTGACTAACGCCTTTTTCATTGAATACACATTAAATATTGCACACTCGATCACTCAATGGAATTTGAACATAATAAACGGGCTACGATCTAGATTAAGAGGGTAGAAACCACTGGTTTCACTGTGCGGCCCGTCAGCACCACGGTATGGCCCAGCAGCGCGCCTACCGCGCTGAAGTACCTAGGCGCCGCGAGAGAAGTGCACGACGGATCAGCGCCGGTTCTCATAGTGAGACGCGCCGCGGTGCCCAGAGCCGCAGCGCCCATGCGGCTTTCAATTTCTACTAGGGTAGTCGTATTCTGGCATACACCCTATCGAATTTCATGAATCTACAGTAAAATAGTGACTTACTCTAAAACACTCCATGAATTTTTATTAGTAAGTAAAAAGATGTAAAGGGGCATAATCGCGATTATAGTCGTTTAAATGGGATGTAAGGGGCTTACGATGGCTTGGATGTTAGGCGGCGAATGTGTAATTCAGAGGGTCTGAGTCTAATGCAAGCAGCGCCGGTTATTATTGGTAGCAATGGAATTTATTTATAAATGCTATGTTTAAAAGCACATCGTAGACCTCCGTGGTTCGTCACGACTCAAAAAGTAGTATAAATCCTGGATGAGCATTAACAACCGTTCCAGTGTTAGCAAACGAGCCGGTCCCTGTCCTGTTTGGAATATTGGGCTCAGCTAGGTGTAAACCCTGGTAACCGAATATCGATATTCAATCGACGTAAGACCTTGGATATTGAATGCCAACAGAACAAATTATTTTTCTAATCCTATAGAAAAAAAAATCTGATATTTTCTACGACATATACAAAAATCTAAGTGATTTTTGAAAAATTGGAGTTTTTCGAACTAAACCACTGCGGCGAATTCAGAAAAGTTAATAAAAAATATTGAAAAGTAATGAGTTTGTTGATTAATTTGAATACACAAAGTCTAGCCTACCCTTAGTCACCAGACCTGGTTATTGGCTGTACCAATACTGGTGAGAAAGTTTCAACATGAGATGTAATGGAGGACATTACCGGAGTTGGCATCAGTCTTCGATACAGCCTGAGATGGCTATAACCCGTGAACTCGAGACTTGGTTATAGCTTGTACCAAGGTTGGCGGCAAGCCTTAAAGTCCAATGCGAAACACGGCAGTGCCACGGGTTGGTGTCAACCTTGTCCTCAGGCTGGTACTAATCCGGCAATACCCAGGCTTGGGTACCAGCTCTGTACCAATACTGATCCAAGCTTGGCACGGTCATCGTTGCCAGTCCGACCATAAGGCTGATATCACCACTGGTACAAGCAAATCCTAACCTAGGATGCTGAGAGTTGGTAAAACAAGATTGATCCAAGTTTCGGCCCATTGTTGGACTTGCAATAACCCACCGAGCGGCGGATCATATTCTGATTGGTCGTTGGCAGTATTGAACGAAATATCTACTGATCGATGCGGTCATGATTTGCGGTTGGTTTCATTTGGGCTTTTCAAATTAAGAATTCAGATAATCATAAGGATTACAATAAAAAGTAAAAATGAAGTAAAAGAAAATATATATATATAACGATAATAAAAAAAAACATTAATTATCGACAAGTTCCTTTGAGTTTTATCAACGACATCCTGGTTGAGCGATCCCTTCCCCGCCCGCTTCTTCTCCCTTCCCATTATTTTAGCGTCCTCACCCCCATCAGCCGATAAGGTTAATGTATCCTTGGCTGCTCCAACAATTAATTTGAGCAAGGGTTAATTAGATACAAAGTTTTTCCGATTAATTTCCCGCCTTGGTCGAAGCTAATAGTGCTGGTGCAAGTTTAATTAGCAAGGTAGTCTTTACTATCAATACCAAATTAGTCGACATCTTCATAATATGCTGGCTGAAAACTATATTCCTAGATTCCTGAATCTGATAAGTGGAATTAAAAATTCAATAGCAAAACCTGTCAATTAAAGAGAATTTTCTGTAATTATTCAGCTGACAACAGCGTGGTTAAGATCTCATTTGATGCGTTCACTTGTTCATCACTTGCTCGAATATTAGCTGTAAAAATTACTGATTAGCCTTTCTCACTTTTTAAAGAGTTCACAATGTTTCAAATATTTCAGTATTTCAGAAAAATTGATTTCATGGTTTAATTCACCGTTCACGATATATTCAAAATTCGGACATTCAAGCAGGGTTCTCTGAGCTTGGATTGGGATTCCCCCCATTTGGCCTTTTAGTTCTTAAATAAATGGGCTGTGGGTTCGACCCTCCGCGGGCCACAATAATAACTTCCCGATGTCTACGTGTGTGTGTACTTTCCTTCCAATCTCTCATTTTTCTCACCATATGGATTATATATGAACTCAATAAAATTGTTTTGTCGAATGGATGTATTTAGTTCAATTCGGTATCGGAATTCGAGAATCTATTCTTAATGCAAGTATCGTTTAATTTTTCGTGGTGCTAAACGATTCTTCTTCGAACACATTTATTTAGAAAATATAAAAAGGACATTGATGAACAAAAAGGAGAGGCGAAGTTTTCGATAATTATAAAAAACTCTGATTATATTTGGGGAAAGATGGACTCGTAAAGGTAGGCACAGATAATTCAAAATGATTTGAAATGTGAGGATTTGCTAGTTTCTAGAGAAGTGTCAATACTCCTTTTTGGCACGCACTGCAGTAATTTCAAAATTGTCAAAATGTTTCTCAAGTTCCATTGATAAATTTTTAGAAACAAGAGCTGACAAGTGAGCCGCAAATGATTCCAAATAATTTTATATTCGCTAAAGAAGTTTCTTTTCAAAAAATGTGAATACATCCTTTTCGCGCAACACACGCGATTTTCGGTCTGGGAAGTTTTAACCGTTGTCTATTTTTGCTATCGGGTATTATTAACCAGATATTTTTCACCCTGTATTGGAACCGAAAACCGAATTGTACTCACTTTTCTATGTATGTTTTAGGTGATTCACTATTTTAGCCTGAAATTTGTATACAACTGTTCGTATGACTTGCTCCAATAAACGTTAAAATTCTCGCTCACTTTTTTTTATTGTTCTTTAACGTCGCTATATTTATGCTCCTATTTTTGTGTGCTAATCACCGAAGGATCAGTTTGTAAATAAAGCATTTATAAATAAATTCTCTTTCGCTTTGTATTTTTTATTAAATTTCTATAATTTTTCTCTCTATGTAGGCTCAATTTGAAAGCTCCATGTAGCTGGGTAACTATGACTCGTTTATATACTTTTCGCGGGCATATGAATAGGCGGAGGTATATAGCGGTATTAAATTATCTAGCTACAGGAATAAAAGAAATTTGTGGGAGTGCACCGCGGCTTTGATTTTTGCATGCGAAAATTGTTTCGCGAGCTATTCCTCTAATTTTCAACTTCGCAATTTTCCGGAATTTATTATAATGACCTCTACATCGAGGTCTTTTTCGATTCGTAACTGGTGTTTTAAGTATACGAAAAGACTTCCCGTCGAATTCTGAGCACATTTTTCTTCTTCTTCTTAATTGGCTCTTGCTCAAATGGTAACTTCGCCGTTATCGCTATAGAGACGTTGCCGTGGTTGGCTGATGATATTGTCATCAGCCGATATGGTAGATAGATAACGTTATATGACGCCAATAGTAAGGGGTAGATTGTTGTTGGAGAACGACGGCAATTGTTCAAAATTGTTACTAATTATCGGAACGCCAATAAACAGAGTCACTTTTTCACTTGCACTGGGAGAAGAACGGAAAGAATGTAATAGGGAAGGATAATTGTAAAATAGGGATAATGATGGAGGTAAGTGAAAAGGTTTAGATGGAACACTGAACAGGAGCCAGCGCGTGCGTCCGTCCTGGTTGGCGCTTCCCGCCGAACTCCTTCCGAGCACATGTCTATGCATGTGTGGAAAAGGATATTTGGGTTAACCATTTATCACAAACAAACAGAACGATCGAAGGGTCTCGATGGAACTTAGATCGGATGGGTTTTTGGTTGAAATTGATTGAGCAGTTTTTTCGTTAACATCAATTGAATTGTTCACAACGCTCTATCGCAAATCGATGCGAGATACAGCAGAAAGTGTTCAACAGAACTTGCTCTGTAAGTCGAGAGGCACATTTAATTCCTCATGACTTTTTTCGTTATTTGTCATAATAAAGGAAGTATGACGGGTTTAACCCTCGAGTGGCCATATCCCTAGTGGCGTCTCACTGCCACTCCAGTAAGGCGCATAAGTCTCGTCCTCAGCCTCACTATGCGCCAACTCAAATTTTCATAATTATGTGCTTGATAAATAAGAAGTGTAAAATCCTCGAAACTGCAAGATTTCGTTATGAACTTCACGGATCACAAGGATTTACCCACAATAGTGTTTTGTCTGAAACCAATCAGTTTGTATAGTTTTCAGATTTAGATCAACATACTTTATGAACTCCTATTTGTACAGATGGATAAGGAACGGTGAACACATTCTCATGTGTATTTTTTTGTCTTGTTATGTGTTTTATTAATATATCTTTCAATACACAGTTTCTGGTCTCTTAATTCCCGCTTCGTCCTTTGCCTTCACGAAGATTCGTTTGATACACAGAATTCTACCGTTATGGAGCTGTACCACATTGTCTGGAGCTTTTTCTCGAATCTCTATATCTCGGTACCTCACAGAAGTTAGAGGCAGGACTTTACATCTAACCTTATGGGAGTATTTTGATTGTCGCCTTCCAATACGTTCATATACTATCTTCTTTCTCTTCATTTTGACTACTAATTATCACTTTTCTCGAATATCTAAACGATCCACAATTTGAGTGAATGGTTGAGCACTAAATCTGACCAGATTTTTGAAATTTTCTATAACATTTTCTCCCCAAAATGTGGACAAATTACTTAATCAGGTAGATGTATAGTATGATAAATGTGGCACAGCTGTGTATCTTCACCACAGTAAGTCGGCATGCAGTTCACGATTTTTTCAGATATTCCTGAGCTCGATGCAGTATATAAATATAGGAAGTGGTGATACTCATCTTTAGCTAACACAAATTGTGAAACGATGGAGCTGATATATATGAGCATAAAAGACCACTGTGATGCTAAATTTTTTCCGTTGGAATTCACACGGAACCCATGCACTGATGTTGCTCATAAGATTTTTGAAGCAAGCCAACTTATCTCGTGGTAGACTACAAATCCAGTAACTAAAGTTCTTCAATAGATTAATGAATAATAGATGCAGTATATCTAGCGGAAAATGTTCTACGGATTAAATCCTGAGAGGTCCAATAAAGGGCTTTTCTGATCAGTGGGTTGATGTTTCTTATCCGTACGACCCATAAGGCTTATGGGTCCTTTAGGTCGTTCTTAACACTTGGTTCCAGGGTAAATTCATTTTCCATTCATAGTCACCCCTGGAATTGTACATCGCTCGCAGGCAGAGAAGCCCCTAGGATTTTTAATGCACTTTAAATAAACTCTAGCAGGTCCATATGCAATGGTCACCACGATTTCGGGAGAATACTTCTTCCCATTCTTCGTCAACCTCTCTAATGTTAATTCTTTTGCTTCCTGTACAGAATCATGCAAAAACTGGTGCTCAAAGGTTTGTTTGTGCCTGGGAATACATAGTATAAACTTCTTACAAATGGAGAACACTCATATTTGTCATGAACGATCTTCATAATTATCGGCCAAAGTTGACCTTCAGTATCATTGTACAAAGCAACACCATCGATATGTACAAGAACATGAATTTCATTTTCTGTGTATACTCCAGACTTCCATCGATTCATCACCCCATTTTTTATTCCCGAATGAAGGAATTATCCAATGCCGTCCTTCTTAGTCCGCTCCAATTCCAGTCTGAGCTTCACAATCGAAGTGAGCCTGCTACAACCTCAGCTTTCGGAGGCTCGATGAGCCAAGGATTGGACACGCCTGTCACGATCGTCAGCGTTGGACATTCCCACCTGGGGACTTCTGAAGGATCCGGAGGATGACACATTACAGTGATCACAAATGCATCCTCGATGAAAAGGTGTACAAATTGGAGGGATTTGCATAACAATGTTTAGGGCTATAAAGAGGACGGAATACAACTGATAAAATGTGTTCGCCTAATATTATTATTCCTCATCTGAAACAAAGTTTTCTAATTAAAGAATAGCACAATTTATGCCAAATAGAGTAAGATTTCTAGAATTGTCTCCATGTTATTGGGCATATCCACATTTTGTTCTTTTAATTTCGTCCTCTTAAGTGGATTTGGTGCGTGAAGGTGGGAGTAGAAATTTTTTAGAATTCAATAGTTCTAGTTTCCTCAAGAATGGTATTACTTTACATCATATTTTGGCGCTTTGATAGTAAAGGCGTGTAAAAAAAGTCAGTAGATAAAAATAAACGAACTTTCAATTTATAGTTCCATATATATTTTCTGTTTTTAATTTTTAATTAATTTGCAGTATCTCGACACTTACGCACTTTCACTGTTGACACAATGATTTATAGTTATAAATGACAGAGTTATCAAATTTGAAGCAATGAGAGTATAGGGGTTATTCTACACTATTTTTGTTTTTCTTCTTAAAGTGCTTATGTATCTTGGTAAAGTTTTGAGATTCCGTTAAAAGAGATACCCAGATAGCAATATGTCGACAATTCACCGGTAAATTGGCGATGATACATCCGCAGATATGTATTTTACATTACCCGTAAAAATGAACATATCGGAAGATGTTGCTATCAGGGCGATAGAGCGAAGTGGAATGCCACCCATACTTCATATCTGAACGCACCAGGGACCGGCTTGTTGATGTACATCAATGCAACGAAATGTAATTTTAGAATAAATCTATGTATTTGCGACCCAATGGCCCGATATCGTAGTGATGTCCAGACTTGTGGTGATTATTCTCTCAAATATAGGTTCAATCATACAACAGGCCGGTGTCTGGAGTCCACTATCTGCTGTGATCACGTCTCTATCCGCATTGACTTGAATTCGAAATGAGAGACTCGTTCGTAAGACTAATTCATTTGTTTGGGATTCCTGGGAGATAGTAGTGAGAACGCGACTCACGAAGAGATTCGGCATGGACCAGCTGCGTCTACAGAATGAGGTCATCACTCCGCGAAACGTTTACTTGACAAAATTCAGGGGTAGGAAAATGAATTGAGTCAACTAAAATTGTAGATGGAAGAACCCAAACGTTCCGAAAACGCTCTGAAGGATCTAAGCTCAGAAGAGAGGTACGTGACGCATGAACCGTAAAAACGACGCAGATATCGCTGGAGTACGGATGAAAAGTTGACCGCGCTCTCAATATTTAAGAGAGGACACGCGGCACATAAAATGTTACATCGATTGTTGCAACTTCCGTCCACGAGAACAGTGAGGAAGCTTCTCTCAGCTTCACCTATGCGTGCAGGAATACTCACGAAGGTTCTATAGAATATTACTACCCAGGTAGGAGTGTATAGGGCTGACGATTATGACAGGCTTGTCTAAGCTCTGTCTCATCGAGCCTCAGAAAGCTAAGGTTGTGGCAGGCTTACTTCGATTGTGAAGCCAAGGCTTGAATCGAGGCTTACTAAGAAGGCCCGCGTTAAGGCTCAGGCTCGAATTTTCGAGGCTGGACAGTGTTCACTCGCATGTATTTTGTACGTCGATCTGGTCTCCAGTACAGCTGCTGACGACGAGTATCCCGAAAGCAACCGTACCGGAGACCAGATCGACGTACCAAGGAGTATACTTTGGGCCTTACAAACCCAGGAAAGAGTCGACATAAAATTCAGTCGAATACCGCATCAATTACCCTATACGTTTCATGGTCCTTCGAGCCAGATCATTTCACAAGTTTCACCACTTGCATGAACAAAAATTTCACCATTTGCATGTTTATTAAAAATTTCGAAATAGTAAAAAAGATTCATAACATTCAAAATGTTCAAAAATAGTAAATACTCTCATGATTTTTAAAGAATTCCAAAATGCTTGAAAATTTTCAACATTTTGAAAATTTTTGTAATGTTCCGAAAATTTCTAAATTACAAACAAGATTTACAATTGTTATAGTTTCCAATAATATTTAAAAATCTTTCATGCATAACAATGAATTCCGCAATTGTGGAATACGGTATTAACGGTGCTTGGTATACAGATTGATGAAACCGCACACTTGAATGTAGTAGTCCAAGAATCATCATTTCAATAGAAATTAATCTATTTCAGAGGGTCTCTTAAACGTCATCAGTACAGTTGGAGGGAACTAGCGCTCCGTATTAGATGGTGGCCGCTATAAGAATTGGAGACCACTGAAGTTACAATTGACTGATGTTGCGATTCAGGACCATTCATGATTGATGGTGATGAATGCACAGCTCTAAATTTCAACTCCAATTATTATTGAGTGTTCGATAAGTGGTTTTTCCTAACACTAAGTATATACTAGATGGCTATAGTAGTTATATTAACTCACACTCACATAATTCAGATATCTTTCTGATTTTTAGATTGGATGTTGAAGATTGTTTGACATATAATGCTAATTTGAGGAGGATACATCTGTCGCGAGTTTGGTTATAAAATGAAAATGCACTCATTTTTCTTATAAAAGAGACACTTATTTATAGTTCTCCTGTATGATGAGATAGACTGAATGCCAGCTGATGAGAATCCCAGAACAGAGGAGGAACTGGATTTCTTAAATAGGCATCTAGCTATTGCTCCCGGAGCTGGTATATACCCATTCATATTCATACTAGCGGATCCTTTCAGCTTTGTTTCACTTCAATAGATTTAACTATGATTTTTTATAAATAGTTACAAATTCTGATCATCCTGTTAATTTGAACAGTGACAACTGAAATTAATGAAAAACTATAATTTGAAAATTGAAATGAAAAATTGAAGTTTCTGTGTCCAATAAAGGCACAAATTATTGATTGTTCCTTCAATATTACTACGAATTTGATAGACGGAAAAATTCTATACGATATTTTGTTAGGTCCAATGCACTTTATATATTGGTAGACGCAACGATCATAATACAATTAAGTCGTTTTCATGTTTCCATGGATGTTGTAATGGACTTCTAATATAATTTTTCGCAGGTGAATTGATCGAGAATCAATTGTTGTATAGAAGGAGAAGGCGTATTCATGAGAGTAAGAGTTGTACCAACATGTAAAATTAATACTGACAGTATATTCATTTATGTCTTCATTATATTTGCAGTCATCGATCGGGACCTTCTGCCCAATCCGGCTCCACCATGCCCGTCACAAACACGGTCTGCCGTAGGTAGGATTGAACTTCCAGAAAATGCTAATGTTGGTGAGGTAGTTCATCCAAGAAGGGGTCGGGGTCGCCCTCGACGAAGAACTGCAAAAATTGCACCTCTCCAACTTAGAGGACCTGCCGCCATTGCCGCTACTGCTGCTGAGGTGGCGGCACCACCAATTTCGCCAAGGAAAAACTAGATGTGGTCCCCGTTAAAGATTAACGCAGGAGCCAGTGGCTAATGTAGCAGAAGTGCTTCCGGAGGCTCGGCCAAAACAACAACCTGAGGCAGCGCAGCAAGTGCAAGTGGAGGCAATACAGCAGGCTGAGGCAGAACAGCGACCTGAGATGGAAGAACCAGCTGAGACAGAACGCCTCATGCACGCAGAGCCGCCAGAGGTGCGCAAGCATTACTGTATTGTGATAGCATATGAGGAGCAGCAGATTCGTATGTCCAAAAAACCGAAGCTCTCTGAGTTATTCGGACGGGGCGCCATTTTTTCTGGCCTGAAACTCGTTGTATATACGTCCAGGGAAAATTCATTCATGGCTTTATATACAGAATTTACATTTACACATCAATATGATCCAAATGCTTACTTGTCTAATGTAGATGCCAGTTCCCGAAGTGGTTGACCAAGAACGGCGTGAGAATCCTGAAAGCTCTTCCAATCCTATGAGCTTTGGGGATCTCGAAGAAACTTCGGAACGTTTAGATCTTTTGTATCAGGCAGATGGACAGGAACGCGAAGAACCTTCGGGCCCTGCAGAAGCTCCAGACCCTATACTTCCTGGCCAGAGAGTGCTTTCTGATACCGAAGTCATTGAAATGAATTGAAGACTTGGAACCACCGGCACAGAGACAAAACAAGTCGACGAGGCGGAATAAAAAAAAGTAAGAAAATTATACACTAACTGTCATCACATATACATATATATTAGGAA
Organism: Asobara japonica; assembly: GCA_026005395.1. Classification (NCBI taxonomy): domain Eukaryota; kingdom Metazoa; phylum Arthropoda; class Insecta; order Hymenoptera; family Braconidae; genus Asobara; species Asobara japonica. The sequence goes on along the minus strand of BQMI01000594.1, from coordinate 351,467 downwards.
ATCGTAAAATCAGCACTAGTGATGATTGCATTATGTATGTGATGCAAATAATTAGATATCATCATTATTATCGGTGTCAAAAATAGTGCCCAATGAGAATTGGGCATATTTATGGAAATGTAATGATAGACTGGCAACTAGTGGAGTAATTAATCCGGCTTTAAATTGTATGATGATCGTATAGAGTCAAACTTACTCTTGTATGTCGTTATTTTCCATCTGAGTTTTTACAAGGATAACGCACTAAAAGCCCCAGATATTAAAGTATTCCTTCAGGTTATTTTGATACGTCATTTGAATTAATTTTATTTTGCATGCGGTTCTCGAGCCGATAAATTTTTAAAAGTAACTTGATCCCAAAATGAGCGAATTGAATCAAATATACATTATTTTGAATGGGACGAAATGATATCTGCAGATTGCGACGGGTATACATGAAAATTTTAGAGAAGTCTCGAGAATTCAAGTTCTTTCATTGATGTTCTCCGGGTGAGACAAAGTAATTTCGATAATAAGACGCGTTTCAATATTCCAACCATTTCAAACCCTTATTTCAAGAATAAGTTGCAAGTATATATATTGAATACTTGATGAAACGATCATTTGGAGAGCCCATATCGCATAAACATTTTTTGATCGCTTCAAGTGTATTTACAAAGTGAGCAAACGTGGGTGAATAAATTTATAGATGGCTAAATACATAGATAGATATACAGCGAGATATATATTTTAAACTAATCCGATATCAATTATTCCTTTCATCATACACTTTTGTGGGCATGACGCAAGTACGAGAAGGGATAGTACACTGCTAGATGAGATCTCATAACTACTCATGCTATATTTTTTTCAACAGAGTGCTCTGTGTGTTTCTCAAAAGTGTGCATATATTATAACCCTTCAAATATCGGTTATGCGTTCCATGCATTCGGAGGTTAATGGCAAGGCAATGTCCGGTCTGCAGGACCCGATTGCGTCATACTTGCCGCCGAATATGATAGGTGGAGAAACAGGGCATAATGGAGTGGGCCCCCGTACTGAGAGAGAATGTCATGACCAATCATTTAGGAAGTTCTTGCAACAATAGCGGCAAATAGTACCTGATTAAATCAACCTTGTTTAGTGTTCTTCAGCATTATTAAAATTGTTCGTAAAGTGCTGCCGAGGGCTTGGCAATTCACTCATATCATTGGCTGCTGTCAATAACTATATATATTTATACATGTATTTCTTTCTTTTTAAAGATTCAAATTGAATGGATAATACGAAAATGAATCCCCAAATTCCCTTCTAACCTCGACGTTCCATGTGGGAATGGTCTGAAACTTTGCGAAAAATGACTATTTGAGAAATATATTAATGAACATGGAAATATGAAATGATGACATACATAGTTACTGTATTTCAGCTCACCTGTATGAAACAACCTATGTTTGACAAAGATCAACGCTCAATATTGTGAAGTTGAGTACTAAATGGAAAAAGAAGAAATAGGACTTCAATTGTAATGAGGAACCGCTTTCAAATGAGTTGTATATTTCCCTATATCGGGAAGGCATGATATTGATTCAATATAAATGAATGAGCATTCAACTTACTGCATATAGTGCTAAAGTAAACCGTTCCCAGATTCTTCGTCCTCACGACGAAGGCTTTAATGACGGTTCCAGACAGTGGGTCAATAAGAATGCAATGCGTAATTTGTTCCATTCAGTGATATTCAGTGTCTCATAATAAACAGAGATATGAAATGTTTCCCATAAATCGGCTATGACAAAGCCGGTACCATTCGGAAGCATACCACCAATGAAATTGGTGGAAATAAAAAGGTAACGTTAAACGAAATAAAAATAACCGTTATGCATTCGAATGTGGGCATTCGATGACCGTCTGCTTGTTCAATATATCGCCACGTTTCATGACATTTCTGACTATTCTAGACCATTTTTATTATTATTATATATTTCTGCTTAAAGGATAGATAGCCCCATTGCAGAGGGGGATAGTAAATTACATAGTGAATACATTAGGTTATAATGAAAGAATGTTTCAAATTGAGATGAGAACATAGTGAAATCTAACGAATCTACCTACACTAGGTTATGCAAATGTGTGGCAGTGTGGCTAAGTTTCAACTTTTACATATAATGTTGATTTACTGGCAGAAGCTCAGCGATTTTTCAGCAATGCGAGTTGATTTATGAAGTAAATCTTGCTTGTTGCTTAAAATAAGACAGCTTTGAATGAACTTGACAATCCCTTTAATTTCCATGAACTTGGCATTGAATAAAATGTAGCTTAGCGAGAAATTTCGGAGATGCGGGAAATTTGAGATAATTTTTAATTGACAATCCATACAAAAGTGTTCGAGACTGTCGGATTCAAGTAGAGACCAATAGTTACAAGGTTTGTTTGGTTTGAACATAATTTTTCTATTTTCTACATAGAAGTAACAATTGTACACGTTGGCGAGTCTCATCTGCGTAATCACCCTTTTTGTGTGTAAACTATGATTGTCAGTTAAGTAGACTGAATTCCAAGAGTAATTAACTAAAGAGGCAGAGGGTATTAATTGAAATGAAGAAGAGGCTTTCCAACGTTTTAAATCTTCTGTTCTCAGAAACTGTTCGAAGTTGTTCAAAATACTAATGGTCCGAGAGTCTAAGATCGAAAATTCAAGACAAGGTCATCGGCCCGTGAAGTTGTTTGCAAGTAGAAAAGATTTTATTTGAGAGGCCCAGTTAGACGGGTTGTCGTATGCGGGGTTATTTGATAATTGGACTAACCTTTCTAAGCAAATTCGGAGGAGGAACGTTTTTTTTCTTTTAGTATTTTAAGGAGCCAATCCCATGACAACTTCAACACTCGAAACTTCATGTGTAGAATGTTCAACTCCAATCTGACTGCCCAACCCGGGGTACACCGCGGCAGGTTCAAGGTTCTTTTAAAAAAATCAAGCTGAGCTTGTTCCAAATCTACTGTATACAAAAGACCCCAGGCTGGAACAGCATATAGCAAAGTTGAAGAGACCAGCGCGTTGAACATTGTGTTATAAGTAGACCAAGAATTGACCCCCAGCTCAACCAAACCTCTCCGAGCAACTGTTGTAGCCATTTTGGCTTTAGCAATATTGTTTTTCGCAGCTTCATTAGAAAGGCCATTTCTCGCAAGTTTGATACCTAGGTACATGTATGATTTGCCAACTTCAAGTTCGGTATTTTTGTACATTTTAGACCATTTTTAACAAGGTGTATGTGTGTGTGTATGTGACGGTGTATGTATGTAGTCAAATTCTTTCTCCAACGATTTCTCACCATCAAATTATGCCATCGAGATGGCGTATGGCGCAATCGGAGCGTCTTGGTGATCTTCAAAGCTGATTAGATTTTGGTTTGAATTCGTCCAGTACATATATTCTTATTAACAATTTCAATTGTTTATAATGTTCTACTGCATAAACTGTTAGAGGTAGCACAAAATTCCCACAAGAAAAGTTGTTCCCCATATCAAAAGACGTAATATTATGTAGGATGACCTCTTTGATAATTTGCATAATTAAGGACGTATGGCCCTTTCAACAATTATGCCTGTAATAAATGAACGAATGAAGGCGATCGTGACGGTCCCAATCGAAGCGTTTCCATCCAAATCGTCCAGATTACATTTTGAATGGCATTCATACTGTATATGCAATGTTACTAACAATTGCAATTGTTTACACTGTTTGACCGGGTAAAATATCAAAGTTATTGTTTTTTTTGCGGCCAGACCCCTATTGGCATCTCATTCCCACTCAAGTAACACGCATAAGTCCCATCCTCATGCTCACCATGCGTCTACTGAGATACTCATAATCATCTGCTTCATAAATGAGTCAGTTTAGAATTCTCAAATTTCCAAGTTTTTATTATGACATTAATAAGCGTTACACTGATTAACTGGGGTATATTGCAGAAGAATAAATTTAGTTATTCTTCTGTGCTAAAATACCAAATCGGGAAGTTTTGCGTGTGCTCCGCAGGCGCCCCCACATGCTCACACCACTAGTTTTTATATTTGACTTATGTATGTTTCTGGCTTTTTCTTGAATTGAGTCTGTAAGGGTTTGCAACACTTCAGTTAAGTTTTACGTAATTAATGCAGTTCTTAATTACACAAACGATACTTTTTAGAAAAAGTCGTCACAGCTGAGTACTGAATACACTTGTATTCTTTATCGTCGGTCTATCCCTGGCGGACCGGTCGATTGCCATTCGAGTCTCGGTTGATTGAGGAATCGACTTGCGCAGTATGGCGATTACGTTTCGAGTACAAATCGATCCACACGTTGCAATAATCGATCCACGATCGACCAAATACAGAGTCGGTTGCCGGTCGACTGGGCTTAATTAAAAAAAAAAAAAATCAATCTATTTTTTTTCTCAATGTATTCTGGACAATCGATTCGGTATTGGTGGATCATGGCTTGGTTGGGGGCAAAAATAAATTCTAGCGACCGGCAATCGACCAGGTACTGAGTCGATTATTTCAAATCAGAATCGACTTTTGCTGCTGTACTTGAAAACTAATCGACATACTGCATAGGAAATGAGTTATATGTGGTTGTAAAATAGATAGTTCCATCAGGTTTTCATACAGATACGTGCATTAGGCACGAACTTGGATCGACATTTTTATTCCATTGGGATCCGATAAGCATAGCCGCATCAGGGCTAGGTAAAGGTAGGTGGATCAGGGTCGGACACACACCGTTGTCTGGTCCTAATGTAACTTTTGCGGGATTGCTGTAGTTATCCTTATTCAGTCATGATGTAATGAACCTTACACGACACACATGTACCCACGTGGGTATCCTCATTAGGCCTTGCTCAAGGTCCTCGTATGATGCATCGATCAAGGTTCCTCTGTAAGGCTTCGATCAGGGTTCCCATGCTAAGATGCACATAAATGAAAAGGTTTTAGTGGAATACTGAACCGGGCAAATGTGAGAAACTAATCTAGACATTTCAGTGTATTAAAAAAAATTTTTTTTAGATCGACTTTTCCAAATTTCAAAGAGCCATGGAACCTCTTAATAGTTAGCGAATGCATACCGGAGCCAAGTTATATACATCGTTGAGTATGATCCGAGAGAACTAAAACATTCCACTGTTCCAACCGAATTGAATGGTTACACATAACCAAACCTTTCTATTAGTGCTCTCCACTCCATTCGAGCCTGAGTTGATGATGTGAATGCTCTTCGATGGCTCTCAAACATGCCCTAAGTTTCGACTGTCAGTCAATGGGGGGACTTGGAATTTACTATCAACAGGGTGTCGAGATTCCGTATCCCTGGCTGGCTGGTCGAGTTCCTGGTTTAAAACGTCAGCCTGTGGTCGAATTTATTGCGAATGGAGAACTTGACACTATCGAACAAGACGCGAATGGGGGTTGACTGAGTGTCCCGCTCGATACCTCGCGTGATAATTTCAAATGAACTGCCAGGGTGGAAGGTACACCAGAGAAATCAATTATAATAGCTATACAGTTGAGATAATTTAGAGGGACACTCAGGACGAGGACGTAGCAAAAATAAGCCCATTCAGACATGGAGAACCACTGGCAGTATCGAAAATTGCCGTCATTTAAATTTCGAGGGATTTTGGCGGGGTATCCCAAAATATGGGAGACAATATTGGGAATAAAACCGATTTGAAATATTGGCAAAAATAACAACGGTTACTTCTCGCTTTTAAAAACCATTTACAATTGGTTTCATAATTTTCGGAAAAGATAAGAAAACATTGCGTTTTATACTGGAAACAAATTTTTCTTTCAACGAATCCTATTGTAAAAAAGACAATGTCAGAATCTCGAAATATGTCGCAGTCTGTCACACTCAAATGCGCGCACAACCGCTTCGTTGACAGTCGTAGTCTCTATCTCTCTCTGCCATATATAATCGAGAGCTTTGAGTAGGAAAATGGATCGATTATCGAATTCGAAAACTTGAATGTCGAACGCGACGTTCACTGAAATTTACAAAGTATACTGTTTACTTAAAATTTCCATTGAGAAATGATGCTTTTGGACATAGCAAAATGCAGTTATTTTGCCTTTTGTATACGACAACATCCATCGATGAATTAATAAATGTAGAGTGATATTTACTATGAATTGTGTAAATGGAAAAAAATTTTAAATTGCACGTAGTGCAACGTCAACTAAACTCGCATTTTTACGAAACTTTTAACTTTTAATCGAAACTGGAAACAGATACGTGAGTTTGCATGTTGAAGTTTCCGGGGCAGTTTAATTATATAGATTCAATATTTATATTTGTATTATCATATGTATTATTTCTTAGTAAGCAGGATCCAAAAATAATATATCAAAAAATTATATAATCAAAGCCGATTGGAATGTTCCAGGAAAGCTGCAGTGAAATTATCAGTTATATCCCCAAAGCTTGGAAATACTCGATGACGTTCCAAATGTGGGGGGGGGGGGAGATTCAGCCGATACTTTCCGTCTTTGAAGTTAATAGATCAACTGAACAAAATTACGCAACGTAATAACTTGACGTATCTCGCAAATTGAATGAAAAGAGTCATGAATTTTCAGGATGGTTGAGTTTATTTAAACGTGAAACTGCATTTATTCATCATCATATACCAGTAACTTCACTATATCCTCAACTATAATAAACTCGCAGTGGCTTTTGAGGGCGATAGTGCGGTGATTTCCAAGTTTCGCCAAACGCCCACCATCTGCCCAGTCGGTGACTGGGGAAAACGCGAGCGATCCACAGCATATAACCGGGTATGTCTTGTGTGGTGGTGTTGTGCACCCAAGGCGCCTGAGTATCGCTCGGTAACGATTATCCGCACTCCGAGATTGCGGAACTATTGCGATCACCGCCCATAGTCCTCATCCCTCGGCTAAAACTCCCTCTGCGATGCTATTTGGCCGCCATTTGCCGGCCCTAGTTCAATCTAACGTTACTTTACCAAGTTTCAACGGCAAATGTGAATCGTTCTCGGTGAAACTTTAACAGATCTTGGGAAATAGTCAATTATGGGCTTTCAACAGACAATACATATAATGCCATTTTGTAATACTAAAGGGTATTTACTGTTATTTAGTTCAAGTCGTTCACGGGTTAAACGCAAATAGTTGGGAATAGTACATGCAATAATATTCCATCCTCAATAGCTTACGATCGGCGGATATCACATTTCGTAACACACAGTCACCGTATTTTTTATAAGGTACTGCGCCGGGTCGGAAACAAAATTGCCTGCAATGTGCGGCTTCCCTCTTATCTGAAGAGTGCTACGGCAGTTTGTTCCCTACAAACTATCCATTACAAATCCATTGTAATAGAGAGTTGATCTGGGAATTGGAGCTATAAGGCCGGACGGGAACCCAACGTTTCTAGATAACCGGTGCTAGAAAGGGGGGGGGGTTGCTTAATAAGGTCCTGGTAACGTATCACGCAGGTTTTCTGGTTGTTTTACGATTTTTCGGAAAGTTATTGCAATGCCCCCGAAATCCAAATTTGTTGTTTCATTATCTAATTAGGATTTCAAGTATACCAAAATGATCCCCGTCAAATTCTGAGTTGGCCCTGTGTGTGTGTGTGTGTGTGTGTATGTATGAGAACAAGATTTTGCGCAACGATTTCTCATGAACGAATGGAGCTATGGAAGTTCTCAAGGTCTCGTTCGAAGTATTTCTATATAACTTAGAACTGATTAGATTTTGGGTGAAATCGGTGCAGTATATATATATTGTTATTAACAATTTCAATTGTTTATAATGTTCTACTGCATAAACTATTAGAGCACAAAATTTACGTAAGAAAAGTTATTTTCCATATGAAAATACGTATTCTATGTGGAATGACTTTTTTCGATAATTTGCATCGTTAAGGAGGTATTACCGTCTCGGCAATTACGTATGTAATAAGTGAACGAAGGAATCCAGCGCTATCATGAAGGTCGCAATCCAAGCATTTCCGTGCAGAATCGAGCGGATTACATTTTGGATGGCATTCGTCCAGTATATGCAATGTTATTAACAATTGCAATTGTTTATACTGTTCCACTGGGTGGAATATTGGACTTATCGGGAAACTCCTGGAAAGGGAACTATTTCTTATATAAAAATACACGTTTTATGTGGAATGACTTTTTTTCATAATTTGTATAATTAAGGAGGTACATTTAATGGCGATTGACTTTTTCCCATAATGTGCATAAGTAAGGTGGTAGAGCCGTTAGAAAAAAATAATTCATGTGATGAGCGCATGAATGGAGTGCTAGATGGCGTCGGCGATCGCGAAAATTGGTCTCTATAGTATACATGGACCGACTAAGAATGTAATACTTAGATCATTTTTGTGTATCAATGCTGCCAGGAACGTGAAGTCGAATGAAGCCGCAGATACGGATTTATTGAACTTCTTCAACGTGGTTCAACGTGTTGTATATTCGTCGTTTCAAAATGCTTCAATGAAACTCAAAGGCTTCAATGAGAAGTAAATGGCCTTCACGTGAAAGAGGGAGTTATCTCGTGATTATGGAAAAAACCACAAATGCAGCGACATACAGAGAAATGAGAAAAATCAGTAAATACTGAAGTGAGAAGTCTCGTAAATTTTTGAAAGAGACATAATCTCGAAAACTCCAGTTACCAAATCGGGAAGCTTGCATTGTGTCCTCAGTGAGGGCACAAATATATCTCACCCACTAGTTTCAATATAGGTTAGAACATATCACGAGTTAAACTAGAATATACTTGGCGATTGAACATGTCGCCAACTGCTAGAAAAATGTCAAATAGGGGGATAACTAAGTAAGTACAGAGGTAGAGGTGGTAACTAGGCGGATGAATTTCAGTTAAATATTTTTATGGGGTTAACAATCAAACTAAAGTGATCGCGTGCAGTAATTATTAGTCGCAATTCCAATTATTGATATCACTGTTGAGTTTGGTCATCACAATGGTTGCGTGGTTATGCTGTGCTGAAATACGAAATCGAGAAGTTTTGTTTGTGCCCCGTATGAGGCACACACATTTGCACACCAGTAGTTCTATAACTCTAATTGTTCCTTTGGAATTTCACATGAAATTCTCACGGAAGGAAACAAAATTGTTTAACGCAAAATGTTGAAATTATCGTCTATTATTCCCCGAAAATTTCGAGTTAGTATCGGAAAATTCTGCGACAACTCACTTTCTTACTCCATTACACAATGTTTCTCGCCACAAATTCCCGATGGTATTCCCATTGCGTACCCAAAAATAAAATCCATCGAAACGGAAAAACACCTCTAAAATATAGAAGTAATCTCTGCAACAAATCTCACCAAATCCCCTCCACTCAATCACTACTATGAAATAAGAAAAGATTCGTCCTCCCTGAAATCGACGGGGCGTTATATGGGCAATTCCCAAGTTTACCAACACGGTGAACACACACCAGTGGTGAGTATAATCGATGATAAATGCCACAGGATATCCAAGAGGCACTCGTTCACGTTGGCTGGGCCCACTGGGAAACCACTTGCCTCCTGCTCCTATTAGGGTGCGACCATATATGCGACCAGTATGGTCCATTTGGGGCGGCTGAGTGGATACCAACTACTCAGCAAACTATATCTATCTCTCTCCCTCCTTTGTGGTAATATTGAGGCTACAAGCTGATGCGACATGTGGAGTCAACCAAGCAGGACCACAAAAGTCGAGCAAACGCGAGTCCATCTATCCATCTATCCCAATTCTCCACAATATCCCAACAGGGACTCCTTTCGCTGGCTTTTAACAGAGCAAGGGTAAGGGGGTGAATGTGTATATCGCACGTATCAGTTTAACAAGTGATGAACACCCACTCTCCCCATCTAAATCCACGAATTTTTCGGCCCCTCCTCTTGTATCTCAATCGATCAATTTTCTTATCGCCCGCGGCTCCATTATTATTATTATCTTACGTCAAAACATTCTTCTGGATGCGAGTCCTGGGGCGGGATAGGGGGTAACGTCCCTCGGGGCGTCAATGATTTTTTCCAAGTGCCCTTCACATATGTTTTGTCTTAATTATGGAAATAGCGAATTAAGAAATAGTACATTTCCGGGCGAGCCGTGGAACATTAATCACCCTTTCCCCCGTGCTAGAAGACCAATCATATGGGGGTGATTAGTTCTGCATGGCGTGCCGGGAAAATGGCCATGAAACGCCTGCAAAATGGAGGTTTTCGAGGTCGGCACGAGAAGAATTCATCGGCGGTATCGAAGACACGTCAACAGCGAGCAGCTGATTAGGCAAGAACCAGGCAACATGATGGTTCTAACATTCTGTATTCTATAGCATAACTGATCGGTATGAAACAATCGACTGGTCAATGGGATCATGTTTTCAATTTTCTTGTTATTCAGGTTTCGATCAAGTTCGAAACCGAGTTTTTCCCAAACTGTACAGCATTGATTCAGCTTATTAGAAAGTCACGGTAGCCCTCGTTCGACAATCAATCGGTATGGATGAGAGCCTGCACAATTCCACATTATTGTACTGGAAAGAGTCTCCCCTACGGGGATTCGATCCCTGGACCTCGTGTCCCAAAGGCCAATACTCTAATCACACGGCTATTACCGTTGATCGATATCTTCGAATGTAGATGTGCTCCTTGACTGCACTGACTTTATTTTGTGACAGGTTTTCAACATCTTGACGACGAGGTTTACGGAGATATTTACAGTGAGGCTGATCGTGAGGTTGACAGGGATACTGTCATCGAGCAAGACCAGGGGGTTTGCCTTCCGTTTTTTTTTCTCCATTTCTCGATTATTTATGGGAGTTACTTTGCAACACCGTATGTATCACAATCCTGAGAAATCATAATTGACCTACTAATTTTTCTGGGATTGAACATATAGTGCGTTGCTTTGCTATCATCATGCGACCGATCACGTTAGGTGACGAGGTGCGACTATTGAAGGGTTAAGAACAATAAAACTAATCCAGAAATATTTTTGAAATAGCTTCAACCTGTAGTTCTTAAGACACGGTGTTACAAAATTTGTTTGTAACAATAGAGATATTGAAATGATTTCATTCCAAATCAATATAATCACTTGTACGCTATATGAGGAGTTTTCGATTGTGATCCGAATGACCTTAATCACATTAGTCACATTAGTTCGGGCGTAGTTATGTACCAGAACATCGCATCACATATATATATATATATATATATATATAGACTCGCTCTCTCTCTCACATACACACACACACACAATATTCGATTTGGTTCAACCCGGAAAGAGATACTCAATCAGTCCGGTTGTCTTTTGGCGCATACATACAACTACATACAGCAGATACGAAAATGAAGTGTAGAGAATGAACTAGGAACTATATACTAATCTGGTGAATGCTTGTCTATTGAATGGAATAATAAGTTTTGCTCCGTGGATATTGCACTGAAATAGTATATTTTCAGATTGTCATTTTGAGAATTTTTGCTCGCGCAAAGTTTGCGCTCGATGCGAAGCCGAGAGCAGACAAGGGCGCGAGCAAAAAATCCCCAGAATGACAGCCTGGACAACATTTTTCCATAATGACTTTTACTTTGCCAAGTTCGGAACAGGGTTAATACCAATCACCGAACGAGGGAATCGATCTAAATCCTCCATTTAATAATTTTCTCCAAGAAATGGCGGTCGAAACTTGGCATCATGACTAACTTGCATAAAGGTGACGAAACGTAAAACCTACAAATTTTTGCCACTTCTCCAATTATCGGCCAACAAAAATACAGTGGTTCGGCGATAAGACTGAGTGAAAAAATAAGTTGGAAGCTGAGAGGTGAGACGTCTAGAGGTTTTAGCTAGGGAGCGAACTGGTCGTTTCACGGACAAGTAGCCGATGGAGTGGATGGATAACTTGGCCATTGTGATGAGCGATGGCCTCCAGCGAGATCGGATGGCGGTGGGTGCCGACGATGCTTTGTTGTTTAGAATAAACCCAAGGGCTCATTGAGGCACCCCCATGCCAGCTCAATTCAGATCGTGTTTCTCTTTTTCCCTTTCTCTCTTTTCTCCTTTGGAACATACGGGAGAGCAAAGCGCCACCGGCCGATGGGCAACCATGGCTCAGTAGCCAGCCCGTGCTCTCTCTTTCTCGAGCTATTATCGGTAATTAGAAGTACCCTCGTGGGCCACGCGACCATTCTCGAGTAGCGCCTTGTATGTTATGGGCCTTTTATCGTTGGAAATAAACATGTATGTACTCAATGAGGGATTTTTACAGCTTCCACAAGTACTTTGAGTAATTACAATTCTGTTGAACAATTAATCTGAGCCATTTCATTATTTTCAACTTCCACATAGAGATCTTCATATTTTTCTACAGAATTAGACAATGTGAGATGCCCATAGAAGTCGTATTGATGATTCAATACAATTTCTATGGGATTTCTTATCGTCCATAATACATGAAGAGAAAAGTGAAAGAGAAGCTATAGAAGCAGTCACGTAGTTAATAACAATATAAGTACTGGACCACATTCACTCAAAATTTAATCAGTTATAAAATATGCTTATATCTTTCAACTGTGCCATTGAGTACCTGGATTACAACATTTTTGTGTGAATGAACGTTCATTATCACTATTTTCGAGTTTTGCTCAACATGAATTTCTCAAAAACAGGGAAACTACTCGATGCATTCGATCAAAAATCCAATCAGCTCTAAGTTACACGGGGTCGCAACGATTGAAAAAAAAATCAATCGAATCGCACGATCCGTTTCCGAGAAAACGTAAACGAAAATTTTTGCCACATACGGACGAACACACACACACACATACAGACACTTCTCTGAAATCACCTCAGGATGATGCAAAACTTCGAGAAACGTGAAAGTTTCATCAATCTGGCACTTTTCATTTTCGGGGTCATTACAATAACTTCCCTAGATCGCGAAGTTAAAAAAATTCGTGCTGAGGTTTATCCATGCTTCATGCAATGGCAAAGTGTGTACTAAGCCTAATACTTCGGAATTAGCAATTCAGAAATATAGACCACATATTTCTTAACATAGACTTAAAGTATATACCGTCTTAGATAATCGGGAAATAAACTTAGGGGTTTGGAAATTAATTATATTGCTTATGAGAAACATTATATACAGTATACAAAATAGTACATCAATATACTATATGAGAAAATCCATGCATATAGACACAGTTATGCGCTATAGGTTCCATCATAGGCGCCCGTCATCGTAGCATGGGGGTCTCTGGAGGTTTACCGTGTGCTTAGAAATACGATGGCGTAAAATGGCGAAAGTCGGCACCAGCCGCCTGGCTCCACTCCCCTTGAACCAATGCTCGGACAGCAACTAGCGTCGAGAGTACAAACGCGAGGACGTATTACCGGAACTAATAATTCCGAATCGTAAATTTGAAAAATCATTTTAAAAAGAGTATAACTAACTTGTGTGAGTAAAATTATTATCGCAGGAGTTTGGTTTTCTACACACTACACCGTTTGTACTATTCAGTCACATTTATTTTTGAAAATAATGCAATCGCTATTTTTTTATCAGTATTAATTAATGTTTATTAATTAGCCAAAGGCTACATTTTAAAATACATTTCTCTCAAATGGTACCATTTTTCACTTCTATTCTTAGCAGTCTTTTAAAAGTCTCTGACGTCTGGGCACTCTTTGTTTGTTCACTTAACTTATTGTATAACAAAAAACCATTTGTATTTATTATTTTATCCGCACTCTGTGTTCTTTTCTTTTCCACATGCAATTTATTTTTATTTCTTGTGTTATACGAATGCTGACGTTTCTGAACTAACTACGTCAAGTACTCTGGCATCACCTTGTTTATCATTTTATATATAAATACACAAATATTATACTTCATCCTTTGCTCCATCGACATAAAATATAACTGATAAACAGTATTGAGGATATTATCTAAAATGTCCTCTATTATTCATAAATTGTTTTTGGTTGAGAATCGACGTTTTGTCGATATGCAAATATGCAACAACATATGACATTTATTACATAAAAGGCTCGCAAGAGGATTCTCTTAATATATACGTAATCGTAGTCTTCGACGATGTGTAAACTGAGACGTTCCGGTTTCGTCGATTCACGAAGTCGCACAAGTGCCTCCCAGGTGTCTCTTGTTCACCCCTCCGTTGTCTATAATCGTCATGGAATTGTTTGTTTAAACTACAGACTATATTCATTGAATTTCAGTAATTCGTTGGTGATTCAAACAATCCAAAGTGGGGATAACTGCTTGGTCAGCGAGACCAATTTGATCTTTTATCAATATTGATGGTTCGGAGCCGAGGATTTGGATGGGTTTGTCGTTTCCGTTTAAAACTATCGTTGACTGTGCCCATGAATTTACCTATGGTTATTACATCTATTATGTTATGCATATTCAAGATCGGACTTTTTATCCTGACATTAAGTTGGTGCTAATTTAATTCAACTTTTGCTGCATTATGCTAAGCAGGATAATCGTCTACAATAATTTGTCTGATCAATCCTTCGCAGAAAGTAAGTTTGGAATTTGTGTTATAGTACCACAAAAATTTGCAATCCCTATGAGAATCTAAATATTTTGCAGAATTCATTGGGGTGATGTCATCGCTCCGCATGATTAAACTGGGATGGTTTTTGGAGCTATTTTCATATAATTACTTCTGTTTTAGCAGTATTTACTTGAATTTTTCATTTCGACAGTCCTTTTCTTCTTTGTACAGCTGTGGGTTCAATCCTCTAGGTATCTTTATAAACTGTGTAACGCGCTAAGTAAAATACAACGTCATCAGCATAGCCTATGATTGAAACATTTCTTGAAGTCTGGCGAGAAACTGAAGCCATGGCACCGTTGAAGAACTGTCACAGGTCTGGAGAACTGGAGAGAGGATAGACCCTTGTGGTACTGTCGCGATCATGTGAATTTCATCTGATAAGGAAGGCTCGAGTTTAATTTGGATATATTTGAGCCAGATGGTCAGGGAATTTTACATTAGTATTTTGTTAGATTTCGATCAGTAAGTTTGCAGATAATACCTGTGGCCCACATCGAGTCAAGAGCCCTCTCGCTGTTCAGAGGAATACATGGTACCTTCTCCTCTGTCTTGAGTAGAGTTTATACCAGTTGCTATTCTGATCAGCTACTTACAGGTCACATGGTCTAAGCCAAAGTTTAATATTGTTTTGCATTATGTGCAGATCATCCATAGTTTTGTTTTCAAGCGAGATGAAATCAGTCGATCAAAAAGAGTATACTCGTACAGGAAGGAGCACTATGAGGCCTACAGGTTTTTAGACCCATTAGAAATTTACTAAGCTCGGGAATTGGAATAAACACTTGTCCTTTCTAGAGTTTGCACAGTTTTGTGAGTAGGATTAGTAGTTCAATCCGGACGTTCTTGTACGCTGATCTTGGGGATGTTAGGATAATTTTTGATCAGTTGCTGTATTTAAGCCTCAAAAGATTCATTTCTTCGAGCAGCCGATAATTAATATGTTTGTGTTGATAGTGTTTGCCTTGCCATAGGTCTTTGTGTGTATTTAGTTCTCATATTCGGGTGGGAATAAAGGTTCTACCGGTGTTATTATAATATTCTGCAATGCGTCATATTGAGTGATGTTTGAGGTCTATATTTTGCTGTCCATTATCCTAAGGACATGTGTATCATAGAGGATACTTCCAAAACACCGCCGTATGCTTTGTATGCATGTTGAATCCGCCGGAGCACATATACAAAAGTTCCTTTTGATAAACCATATCTTTCTCGAAACTGACGTTCCGGTAATATATGAATATGATTCAATGGGGGAATTTAACTCAACGTTAAGTCCTGATTAACTGCGGTTAACTTGACCGAGAACTGGCCCTTGGAGTAAAACTAGATGAGTCACCATCAACATTATCAGGTGCAAACCTTAGGCAGTGGATGGTAGAGCTATCGCTAATTGAATTGTAATAGCGATCCTCCCGAGGAGCACGCTCTATTTTGTATTTGTACAATAAAAGCCTTTTTATATTTACATCTATTACCACAACATTTACTTATTTGTTAATAGTTCACAAATAACGGTTTCTCAAGCGTGATTATGCTGATTATTAATAAATAAAAACTAAATTGATGAGATGAACTATAAACTATTAGCTGAATTGGATAACAACTTCCGATTTTGTACGAAAATTTTTTTAATTTTTGAAGAAAAAGAAATGAAGAAATTTTTTGAAAAAAATTTTCAGAAAGTCGAACTCGAAAGATCCGGCGATTGCCATTTGATTGGTCGATCAATGGATATGTTGGGATCGAATTGGATTACTTGAGGGACCTTGATAAGATGTATCTGAGTTGTGTATATGCATCATATATTGGCATGATGCCGAAATTATGGGGTTCATATACTTAAAATACAAGCAATATATGATACATATAAACCCGTTATCTCGTCCACATATAGGGGTTATCTGCTAGGAAGTTAGCTTTAGAAAGCAGAGGCCAACCAATCTGCCCCTCAATTTAACAACTTTGGTTGGCCCTGAGCGACATTACAGATGCAGATATCCGTATCCTGAAGTGACGTTGAACAGTTTCGCCAACGCCAAAACAATTCTGTACCCTATATACAAATTGGAGAAGTGTAATGCAATGGGACAACGCAACGGTTCAACCGTCAACCGTTTGGCCATACAAGTCAGCACTGCCACCTTCATACAGGCAGATGCAGGGTATGCGCGAGGAAACGGCAACTGAGGGAGTTCCATTAAAAAAAACAGTACAATTCATAATACTCAGCATAGCAGACACCGAGATGCCTGCCCTGCAAGTTCCGATAACCACTACTAATTTCAAGAAGAAGCTCCAAACTCTCCAGATCCCAGAATTCCCCGAGCAGCTTGCGACATCACCTGCAACAGATATCACTAGGCTGACCTACGCTTCCTCATTCCTCCATGGTAACAAACCTGACGCTTCTGCATTGATGAGACAGTGGCCAAATAAAGTTGATGTTCCATCCCAGGTGCGAATGATCCATCTTGACGATGGAAACAAGACTGATTCAAGATAAATCATCCAGACTGGATGATCCAGTCTGGAACTCAGGTGTATTCAGTGGTTGAATTCAATGTTGATGTAGCCTAGATCGAGGTGCAGGTATTCTTTGAACACTCCAGTATGGAACCCAGCTTCATTCTGTTCCACGCACATTTTATAAAAAAATATTGTTCAACACATGGGCAGAAGTGACTTTTCTGTCTCCTGGGTTGCAAAACGTGCCTTCGGCTCGTCGTGCAAACTCACCGTCACCACAAAAGTTGTTGCTGCCCTTGTGTTGAAATGTACTGCTTTCAAACCACCTCTAAAAACCGAAGTGGCGTGACGAAGTGACTCTGCCCGCACCAGCCAATCACAGGCCTTCTTCAACATGACTCGAGCGGAAGCAGCCAATAGACAGTAGAGAAACACTAGCGCCACTCAGGTAACGTCACAAACGACAATTTTATTGTTTAAAATTGACGAATTTTCTATTCCTGATTTAAAAATATTGAGAAAGCATTGCCATGAGTTTCATAGGAAGTGGAACTTGATAGGTTTCAATGAATCTGCTAATGGGGTAACTTCGTGAATCTGGGCTGCATATAAGTTGCCTTCTACATAGAAATTAAATTATATGAAAATTTTACAATTCTGATTTTTTGACTGCGCAAGATTTTTAAGGACAGAATCGCATAATTTTTACCATGACAATTTCTGACAATTGAATTGCCATCATCACCGCAAGAGATACAGTGGATCTAATCGTAAAACATTCCATCGTTCATAACTTTTAGCATATCACAGATCGATGAGTAACTTGTTAAAAAATATAAATGGAAGAGCCATACTAACGAGAACAGAAAATTGAAGGAGCGACGTGAGCGACACGCGTGTCTGCAAGTCCCCAAGTTGGCCGCAGCGTCGGCTAAGAATCGAAATCCGAGACTTTGAGTTACAGTCGATAAAGCTATTAGCATTTAGACGAGCTGTCGCCACCGTACACCCACGGATGCCTCCCTCAGTAACTCACCCTCCCCTGCTCGGTTTTTTTCCACCTTTTTCTCCATTCTCTCTCACGCTTATCTCACCCACTTCTTTCCCCTTTCTCCACTCTACCCATATCATCCCACCGTCCACCTTTTGCCCCGGAGCTTCGTCACTGAAATGCATACCAATGTATCTCCATCCAGGCAACAAGGACCATCATGTATATACCGTCATATATAGAGGGCGAAGGCCCTGTCGTATCTTAATAGGAATATGAAAACGCTTTCTATTCCGACTCCAGATCCCGCACGAAATAATGCAAAAAAGGGGAAAAAATAAAACCAACGAGTTATCTTCATTAACAATCAACATTCGTAGAATAAAAAAAAAGTATTTTAAGGGGTGAAATTTGAAACTATTCATCTGCTCTGGCCATTGTCTGAACGACTCTCGGTGCTAATGGGAAGCATGCAATACGAATATCCACATCGTTCGGAGAAAAAATTCTTGGACGAACAAATGTATATTGATTTAGTAAACCATTTATTCAAAAATTATTAGAATCGCAATATCTGATTAACGGGGGAAAAATATTGATTTAATGAAACTTTTTATTACTTTTATACGTCTTTTCCTTCGACGAATTGGGGAACAAATTTGCGTTGAATTGGGGATAAAACGGTTTTAACGAGTAAATTTGTTAGTTCAGAAAATAACAGTTAATTTTGCCAGAAAAAAAATTGTCATTTACAAACAGACTCCCCGCACGGGGAGTCTAGTTCCGGTATAGTAGAGTGGAATTGTTCAGGTTTTAACTCAGTATAACTCATAAGCCACCTAATACAATGCCCATTGGTTTAAACTTTGTGAATGCTGTACAGTTTGGGAAAGCGTCAGTTTCCATTGGCACCGCAGGGATGGGCCGTGGTATATCATAAATGGGATAAAAGCGTAAATGAAAGACAAAAAATAGTGGTGAAAAAAACACCAAATCACGTATTTTGATAGGAGAGACAGAGACGTGACAACTCATCAAAAATAAAATTCTGAAAGGTTTCCAGCGATTTTGGCAGTCTACTAAAAAAATTCTCATATTTTAGTAATTAATTATTTTCTTTTTAAATCTCAACATTATTTGTAAATTTTTGCATTCTTGGAAAAATTGCCCTGAAATGTCTTCAAAATTGTCAAATCCTATTTTTTTGTAAATTTCCCAGGATTCCTCAAATTTTGGAAGAAAATCTCACTTCAGCGAATTTTCTCAAGGTTGCAAAACATTATCAGAATTTTGAAAGTCGGCATTTGTTTCCAAATTTCGGAAAATTTATTCATTTCGTTTTAATATTCAATCACTTGGAATCATTATTTCCTTTGCCGTTTTAGTTCAATTTTGATAAGATTTTATTGATTAAAAATTTATTTATTTATTGATTCGTTAAAAAAGATGAGATTTTATAATTTATGGTTCTGTTTTTCTTCATCTAAAAGCCTTTCTTTCAAGAAGTGAGCGGATGCCGCAAGATGAATATTGTGGTCACGAGTCAGTAACAGATACAGCAGTTCCAGTCTAGCCACGGAATCGGCTGATTCTCTTATAACTACAGTCAACTCCCCCACCAGTGCACGTCCCGTAAGTTGATGAATCCCTATAGTCGTCATGACCCCACCACTGACTATCTCCTCAAGCGCCGCCTCCCCACCACTGTGGAAATGGTCCCGCACCACTTTAAATGCTACCTCACTACGCTTACTAGCATCCGGGAGTGGGGGAAGTAGGGGAGGATCACTTGTGGGAAAGGGCGGTGGAGTGTCCGGTCCCGCGCAGTAGGAGAGTCGCCTTTACGAGTAAAATTGCAAAAAAAATTTTGACATTCAGTACACATTTTTTTCTCCTCTCAGAATCATCGAGACTAACGAAGGCTTTCACTCAGAAACAAATCTTGAGTACTGATTAGGTACTGGAGGATTGCGATGTTTGTCTAATATTTTTTTTTCAAAATATACATATCACTGTAGAGCAGGTCTAAAAGCAGTGTGGAAAGGGTCGACTCAGTGGTTTCTTCGGTAATTCGTGAAAACCACCATTTTTTGGCATTTTTCCCCTTTTTTGCATTCATCTCGTACATTGTTCGATGTTGAGAAAGGTGTTAATCAACTGTTGTGTTATCGATCGTATTCTCTACATAAAATATTTCATGGAATGTGGGTGATCTGTGCATATGCATGCAAGGGTTTTTTTTTTGTCTCCGTCTCTGTCATTTGCACGCCCCGTGTAGCTGCTGTCTGAGCATTTCTTCAGGGGCTCTAAGCGACACTGAAACTACGGCGGGGGCCGATTTTCGCAAATGAGGGTTCTGTGTGTGTGTGTATGTCCGTATGTGAGTAATTCTTCGAGAAACGATTCCGAGTAAACGGCTCCAGAGGTAATGTCCAATTTCTCGATTTTCATGGGTTCTCTCAAATTCCAACCTAAAGGGGTAAACCCTGGAGGAAGTGCTTGGGAAAAAGCCGGCTTCCGTTGGCGTCGTAGTAGGGGCAGGAGGTATAAACTCGGAAAGAGTATACAAATAGAATAAATTAAATTATCATATGAGCTAATTCATTTATGTTGTTCCTAGTAAGATTCTCATATTCCGTTTTCAAGTTATAAAAAGTCAAATTATGTCTCATCCACGTTTTTATACTGCAGCTTCCAGGTAGCGCCAAACTTGGGTAACGCGATTAAAGGCTAATTCACAAAATCGCTGTATAAGCCACAACTGTAGAGTTAACTACTCTAGAAGTATGCCTCGGGAAATTATTCAAAAAACTGAAAATAATGAGGCCAATATATTGTATAAAGATCGTTATACTCATAAGAAACTAGATTTCCATTGAAACTGGAGTCGCTTAAATTGTCCCCATCTAATCGCGGAATATAAAAACATTACAAGTAATCTCTTATTACTTTTGAATACGGTGAGCCCCATCTAATAAAATGCAAATGATTTTACCGTTGTTGAAGTCCACGATCAAAATCTTTATTCCAGAATTGCCATCAAAATTCTCCATTTACGTAATAAACCCCTCTGAAATATACACAAAAAAGACAGTATACAAAGTACGATCATAAAATATGTAGATAACTAGTAATTATTGAATTCAATTTCCCCCGAAATCATCAAAATCGAGTGGTATTTACATTAATCCAGAATTAATCAATTCCTTCCAATTGAATGATTCCACGATTACAATTTTTCACTCACTGCATTCACCATAAACAGCCTAATTATCACCCAATAACGTTAATACCCCATCAATTAACCACCCAATTCCACAAATGAAATGAACCATACCACCCGCTAAAATAAGCCCGTCTCTCTTATTACGATGTATAGGTGACCGCCCTGCCTCAAACCAAAAATCGAACCCATCAAATTCAAATAAGTCGCTTCAGTAGTGTGTAGGCGAAACAAACCATCCACCACTCTCGTCAACCTAGCGATCCTAGCCCACTCAGGCTCCCACCATAAGAGAAACCATAGGGAGCCCATCTAGCTAACCAAGAGGAGATACCTATTAAAGGCATCTCCTGTGAGCGCAACCGTTGCCAAGGGAACCCGCCGCGAAACTCCTCTCGCTTCCTCTCGGCCATCAAACCCCCCCCCCCCTCCCATACCATACATGTAGGTTTCTCCAAGGACCCACACATATGAGCAAGAGAGATGAATTCAACACACATGATCTCTCATATGTAGAATAGCTGTAGGTTGAAAATACAGACGACATTACATGCCTTCAAAAGCGGGTATATCGTCGTCTCCCTCTGCCCCCCTCTCCCTCATACCCGTTACACACACAAACACATGCATACGTATCACACACGTCAAAACCCACACCCGACGAATATTCACCATTAGTTACACGCAGAATATATATAACCAGGCGAGCGGAATGCGGCAGAGCAAGGGGAAATGAAACAACCCTCTATAATAGCCGGGGCGGCGCCTACACCCAGCCCTAATAGCCCTATCTCACCCTCTCGCATCCTCCACACTCGTCCTTCAACTCTCCGCCCTCCCCGTCCAGCCACATATCTCTCACTCCCTCTCGTATTTGCAAAAGCCCTGTCCTACCCCATTTCACCCCCTCGCGTCAGTACCGCGGAACGTTCAGTAACACCGAAACTCGTTTCCACCGTGTTTTTCCTCTCCCCTCTCTATTTATATCTTTCTCCTCCCCCCTCGTCCCACACCACTTTTTCCTCTCTCTTGCTTTTCCGTATACTCCAACTCCCACTCCTAGCGCGTGTAACCTCGACGTTGAGCGCCGTCTCGCACTCATGCCCCATCCCCACCCTCCTCCCACCCTCATCCACCATCAAGCCACCAGCGACGCCACTGCTGCGTCCGCCTGTTTGTTTATTTGATGCCTTTTCACTCTCTATTAGTCTACCAGCGCTCCTACATTTTCTGATTAGCTGGATGTCGCACCCGGGGTACACAACCATATTGCCAGTACCCCCAACCACCCTATACATCGTTTTTTTTCCTCCTTCTTTTTTGGAATGAGGGAATCAGGGTAAATGGCGGGCCGCGGTGGGAGGCGGTGGGGGGGGGGGGGGAGGGTATATAACGCTTGGGTTTTTCTTTGAAGCGAGGCGACACGATCGATCGGCTTCTGTCACCGATTCCAGCCAACGGCTCCTGCAAAAAAAAAAATAAATAAAAGTGGAAAGCCACTCTCGTCGCAGTGGCATTGTCGGGCCACTCCTATGTACACCCCTCACCCCCCCCCCCCCTCTTTCGAACCTTATTCAACGTTATCTCATATACTTTGCAAGTATAGTCGGTGTATTCAACAATGCACTCGGTGAGCGCTTCCTGAAACGCGAGTCGCAAGTTGCTTCGTGCTTATTAGCTTTCTCCAGTTGAAATCGCTCGGTTACATTTGTTGAATGAACGAATATTCCTTTTGGGTATGGAATTTCTCTTTTAGGGGAGGACTCACAGTCGCCATTGTGATTTATAGGCTGAATGAAATTGGTAATGCATGGTGGATTGTTGGATAATTATTTCCTCGAGGTTGAGTTGTTTTGGGACTGATGTGATATTATACCGGTTGGCCTTTAATTTCGAGGGGTGCACGGGAAGGGATACTTGTCGATCGTTGTTATGGTAATAGACGCCGTAGCGCGGGGGGGGGGAGACTCGCGGGGCACGCTGGAGCACACATTGAGTTGTTTCACTGAGCGACGGTAATTGGATAGTGAATGCATAAAATGTATAATTCTTGCGGGTCATGGGAACCATTTTAATGGTCATTGGTGGTTTGATTGTTATTCGTTTAGTTTCATTTTTTGTTGGATTAAATACTCCACAGATTATAACAATTGTGGGGCGAAATACATAAATGCAATTTGAGAAGAAAAAACTTTAAATTTTACATTTATGCTAATTGCGGTAGAATCAATATTCTAGGTGTTGAAAATAAAAAGTTTTCTATAGACTTTGCTATAAATAATTCTATACCTATAGACTTTTCTATACATAAAAATCACATACTGAAAGATAGTATCCTATTTTTGATTATATGGGAAGTGTAGAATTGTCCACAGTGTCATCAAGAAGGAGATTCGTTTTAAGGAAGTAAAAGATTTGAGAGAGATCTGATCAATAGTCTTTCTATAATTTCTCAGGGACATAGCCGAATGATATATGTATATAGTGAACTCTTGAGATCTTTTATACATTTACTCTACAGTCAGACTCGTTTGGAACAAATTCTTGCGCATCTTGAAAGAATTTGGTGCCAAGTAGGCAAACGCGTTGGGAATACCACCTATAGGTCAATTTATTGCTAAAGTTAATCATAAATTGAAAGAGACACGACGACGTTATTGAAAACAATATCTTCACGGCATTAATATCGAGAAAAATCTCATTGGCCCCGTTGACCAGTCTCCTCTCCGTCTGCCCTTATCTCCCTTTTCATCCATCATTGATGAGCTTTTTAGAAGTGATTTTGCCTCATTAAGATATGGATTTTCAAAGACATTAAGGACAAATAGAATAAACGGGATTTGGGTTTGACCCTCTATTGTTAGTTTCGATCTTACGGTTTTCGAGATATTTCATCGTACGCGATATCGAGACATTTCGAGATTCTCTTCGCTTCTCCTTTTTACCATAGGATATATATATTATATTATATATATATATATATATATATATATATATATATATATATATATATGAATACGTAAGGTGCCTCGTTGTTATATAAGAAGCCGTGGTGCCAATCCCGTCTTCACGGATTTTGTTCTTGATTGTCTTTAAATACGTTGAATAATAGATACCGCAAAAATTTACTGTTTCATTATATTTCAATTCCATTATAATTACACTCTCATTTTCTCATATACCGTCGGAATCAGAAACAACATTGAGCATTCCGTTGCATTCAGGTATCTGAGTTAATGAGGCTGAATCGAGAGGCTAGTAACTTCTGAAATCATGGAGTCACCTGCCGTTGAAGTCAAATCGGAAATCAATGTAATCATCTGTTGAAGTCAGAGGGAAATCATTTGAAATCACAATGAAATCAATTGAAATCAATGAAATCAGAATCAGTTTACACAAAGAAAACCAATGTCCTACGGCCACAGCCGATGACACCACAAGGGTACATCAATATTAAAGCATATCGAAAAACAGTTTCACCCCCCACGTTCAATGATGACGGAAATTTTGAAGTTGACCGAAAAATTTTAAGAAAAGTCAAAAAAAATTCTAATACTAAGGTGTGAATAAAAACAAAATATTTTGCGTTGTAAAGTTGTGTTAATAATAAAAAATTATTTGCGTTAAACTGTCATTTTCATTGTAGCTCGGTAGGATTTCAGTGACTGAAATCATATTGCAATCATCGATTTCAATTGAATGAAATCACTGAAATCATTGATTTCAATGGAATGAAGTCAGTGAAGTCATGAAATCACTCAGAATCACGATTGAACTCATGATTACCTGCAGTCATTGAAATCATTGGTGAAATCACTTCAAATCGACTGGAATTTGAAATCTTGGTGTCACTCAAGCGTCGAGTGATTAGCCCCTCGAGCTGAATAATAATTGAGCCATAATTTTCTAATTTCTTACATCGTTTTTGTTCGATGTATTATTTAATTCATAATTTTGCAGATGTCCGCAATAACTATATTTTCATTGTTTGATAGCCATGCGATACACCTAACACAACCGCCATGTCTATAGTAGAAAAATCTTATTTCGCCGTCTGAGGCCGCGGTACATAAATTAGATAAATTATTGCTACAAAACGTGTCGTCATCTCCAAGAGCCCTACTTAGCTATCGGAAAATAAAATTTGCTCTTCATCTAGAAATTGTTACTCTCCACCTCCTAGATAGAGAAGCTGAATTTGTGTGACTCTTTATGTTCGAACCGTCGAATTTCTGTTATTCAACTTCATGATAACGAATTGTTTCAAGAAAAAATATTTAGTGTCTTTTGTAGTCAACCTGATTTTCAATGGAAAATTTTTTCCATTTTCTGGACCGAGCCGACTTCTATCGGGAACTTATTTCCACCATTTTTCAGATTAGATAACTAATCCCGTACTGTAATATCAAACCATTGATCGCAGAATTTTCTCGGTCTTTTTTTTCAACTGTGGGCACGAAAGTTGCACATTTATTTTCACCCATTTTTCCTCCATTTTCACTCTGTTATTCTGAATGGGGCAGAGTGAGAGGGCATTTGGGTATGTTTCCAGTAAAGGGGCAGATAAGAAAAGGTGTCGAGTGGGCTCACAGTCTCGAAGAACATCAGACTCTGTAGAGGATCAGTGGAGCCCTCGCTTCACTCTACTCACTATTTTCACGTGCGGTTTCATTTTAGGTATGACGAAGAAAAAGGCGAACTACTTATGCTTCCTTTCTCATTTGCATATCTCTCATTCCCACAATTTTTCCTTTTTTGCCTAAGGTCCTCGCTTGATGCTCACACCAAGACCTATACACTTTCATTTCTCTAGTGAAAGAATCCCCTTCTTTTTTATTCAGTATGGGCTTTTTCTGCCACCTACACCGAAAGTAATGACTACGAGCGTGGACTCCATTTTCACCACCCATAACGTTACTCGCTCGGTTTCGCCGAGTGCAAACCACAAAACCCAAATCCGGACTTCATAAAGATGAAAATCAAGAGAAATGTTCATTCATTAGGTCAAACAATTGAAGTACAAAAATTCATTTTATATTCAATTATTTGTTAATCAACTAACAAATCTAAATAACCATTATTTTTCATCCTAAAGGGAATTTATCCCACAGTGTCATCCCTCGACTGTATTATTGGTTTGAGGGGTGTCATTAATAACCGCCCGTGTACCAGTTCCAGTATGAAACAGCAAAGCTTGGAGAAGCACCTTGTCCTGTTCTTCGCTCCCACCTATCAGCAAGTCTCAATAATAGGCTTCTAATACTCCTTGTTACTTCAAAAATACTTTGACACTAATAAATCAAGGGCTTACAAACAGCAGACGAATGAAATCTAATATACCAATTAAATATTACAACCAATATCTCGTTGTGCAATAATAACAAAAAGCTATATCTGAGCTGAGTTCTCTGTAAGATGAGTTTACCGTAGGATCGGCTGGTTAGGAGATGAGTTGTCCAGACGAGATGAAATGTCAAGAGGATAAATAACCCTGCCACTCTCCATGAAATTATGGTAAGCGAGTATCCTAGACAAAAATTACAGAATCACCACCCCCAGATTAGATCGTGACATGTTAAGATCTACTGTCACCGGGCGTTCCCAATCACTGATTATATAAAGTTAATGTTTTTTTTAATAAATCGTTTTGATCGTAATTCTTTAAAATGGAAAAAAAATAATTCAGTTTGAAATTTTTAAAGTTCCTCCGCTACATGTCCTCATTGGTCAGTACGTTATTGATGAATCAATATTGCTTTCATGAACAATTGTTAATTATTTACCTATAGTCAACCGTGCTTGTAGGGTATACCGATACAATATTAATGCTACTGCATGTGACTTTTTAGTGTGTACCGCTAATCGAGGCATAGCGGATTGATGTATACGCAGTTAATACTAGCGGTCAGTACGTTAATTAACTTTACGATAATTACCGATTATTGCTCTGAAAAATTCGCACAAACAGAGGTTAAAGGATGAGTATTGAGAACCCAATTTACACCCTTGAAAATTTGCGGTCGCCATCACCGATGTGATAGGGAAGATGACTCGTTTTTCAAAACACATACATACGTTTTTCATTTAAGAAAACATTTAATTGGGCCAAAAATTAATTGTGAATTGATTATTGGTCAGCGTCTATAACCGCCGATAGCGGTGGTACTACAGTTGGCCAGGCAGTGCCGCGAAGAAAATATAGAACTGAGTTCACGATGTCACGGGAGCTTTTGGTGAGCGTCACATTTGGACATTTTCAGTAAATCTGCTGCGGACCAAATACGCGAAACTACAGTTTTCATATCACTATTTTATAAAATGTCGATTCATTCAACATGTTAGAAACTTCCCCGAAGACAGACAGTCTGGCGGAACGTACTTCACCCAAATGACGTCAAAGGGACTCGTAATAGTATATTACGGCCCAAGGCAAGAAATCAAACGTTCTGACCGTGTGTCGTATGCTATTTTTCTTTCTCCCCACCCGAAAGTACGTTCAACAATAAATGTATCAATTTTGAAATGTTGATGATCAATCCAACGATGAATACTTTTGTGGCCTGCCCGCGCACGCCTCTCGTCGGTCACCTTGCGAACTACATGCCCGCCCGACTTTTGCAAAACCGAGGCGAAGCCGAGGTTTTTGCTGGTCGGGGCGGGCAAAAAGTAAAAATGCATGAAAAAACATAAAAACGTCGAAAAGAAAATTAGAATGCCGAAATCACTTTTTATAAGCATATTTTCCTTCCAACATTGACCTCTCTGTCGAAATTTCTAAACATCGCGATGAAGAATCCCTCATTTTTCAGGTTAGGTCAGTCTCTTCATTCGCCGGTGGGGAACAGTTTTAATTTACTCTACTTTTTCAAAATCAACTCGTTTTATCCAATATTATTTTATCCACTAACGAAATTAATGCATAATTTAAAGAAATTTTGTTCCACAGGAGCACTGGCGACATGAACCTTTTATGCGTATATATTATACAGAGAAAAAGTGGCTTCGGGAATTTGACACGTTCGGTCGCGATTTGGGCACTGACATATATCATGCGCATGCGTAAGCAAGAGTCGGGGAGCTTCGGGTGGAGATCCGAAGTTTACTCTTTCGTTAGCAACTCTCGCCTGCAAACGCGAGCCACAAAAGTTTTGTGGCCAATCACAACGATTCTCCGTCGAGAAACTCCAGAAAAGCCGTCCTTTCTGGCGTTTCAAACCACGGTGGAGAGCGTACTTTCGGGTCGGGGAGGCAGAAAAATGTCATTCTAGACTGTTTCATCCAGTGGACAGTATCTAGCAGAGCTCTGTTAAAAATCCCGTAATTTGTAATAAACGGAATACATCGTGAACACCTGAAGTGAATCGCCTCGTTGATCCAAGTCTCTCAAAATATTCACCTATCACATCACGCTCGCCACACCATTACAGATGAACCCTCTGGAAACAATGAGCTGCATAAAAGGACCTATTCGGCGTGCAGCAGTTTTCCTGTGATGTTGTGTCTGCATAGACGTCTGGAATTTACAACTTCAGTGAATTCGTGAAATAACAATCGAGTTCAGTATCATATGGAACAAAGTCCACAATCAATTATTCGGCCGTCAAAACGTTGTCTTCCATTTTATTATTCATTATAACTCATGTATTTATTCAATATGTATGATGAGCTATTTATCTATAAATGCTGTTCGCTTCAATCCAACAAGTGCTCAAATCTCACATACTTCAAAACTATTGCGACAACAGCGCAGTTGGAAACGAACTGCGTTTCCGCTTCATCGGAATTTTCTCATCATTCTTCGATGATATACTGAAAAAAAGATTGTACACTTCATGGACAATTTGGTTCGAACCCCGAAAAAAGGCATACTTCCTACCAATGATTATTCATCCAATCTGGAGTATAAATTAGTTTCATGACCTTTCTTTTTCTGAAAAATTTAATGGAAAAGTCACTGTTAATTTTCTATGTTGGCAAAGATCTTCATGATCTCCATTTATTGCATCCGATTTGATTATTGCAATTAACAGCCTTGGAATTCAAAATCCCCGAAAGGGCCAGAATTTTTTTGGATTGTCTGATGAGCGGGTCCACTGAGAGAACGATTTGGTTAAATGGTTGAAACTACACAGGCTCAGTAACTGTTACCTCGTAGCGCGGTTAAATAAGAACAATTGAATGGCCCGGTGATAGTTACCGAATGGCTCAGTTGAGAGGTTAAAGTTGAGCCAACTGGAGCATTTGATAATAGTTACCGAATCGCTAGTTGATGTAACCTGTATTGTTTATTATGCCTGCATTTGTGAGTAACCCGTTGAATTAGCCTCCATTCCATGGTTTGCGTCAACTAAAAAATTCAGTACAACCAAATGGTATCAAAATCAACTAGCAGTTGAGTGTACCGCCATTAGCTCTAGCTATTAATGAATGTACGTTACCTCGAGGTACGGTTATGTGAACCGAATCGGAAAAAACCCTCCAACCGAACCCGTCAGGTAGATACAACCAAATCGTTCTCTCAGAGTAGTGGTAGTAGTAGTGGTTGCTCATAGAGTAGCCGCCCCTACCGACATAGGTTTACTGTGGTTTCCTGCACCTTATCATGCGGGTGCAGTGCAGCGTATGGTCCACAAGTCCACTAAGAGCCAAGTAGTTAGTGCGACAATAAATTTCCAAAAAAGAAAGAAAAGCTTGCGTAGATCCGAACTGCTTAGGATTTAAGCGAAAAATACAAAGAAGTGCTGTACCACGCATACCGCGTGACTTCTTGAGGCTTACGGAAATCTTACCAAGCACATTCGCAATATCATCACGAGGCAACTTTGTAATGACCATAACATCGAAAGTATAACTTTCGCGCGGACATTTATTTTTCCTTCGTCCCTCTCTGTAGTACTCCACATGGTAACTGCTGTTGAACATTCCTTTGAACGGGTTATGGACATCCACTCATGGCACTGGGGCCGAGTTTCACCATTCCAGCCATTGTATTTCTAAACACAGGCTAAACCTCCAGCAACCCCGATGCTCCGGCTTATGATGCTGGGCCTCAATGATGGACCCCCCCCCCCTCCGTCCTCCTGGTCGGGGTGAATTTCCGTTCGGTCTAAGTTTCATCTGATATTCATATGATTATATTCCCAAACAATGAAATTCACGACGGACTCAGCTTTTTATAAGATGTCCACCAGCTTTCATCATGAGTGCAGCGATAACAAACTCCTGCACAATTTATGAGATTACCAAATGAAGGGGCATTCTACTGAAGCTAGCAAAACGTCAATTTGTTATACTATCTAGTCAGAGTGGACGTATAGTGCCGCCGACCCTTCTGCGCAAGGATCAGGCAGAATTGTGTACGTTTTCACACTTAGCCCTTTCAGAATCAATGAATTTTTGTAGAAAGATTTGAGTTATACCAAAATATTCAAATTCCACAACCATGGCCTATTCTGCTGCCTATCATAAGTAAATAACGAGTCTGGACAGGTATATCGTTATTTTCGTAAAAACACCCATATATCGGAATTATCGGAAAGCGTAAGACCGACGCGACACCGGTGGAAAGAGAAAATGCGCATTCATTGCAAAATTGTAACCCAGCTAGTCAGCACCTATTAGATACGGAGTATTAATTGTATCTCACCTCAAGAGGAGGAATGTCCTCCCAAGGGACACGTTTTGTTTTTTTGTATCGCATACAAAATAAAAGGGTTTGCAACTAAGAAGTCTCAATCAACCGGCTGATGGTACGTTGGCAGTACTTTATGTTTCGAAAATGGCCACTAACAATCACCCACGTCGTGGAGCAGATACAATTGTTCTTATTAATCAATATTCACAATCGTTTTGTTATGTGACGGAAGGAACCCTTATCCAGTAGAATTCATTTTTCAATATGTGAAATAGTTTTCCTTACATAAAAAACCATGGACAACTTTCCAGGAGCAATACCATATAATTGCAGAAATTATTGCAAATGCCAAAATCTTCGGTGAACATTGTGCTACACTTTACAGGAATTGGCAACTCCAACATTTTCAGGAATTGGCAAACATTTTCTTTCATTTGAAAATGTGAGCCTTGTTTGAGTATTCGCAAACATAGTAAAAACATAAAAAAGACCTATATAAGTATACTTTCTTCATCGCTATAAATTAGCAATTAGAAAACGGACAAAACAGATCTCATAATTCCTCTAAACCATTTAAATTTCAAAGCTATTGTCTTGCAAGCTAACAACCACAATATCATGGAACTATTACCTCAGTTATTTATCATTCTTGAAAAGAAAAAAAGAAACCAAGTACAAGGAGAAAAGTTGCTTGCGCGATTACAATAATGAGGGAAAAATAAATTAAAAAGCTCCCGAGATTGAGGAATTTCCACGGGATAAGTGCTGGTTTACATTTTAATTAATGAGAAATGAGATCTCTGGACTTACCTCGTGAAGAGTTAATATTTTCCTTCCATTTATGATTTTTTTTTATTTCATACTGGCGCAGTCACCGTGAAAGAAATTTCCTGCAAGGTGCCGGAGAAAACGTCGAGATAGCGAGTCACGGCATTGAAGATAAAAAGGGGAATTAGAAGTTGCAAAGCGAGGATGAGATATACTTTTTTATATTCTTTATTACCCAGTGGCTACTAGTGAGAGGATGAGAAACATTTCGCGACAAACTCTGACTAAGAGGGTGGTGGAAGGGGGAGGGGGGGGGGTCCTTTTAATTCTCGCTTACTCTCAACGGCGCGTCGAGTAATTAGTCGCTCTCGGTACTATAGCTTATATAATGTAAGGCAGTACTGAGAGGACTGAAGCTATGTTCCACCTCTTTCCAAGCTCTATCTCCCTCACTCTCTCATCGTTTGAGCTGCCTCTGTATTCACCTTCTCATTCACCCTGCCAACTTTACCCATCGCCCATTGTACCTTGAGAATCCCTCTTGGCTTGCCTGTCGTTAATCGTTTGTTGTCTAAACGTTCCAACGCAATCTCTAGCATATTCACGGGGTTCACTGTGCCTCTTATTGTTCACCTTGTTTACAATCATCAATGTCACATTTTTTTAAGGGATTATTTTTCCCTTCCATGACATCGTTTTCCATCGGAAAATCGTGTTAGCCACGGCGATATAAACATTATTCATGGAGTCTATTCAGGAAATGCCGAGGGTGGTAAACTAATTCTATGACGCTACTTGGATCTTTATGTCTGAGAATAAGGTATAATAAACGGGATGTGCATGTGACCCTCGACGAGTCGGATCATTTACTTCTCGATGTGTGTGTGTCTGTCCGTCCGCGCGGGTGCGTATCTGTGTGCGAAACGCTCGGGAGTATGTGTGGGGGGGAGTGTCAAGGGGACGGCAAAGGGGGGGGGTTCAAGGGGACGGCAAGGCGGGGTTCAAGTGGAAGGTAAAGGAGGGAGGGGGGGTTTAAGGAGATGGCAAAGGGGGGGGGGTTCAAAGGGACGGCAAAGGGGGGGTCAAGGGGACGGCAGGGGGGGTCAAGGGGACGGCAGGGGGGGGGGGTCAAGGGGACGGCAAGGAGGGGTTCAAGTGGAAGGTAAAGGAGGGAGGGGGGGGGGGTTTAAGGGGATGGCAAAGGGGGGGGGGGGTTTCAAAGGGACGGCAAAGGGGGGGGGGGTTCAAGGGGACGGCAAGGGGGGTTGAAGAGAACGGCAAGGGGGGGGGGTTGCAAGGGGCTGGCAAGGTAATCTGTAAAACCTCCTGCCGATCTCCGCCGAATTTCACGAAATTGAAGAAGTTGAAAAGATATTGAAAAGTGCAATTCACAGCATTCCTAAACTTTCAATTCACAAAGAATCAATTACTGGTTAGACCATGAGATCAAAATCGAAACACATTATAATATGAAGATATAGTGAAAGTTGATAAAATACAAACTAATTCAAAGTTATGTCTATTTCGAATTACAAAAGTTATAAAATCAAACTTTCCAAAATGACCTCAATGAGAATTAACTATCAGCAGTGGACAGTTTCTCATTCCATGTGAATCAAGTTGCATGGCGCCAAACGTAGGAAATGTCAAGTGCGCGATACCAACTACTTTCCATCAGATATTGAGACAGTACCGTCCAATCATCGATTTTCAATGGCCAGCAGGATTTAATATTTGAATTGTGGTAATTGTTTGCATTATACCATAGCAAAATGTTGGGAATATAAATCTACATGGTTCATTGACCTTCACGTATCTCAAAAGCAACAGCGTTAATTTTTTTTAAGTATACCCCTCCGACCTCCTTGCCACAGCCCAATCAAATGGAACGACTTTGAATACAAAAAAAATAGATCTCGATTCTTTCCCATACGGAAAGAACAATTCAATGTTTCTCTATGTTTCAATATATCTTCCAAATAGTTGCTATTCCAATAATTTTCAACGATCGATTAGCCCAGCGGTCGAGTCTCTCCCGCACTCATCCATGGCCCTCACGCTTCCATGCAAATACAACAAAAAAACAACCATATTCCCTTTCTCCCTGGTACATCGACGATAAAGAAACAAGAAAAGCATTTCTATGTTTTTTATCCTCATCTGCCCCTCGCCATACACCCCTCAGCCATCCATCGTCGATTATCCCCAGTTGGCGTCCACTGGGCGGTATTTTTGAACCGAGAAAACTGAGAATGAAGAATTGCAAGATAGCCGCCATTGTTCTGCCATTCCACTGTTTAGTGCCACACGTTTAAGAATAACATAAAGTAGGGAGCAAAGAAAAAAAAAAGAACTCGTATACTCTAGCTCTCGAGAGTTGCGGCATAATGGGGGACCCCCTGTGGTAGCTTTACCTGCATCATCGACTAATCACATCGGATAATAGGCAACAATACTTGGTCCTGTGAAAAGTGAAGCATATACCCACCACTTACCTCGTCGTGAGAGGCGTATAATCCTCTTAACGCACCGCGCGCCAAGCACAAAGTAAATCGGCCTCGTTTCTCTCTTCTTTTCTTTTCTTTCGCCTTTATTATGGAAAAATAGAAGCACTCTCACTCTTGGCGAACCACTCGTCCGTAACCTTCACGATGGCCGCGTATTACGCACAGCGGTGCCAATAAATGCCCCAACAAACGTTGGAAAAACCGATCGAGCATTCATATCGCTTGGAAAGTACTTGGAAATCCCTTAAGCGGCATGGAGGGGTGGTGTGCTAAATTGTTCCAAATCTCATGACTATCTGAATTATTTCTTTTCGTAGAAAGAAAATACAGTTCCCCAATAGATTTTTTCCGCACCCCCCCACCCTGCCCCCTTTGGCATCGGTTCTCTCAAAACTGTTACAGAAATCGGACAGTCCTCTTGGAATAACCTCATTATACTCAACCGAAGTGGGTTTTTATACTCCTCGTTCACAGGGGGGGCTTCCGCATTTGCCCAGCCGTGCCTCCAGGCATCTGCATTTCTCGTTACCTTTTCACCCTTGATATTTACCCCCCCCCCCCCCCCCCCGCCTCCTCGCCCCTCCCTCGCGTGGTTTCATACACTCGTGTGGCATTTTCTCTATTCCCCCTCTCCATCACAGTACGGGTACATTTGCCCATTGGCCAATGTATAATAACACAAAAAAAATACTCAAAAGTCGAATGTACTCCAACAGTGGTGCCCCCGGCTGCATTTTTTTTTGTCAGCCGTAACGAACTTTTACCAGATACCCATACTTCCTTCCGGGTTCTCGTTATTCCACAGAAATACTTGAAACCTCGATAAAAATGATTAGACCAATTTCGACTGATAATCTCACTCCTTCCTGAAAGTGCTTAAAGAAAAAGTTTCCCATCCCTTTTGAAATTTCACCCATACCTGGGAAACCTTCCCCTCGTGAAATCAAAAATGAATGTTGGATGCCCATGCAAGTGAGAGGTTGCTATAACCACAGTAAAATCGCCGTGCGGTTGGTGGAGAATTCCCAGTAGGACTATTTAGTCAGCCGCATGTGTAAGCATCTACTTAGGCCAACGAGAGCGCAAGAGCCCGCCATCATCCCCCCATACAACGCTCGCCTCGCCCAACTGCGACTGGAGTGAGAAGCAAGTGAGATGGCGACTGGGGTAATTTAGAAGGGAAAGAAAGCACAAGCCCGCTGTTGGTGTATAGCAGTAATGTGGCGTGCAAGCTCTCCTCGCGAGTGACTCGATATAACACTCGCAGGATAAAGAGAGGCTATGAAAGAGAGAAAACTCGCGGGATTTAGAGGGCCGAAGGTGGGGGGGGGGGGGGGGGCTGGTGGTGGTGGATATAGGAGGGATAAATACATTGCTACAGGTCGGGCGTAAGTACCGGACGTTTCGAAGTACGTGTATACTCACGAGTATAGTGGCCTCGAGAGAAGAGAGCGAAACTGCTAGATGAGGTGGGGTATATCGCATGTTGGCATAAAAGGCAGGGAGAGAGTGAGGGATGTGGGCAATGGTGGAGAGGGAGACGATTTCTAGGTTCTCTAGAGTTGATGGAGAGAGACAGAGTAGACAATCGTGACACAGTATGAGAGGGTTGAAAGAGTCGATAGAGGAGAGTGGAGAGACGAAGGGAATAAATAGGGAGGGATAGAGCTAGTGGGGTTGGTGGGCTATAAAGGCTAATTGGTTAAAAGCTCATCGCCGCTGCAGGCTTAAATCAAGATCTTGGAGTGTTATAATGGATAAGTAACACGGCGTGGCACGGGACGGGCCCGCGGCCGTCTCCCCTCCTTTTAATTTCCACCCCTTGGCCTCCCACCATTTCTGTAACTCGCGTCGTAACAGTGTTATATCTTTCGAGTTAAGAACCGGTGGCTCGCGATTGGTCCGCACTGTAAGCTACCCCTGAGCGTAGCGACTCGGTACAGGCCATCGATCGCAACCACCACCCTATGAGAAATCGAGGGTGGCCGTCCCCTTCAATACCCAGGCTCCGCCCCACCTGCCTACTCCCAACCCCCTCGCTGCTTCACCACACTGACAGCCTCTAATATACTCCATTCGAAAAACCAACTTCCTGGCACACTCATGCATACACTCGCTACAACAGCCCCCTCTTGCAAAAATTCTCTCGTGCCTATTTCGTTCTCATTCTTTCACCTTTACAGTTTTCGTCACGTATCTCACTTCGACCGTTATAAAACACCACGTTTTAGATTCTCAGTATTATGCGCGTCACGTGGTCTACCCCATCATACTTGAGAAATAAATATAGAAACCCTGTGCACATATTTGGCGCTGTTGAGTGTTGGCCGTCCTGCACTTGTGTATTTGTGTTGTTCATGTGTTAGTGATTACGTGCCACGATCAACGCCCGAAAAAGAAAAACCACCCATACACCAGTGCTACTAGTGTGACTACATCAGTAACATCACTAACACTGTGGAATATCAACTGTGATTGTTGTGTTTGCTTTCAACTCATCACCCTGCTCGGCTTGGTGTGAAACAGCCCCCTGACATAACGGTGTGACCTACGATTACTCCGGAGGTCTCTGCAACCCTCAGTTACCATCCAATGATCACCGAGATACAATCCCCTATTCCACTTGGTTCTCAATGATACGTCAAACGAGTGTTTGACGCTATGAGTGGATCAATTGTTGCAGTGTTTAATGTAAAAACTTGATTTTTTCCCAATCTTCTAGAAGTGGTTGAATAATTTTGAGAGGGTTGTTATCCAACTGGATTCGACGCAAACGGCGTCAGCGCGATTTATTGTGAGTGTATGGACTTTTCAGTTATCAATGTGACGATAATCGAAAGAACTTCAACAAAATTGAACTAATTCAGTGATATCACCACATACCACCAATCATTGATGAATTACACTGGAAATCGATCACATGAAAGAAAGACAATACAGAGATGTGATGATGGTGTGAGTGAAAAGGTAGTGTTGTGCCCACTAATAAGTAGTAGTGTTCTGCAGCCGATGAGTACAAAGTGACACGAAATAGTGAAAACGGAATCGTTTACACGGTCACATCATCACCCGGCCATTTGGTATTTGTGAAGCTGCTCGTGGTGGGGTTTGTTAGTGGAATATCACCAACAGTGTGAGGAAAGCCGGGATATTAAGGCCAATAGTTGGGAGAGGGAAAGAGAGGGAGAAGGAATGAAGAAGGGATGAGATATAACCACCACTGGTTGGTATTGTAGAGGGGATACTGCGTATGTATCTGCCGTAGGGGGTTGGCCTACCTCAAGTGTCTTGTCTCCTATCATCTTCTTGTTCCGAGTATCGTTTACGAATGAACCGCAATCGAGCGATCGGCCGCTTCAATTGGCGACCCACCACCACCTTTCGCAGCGTTGTTATCCCGGTAACAGACTGTTTACCTGAAAAGTCAATGTTCATTCATTGGTATTCTCGAGATTCAAGGGACAACTGTAGTTCTGTGTGAGGCAGCATATCAAGTGGCAATGACATTGTTGATTGTTAATAAAAAAAATGTTAAACACATAGAAGTGATAGAGGTGATAAGACTCTAATCAACAAAATTCGTGTTTTTTTTCCTCACTTGTGTGTTAATAAAAACAACGAAGATTGTTCGACGCGTGTTGTTCCCGACGGCGGGAGCCGGGAGGGTCGTGGAAGTGAAGGGCAAGGAGATTGACCACCACCCGACGGAGGAGCGGGTGGTGATTAACGTGACGGAGGAGGAGGACATGTCGGCTGAGACTGATATTGAGGTAGTATCAGCTGAGGATCTTGAAGCTTCTAGAAGTAGTTCACCGCCGACGGATATGCTGCTGCACGATAAGAGTAATGGAAAAGCTGGATGTGGCATTGGTAGCCATCCTTTTAGCTTCGATGTGGGTAAAGCTGCGTTGAGGCCGGCTTGTAATCCACAGTATACGTCATTTAGTATATCG
This sequence comes from Asobara japonica, assembly GCA_026005395.1. Classification (NCBI taxonomy): domain Eukaryota; kingdom Metazoa; phylum Arthropoda; class Insecta; order Hymenoptera; family Braconidae; genus Asobara; species Asobara japonica. The sequence goes on along the minus strand of BQMI01000594.1, from coordinate 313,310 downwards.
AATATACTTGGAAGATCGGAATCACCGTCCGCTGATGCTACTGCTGCTGTGTCGATTGAACGGCAATCTGATGGAGAACGGGCATCTCCACCACCAGCGACAACGTCACAGAGGCTTGGAATGTCGCATAGTTCGTCACCGTCGGAAAGTCGAATGATATCGCCGACGTCGTTGATACTCTCGGGGGGACAGAGATCACCAATTAGTCGGGTTAATGAGGCGCGGGGCAATCCTGGTGCAATTCCTTGGGCGAGTGCCACTAGTCCGGCTACTTTTGCACAGGCTGGAGATCCAGTGAATTCGTTGATGGGACATCAGGCGTTACTGGCTAGGTGAGATACCCTTTTCTCCTTTGGAGGGTTCAGATGAATTAATTGACATATTCATGAATATTGTATTTTGGGTGATGAGTTTCATAGAGTTGGGAGAATCGGCAATGGTCAATCTGAACAATCGAAGCCAAGATGTGCGATAAAAATATAAAATGTCGAAGCTGCCTTGATCATCGACGGATGCCAGTTTGAATTTAGACGTAAAAACAGTATTTTCGCCTTGCATAAAAAATTCAACTGAGAAATTAAAAAATCCAAACGTATGTTAATAACTCATACTACGCTCTTGAACGATTTTGATCAGAAAAAGCGGATACAATAATTTATTAGCCATTGAATCCGGTGTATTTGTGCACGAAATAGATTTTTGGAAATCCGGCTCTTGTCAATAATATTATACGAACTAGTGATTATAAGGCCACAAAAATCTACAGAAATTTTCTTAGTACTTGATACCGAACATATCAATTGAAGTTTATGAATTAGAAAATACTTAGGGTGGATGAATTGACAATTTCGTTAGAATTTTACTATTTATACATTATTTGACGTCAAATTATTGCGCTTGACACTATTTTCCCACATGAAAAAAAAGGAAAGAACGAAAAATCGGTTGTACCTTCGCATTTTTGCCGGCCTCCCTGATAAATGGAATCTTCGGCGATTTAGCGGCGGCGGATTAATCTACACTTCCTGTCTAAATCTCAAAAAACTTAATTTAAACTTCATCTGAAGAACTTAAAAACACATGTTGCAATTTGTTCTTTTATTGAATTGCAATTTGAGAGATAGCATTGAAATTCAAAATGCGCACAAAGAATATGGTGTTCTCCATACTGTCGGGTGATCATGAAACTTGTCATCGTGCGTTCTCAAAATGTCGGATTGTAACAAGCTCTTATACATACGTTATTTGACGATTCCCAGCATTTTTCTGGCTCATCGCCTACCATTTTGCGAAGACCGTGTCAATTGATGGAATCGTCAACCATGTGTGGATTACGCTTCACAATGGAGCCAATTCCATTCTATCCACTTCGAAACACTGTGCTTCGTATGATCATACGGCAATAGCCCGGCCCTGCCGGGCTTAATACTGTGCTCTATAAGTCTGCAACATCTTTGAATATTCAAATACATTCAATGCAGAGTAACCAGGTCTAGTCGATTCCAGTGGTGCAATAGTAGCTAAAACATACTGTAAAAATTGTAAGGAGAAGTCGAATTCCCAATCTGGCCGGAACATTTCCTCCAATTTTTATTATCTCCTTCGTTTTTCGTGACCTTTGCACCCTTTAAAAAAGTCGATGGAGGAATAGGGTAAATTGAACCCACTAATTGCTTCGCCTCTGATGTTAGCAATATCCATTGAGCGCTTCCTATTAATTACTCTGTGTATGCTTTATTCCAAATCAAATTCTGCACTGATAAAAGGATTGAGTTTGTATTATACAGGCTTGATAATGATAATCTGATAGCGCAGTTCAATGAGGATATTGAAGTATTTTGTAACCGCTAACTGGCTAACTTGAGCTAGTCAGCTTAACTTGAGAGGCTAAGGTCCTCGAGAGGTCGCGGTACGATTCCAGCTCAGCTGATTTCCCTAATTTTCAATTTCCGATGCAACGAAAAAGATAAAATCTGAAAAAAATGGTTTTCGTTCTAAACTGTGGAAAATAAATATATAGTTCCATTTTGACGTGGAACCGCGTGACCTGGAAGATATTCAATGCGGAACCCAAGTCCGATCAGAAGTTGCTGTTCAACGGCCAAATAATAGAAACGATTGTCAGTATTACAAAACCCCTCAACTATTACCAAATGCTTAATTCACAGAATCCAAATAACACCAGCACTCGAATCCGTAAGGTATAAGCGATTCCCTCCATCAGTGTGGTTCTATTCAGTTAGAATACATCGAATTGTTCCGTGCGTATATTGTAATCCCTGGAAACCACAAATATTTTCAAACAAGTTTAACCAACCATAATTCCTGCATGTCTCACCCAAAGAAGCTTTCACCACAATAGCCATTAGGCCTTTTACTGCCTGGCAAAAAGAATTTGCCATCATTAAGTTTAACCCAATAGGCCGAATTATCTTTCGTGTGATCTCGTACGTGGGCGCGTGTGTCAGATGTATATCGATACCTATCCAAACTTGTATGGACTGCGTTGGATACTCAATGAAAAGAATAAAAGATTGAAGAGGGGGCGTATAAGGCCCGTAATACGGAGATGGCGCGTGCGGTGTAGATTATATTATGGTGGAATGGACCAGGAGGGGCTGGTGAGTGCTGGTAATGGGCCTATTAGGCTGTCTCATTTAATAACAACCATGGCATCCACCCTCTTCTCTTACTTTCGTTACTTAACACACAGGGGGCAGTGAGGATGGGTGATTGGGGATATTTGTGCTGGGTGGAAGAGATGCCGTCCATGATGCGAGCCGCAGGATGTCAGCGGAATAACGCCCCCCGGAAAATAGCGATGTCAAAGAACAAGGGTGCTTGATGATTTTATCAGATTTGTCATTTGCTTCCAACCCCAATATGACGCACCCCTGGACCGAGTAATGCCTCGATAAATTGCTTGTTTTCCACCCATTTACTATTTTATCAAGTTGTAGGGTTAGTTTGGTTATTGGGGGACTTGATTCCACTATTTTTTTTCTGTAATTGGTTAATGTGTACCTAATGAAACTCCATCATGCAAACTAATCCTTTTTGCTTCTAAACAGAAGCCTTACATTTAGCTTTTTTTCGATTGCAAAGAACGGTCGTAGTCGACCGTCTGGTATACCAAAATGAGGAATACCGATGGGATTTAATGAATAAATGGGTGAAAATTTAAAACAAATCCTCGAATTCTGTCAAATGCTGGGTTTAGCCTCACCCTGTCCGGAATTTGAGCAAAATCCATCGATAAGTATCTCGGAAATTCCACGCCATCGTATTGTGGATCTGAAAGGATTTTAGTTGAAATCCATCTGCTGTTCGCTTCGTTTACAACAAAATCTTGAGAACGGATAGAGATAGTGGAAAAAAGTTCGAATATTGTTTTCCTTGTGTAAAAACGTAGGGTTTGACCTCAATAACTTTTTCTCTCACTTTCAAAATTTAGGAGAATATGTAGGTGGGAGCATCTGCGGAGAGAGTGTGGTCTGTAAGCGCCGGGCGCGTTCTTTGCTGCTTTTTTTGAGGAACATAAAATATCCGGCATGAAAAATTCCATTAGCCAAGCTTCATGACTTTCCCCACGTATTCCCAATATTTTACAACTTATTGCAGCTCATATGTAATGAGGAAAAGCGAATATGCCATCCGGCGTTAACTCCATTTTTTCCAGAAAATATTACAAATGGCGGGTTGGTTCCGGGAACTTGAATGGTTCTCCATGGAACAAAGATTGTTCCACATTTAGAACCTTGTCCTCTATCTCCATCATTCAATCAAATTCTTTTTCTGTTGCTAATTACTAATTGGTACTCAAATCAGTTTTACATATGAAAATGCTGTACAAATTGAATAGTGCCAAAACGGATCGTGTAATATTTCAGCGTTAGAGTACTTTTTAATCTGGAGATATCAATTCCATGTCATTATATTTTTCTCCGATACGTGAAAAGGTCCTAGTTCTGCTCATCCGCCCTCACTGAGCGATGGGGTGGGGGTGGGGGGGGGGGAGGGGGGTAAGTTACATAATCGGTTCCATTTGAAGTGCGCTGCTCATGTAATCGAAGGAGTATCGGCAACCAAATAATTAAGCCAAGAATATGGGCGATGAAAATTAATAACTTGGTCTATAATGTATGGATGTACAGTCAGAATCCGCGAGTTAAAATTTTAAACATTTACCAGAACATTTAACGTCCATTAACCTTGTGACTCAGCTGAAAATTCATCTAAATCAAAGTTTTTCATGTTCCATTTGATCCTTAGAAATTCGACACCCGTGATTTTACCCAATCACTTCCTCGAATTGCATCTTCCCCCAAAAATCACCGGATTATCTTTCAACGAGCTCTGCGGCATCTTTGATACACGGGAGAAGTTTCTTTTTGTGGAGGAAAATGGGAGCCGCCAGGGCGGTTATAGGTAGCCCATGAGGGGTTAAAAGAGAGAATCAATTAGGAGTGGACGTATATAATGCATAGATGGTGAGAGGGGGAGGCGGTGGGGGATTCATATGAAGGAGGTTAAGGAGACTTACGACTCCCTAAGGACTAAAACTACTACACTATCCTGGTGCTTGCCAGCAATATTCCTTAGATGCGGGCGGCTCCCTCTACTCTCATCCACGATGGAAAATCTGTCCATTTGTTATAGCGAAGCTCTTACATCCTCTCCACAAGGAAGGAAGTATGCAAGTTCTTGGTCTGATTTATTATTAAATTTGCCGGGTGCTTCTCAAACTTGGCTCGAATATACATCACCAGCAGCAATATACATCCTCGATATCATGTCCTGATGGGAATAAGCAAAATTTCAAATAACGTGTATCTAGGTTTATTTATATCGGACGAATAAGATTTATACTTATTTTCAAATATTCAGATTTATTGACGATCACCCGTCCTTTGATTCACCAGGGGACTCTCTCCAGATTACACGTTTGACAAGTTGATAGAGCCGGATCCTTGGTTGATTTTATTTTGAACGAATTTATTGAATGTTACTGTAAAAATACCGATTTTATCTTAGTGAGTTTCCGATGTTGTATTTTTAACAAAAATTCAGGAGTTTGCATGGGATAAATGCCGGTACAGGGCTAAAAGGGAAAATAAAAAAAGTCGTTCCTACCGCCATTTTTTTTAGATTCTGGAGAACGGAATGAGATTATTGGACATCGCTTCAATGAAATTCGTTATTTCTCGAGTATTCAGCCTATCATCAGCATTATACCAGTCAACGGGATACAGCGATATATATGTCATCGAGATGGTTGAAAGAGAGATTTAGCCTCACTAATCCCAACGATAGAGATTCGCTTGCGTTAATTACACCCACGGACCAAATGAATGATTCGTTAATTAGTGACGGATTGAGTCGTAGTGTGGTACATGAAAAGGAGGAACCGCAGAGAGGCCGCATGATAAAGCCCATTGTGAATGATCGTTCGCCCAATGAACTGAAATGTTTCGATGAGCCATGGAGAGGTATCGAAATACGCCACAGCGTCCTCATTGTATTCGAATCTACGTGGGATTGAGCTACCTCATTGTGGTGACTGGCTAATCCAGCCAAGATTAGGATTCCAAATTAAAAAGATTCGTACCATCTACTCATTGGCGGATCAATGCATTTTTATGGCCATTCTCCAATTTTTGTTCTGCTCTCGTTGTCCAAAGGGAATGATCGAGTGGTAAATTTACACTCTTCATTGCGCCGTCGGAGGGGCGTGGTGAATGGAATGACGTCCAACTTTTATTGCAAAATATGGCATATTCATTAGAGAACGGAAAGCACTTATTTTGGTGAGGGGCTAATGCATAATGCGAACGTTCGTTTACGCTTCTTCGCCGTCGGTAGGGTGGATGGAATGGTTGCCGTTGTCTTCAAAGTAATTTGTTAAATATTAATTACACAAATGAAAGCTGACTGCAGCAGTAGGCTTCATGCAAGATTTATAATTGTATCTGCTGGTGATTTCGAATTTCAACGACAAAAATGAGGCTAAGGTGGGTTTATCACACGAATGGAATTACTTGAAGATTCCTTGAAGTATTATTCACAAAACATAAGTGCAGAACTTAGAGCTGAGTATTAATTGCAGGTAAGTCACTGAAGTAATATTAATTGTATGTTTTTTTTGGCGAGGCGCAAGGATCTGTAGGGAAAGGTTGTCGCTTAGGATTAGCCTCAAGAGAAAATTAGAACCGGACCTGAAGTATATAAAATATTTTATTGAATCCGGAAATAAAATGAATCGAGTCGCTTCCGGGTAGAATCACTACGTTCAGCCGATCCCACGCTTTCCAATGTGAGCCACTCCCCTTTTTGAGATTGATCCACTCCAAACGTGTAAAGTGAGTTAGTCAGTCTTTGTCGTCCGACTTGAATCAGTATGCCCACCAGCATCATTCTGGTGTATCAATGAATCGAACAAAACAAATTGAAACTTTGAGTAAGTGTCGAGGGAAAAATGGACAAAATGAGTCCCGAATGGGACCCTTGACAATGCAAACTTGGGCGGGAAAATTATCCCACAAAAAAAATTCAAAATCAACTTCCCATGGACCGGTCTCATGGGTCGATTATAAACAAAGTCTACAGCATCTCGAGCTAGACTTCTGTGAATGCTCGAAATTGCGGATGACTTAATTTCGACTCTACTTCAGATGTAACTCCGATGAAGTTAATCAAATTAATAAATTGATGAAAAACAAATATGAGCAATTTTGCAGCGAAATTACGAAGCATTCAATGGAAAAATTCAGTTTCCGTCTGTAATTTTTTCGTGATGTTGTAGAAAAATTACGCAAACTTCATTACAGTATTCAGATGTAGTACCTTTCCACTGAATGACATACAAATGGTTTTTCGTGAGATCTGCTCATTTTCCAGATACACCGCAAATTATCAAGGGAATGAAGCATTTTATCAATCCGCTACGGCCTGGTACCAAGTCGAATTCAGAATATAGCAAGATGCCGAAGGGGTAGACGGAGGGTGGCCAAATGAACTGGTGCTGAAAGGATTGAATCAGTTACCGATTAATTTTTACGAAAACGGTCATGGTGGAGCTCACGAAGTGACTCAAAAAGGGTTCCATGCTAGTAAAACAGCAAAAACGAAATTCATCTCAAAAGCTTGAAAAATAAAGGATCCACTGAATCGTACAAAACCGAAATGTGATACTTTCAAAGTTGCGTACAGCCGCCTCGATCGAGCTCTCATATGTTCGATCGCATGACTAAGCTTTGAGCCACCGTGGACGAAAATTTTGATGATACACACAGACCCAGATACAGAAATTCCTAAATGTACATACGTGTCCACGGACAATTTCAGTTTTAGAAACGATCCCCATCTTAACTTACTGTACCTGAAAATTAAGAAGTTAACCACTGCTGATGAGATTCGACTACCTCCTATAGGTAGATAGGTACCCATGTAGTTAACAAGGCAATAATTAGAGAGCAGGACAATAATTAGAAAGCAAAAGCAGATGAAATTATTTTAAACTCAGCATGACGGACGGCTATGGCCGAGTGGTTAGAGCGCTGGCCTTTGGCACACGAGGTCCACGGATCGAGTTCCCGCTTGGGGATTCTCCGATTGGTATAGCAGAGTGGAATTGTTCGACGTTCGAGTTCATAGGGATTCATAGTCGAACCTCCCGTTCGTCAAGGAAACGGCTGTACAAATTGAGGTTTTCCGTGGTGTTCCTTCAATTGTAGATTGGCCCAAGCAATGTAATTCTGGTAGGTATTGCATTCATTGGGTCAAACTAAGTGAATGCTGTACAGTTTGGGAAGAATTCGGTTTCCATCGGTACCGTGGGAGGGTCGCCACATATGAATAATCGCATCGAAGCGTAAATAAAAAAAAAATTCAACATGATGAATGGTCCTGCAACACATTTCGTTTACACACTTCATCGACTCCACAATACCTTTCATCCAATATCACACTGTCCACCAATTATCCTCAGCCTTGGATTGTTCTCTACAAAATCAACTATATATAACGGAGACGAATTACACAATAATCCGTTCATAAAAAACCAAAAATCTGAGAAATAGCTGATAAAACGCGGATAAAAGATTGAGTTATACGGCCACTCAGAGTTTTGTTTATAATTCAGAGGGTCGAAGCGCTCTATCGTCTAGTAAGTCCCGTTTTACACGGATATCCTTCTCTTTGAGCCTTTTCCTTCCTCTCAAATGCAACGTTATACTGGCCTAATGGCTGGGGAGAAACCGGCTGGACTTTGCCGAAGTACTCTCACGATTGAGGAGGAAATTACAAGAGAAAGAAAAAAAAAGAAGTAGGGTAGAAAACTGAAGCAGAGAGAAAACGCAAGAAAACGTTAGTCGAAGATCAAAGTGCCCTCTGGCCCGCAGGAAAAGAGCTAGACTCGACAAACGGCTGGGCTAATAATTGATCAAGCTCTCTTCTCGAAAAAGCGGATCGTTGGACAACGAAAGATCGTTGTCTATTATGCCAGCAAATCATCTCTTTTTCCACTTCTTTTTTTTTGCTCTCTATACCAATTTTACCCTCTCTGTCTCTTTTTGACTAAAGATCAAAAACTGGCCTGAAAGGGAAACCACTCAGGCAATATTGCCGATGAGTCTTGAAAGCGATGTGGGCTCGGAATGAGACGGGCCGGTAATGGATGTAATTGGTCGCATCACAGAGAGATGTATCTTCCAATCACTTTAAACGTGTGCTTTCTCAAGTTGACTGTAACTCAACAATACCAGTACGGTGGGAAATGAATTAACCTACACCGACGGCGCCAGAGCAATAACTATTGCATCAAATCCAGCGCAGCAGCCAAAGCTAAACATGGGGATGGACAATTACTCTTCCAGAAATACAATTGAACTTTTGGTAACGAAACGCTTTAGGTCCTATTGGAAGGTTAAAAAATGGAAAATCCGGAAGTGACCTTATCAAACGGAACTGTAATTTTCATGAAAGATTTCTGCTTGGAGACCCCAAAAATCAAAAGTGAAAAATATAGTTCAAGTTTCAAGCGAGAAACTACCTCCGTCGCTCTACACTGTTCCGTCGATTTTCTACGGCAAACTCATCTACAATCTCCTCAAGCTCTCCAGCCTGTCTTACTGTATCGCTTGTCTAGTTCGCTGATTCAACTACCGATGAAAGTGAACACCTCCCCCCACCGCCCCTACCAAACTACCCTACATATTATTTAGTACGTGCGCCTCTTCGACTAACGTATCAAATTGCAGCCGTTAACGATCAGTGATGTGATATGACGAGTAAACGAGCGAATCGTGGAGCAAAATTGTTGGCTTATGTATCACTTCTGTAGTTGGTTAACAATTAATAGGTATCGAGGACAAAGTTGAATCTTGAATGATAGTTTTGGATAATAATGGCGGTGGTGAGAAAGGAATATCTAGATAGGATATCTTCGTGCTAACCTTCTAATATTAATTTCAGCAACTTCTCTGGGCGTTTAGCGGGTGGCGGACGCCACCGGAAGACTGTGCTTTTTTAGTTCACTTTTCGATTCAAGTTTTTGAATCCAAGTTGTTGTCAATATTTTTGGACTTTTCTCGCGTTCAATTCAATACAAAATTTGACTAGTGGGTGGGATGTATTTGTGCCCTCGGTGAGGACACAATGCAAACTTCCCGATTTGGTAACTCTAGTTTTCGAGATCATGTCTGTTTCAAAAATTTACGAGACTTCTCACTTGAGTATTTACTGAATTTTTTTTTCATTTCTTTACATGTGGCTGCCTTATGTGATTTTTTTCATAATCAAGAGATAACTCCCTCTTCTACGTGAAAGCCATTTACTTGTTATTGAAGCCTTTGAGCCCCATTGAAGCATTTCAAACCCACGAATATCCAACAACTACGTTGAAGTCCAATCAGTCCGTATCTCAGGCTGCACTCGACTTCATGTTCCTGACAGCATTGATACACAAGAATGATGTACAAGTATTATATTGTGAGTCGGTCCATGTATACTTGTAGAGACCAATTTTTGCGATCGCCGCCGCCATCTAGTCTCCATTCATGCACTCATCCCATGAATTATTTTTTTCTAACGGCTCTACCACCTTAATTGCGCACATTATGGGAAAAAGTCAATAGACATTAAATGTGGATCTTTATATGAGAAACAACTTATGTCAATAATTTTTTCCCCTAACTCCAACCCTTTACGAGATATAACGTTATGAACAATGGAAATTGTTAATCACAATATATATTCTGAACCAATATCCATCAAAAACTAATCAGGGCTGAGTTACATGAAGACACGTTGATTGAGACCTTGATGGCTTCGTTTGATGTATCCATTCGTGACAAATCGTTGACCAAAATTTAGGGCACATAGGGGACATTGACTCAGAATTTTCGGGGATCATTTTGGTACCTTTAAGACACCAGTTGCAGGCCGAAATGAAAAAGTTGGATTTCGAATCGAACAAATTGAGGTTTTCGTAACCAGAAAATTAGCTAAGTGGGTGGAGAACATTCTTGTGCAGATAGTAATTGAATTCTGTTATACCAATTGACCATTTACTCAGTATGATCCATAATAATCAATACCAGACTTTTTCCGCTCTCGGACACATTGTACATTTCAACACTCGGACCAGCCACGGAAAATTATGTGCATATGTGAACTACGTGGGCTCATCCTACCTTCACTACTCCCATGTTATTCATATTTGTGCATCCAATGATTCGTATTCCACTTAATTTCTCATAATACGCGATAATAATACATAAGCGCGATTCCCGCAGAATTACTGTTTAGAATATGTAACAATAGTAAAGAACGGATATTGCATCTGGTAATCCGATTTTCCGTCCGTGTAATTAGCCGCTATATGTACAGCCAATTTACTGTAGTAGAAATTTTCATCATTTCAAATTACGCGTAATCTCAAAATATTTATTTCGTTATTTCAAATCAAAATCTGATTCCCACACACCCACGACTACAATTCATTGCATTGATAATAACTGTGTAGTTAGATTTCAAATTTCCACTGAATCTCGATCCTGTTTTCGTAAATTAATCCGTCGGTAACATTCCTAATAAGTTAATCCGATTTACAACAGCCAATCATTAAGGGGTGCTTGAAAGGAATCCATAGTTCAGCTCATTTTGTAACGAATGAAGTGCTTAAAATTAACGTACTCCTGAAAATGGTGTGGCTTACTCAATGACGAAATGTAAAGAAAAAAAACGCGTCAAAAACCCTCATTGAGTTCCCCATTTCAGGTAATGTGTAGCCTCATGTTCTCTTCCCCCTCTTCGCAGTGTTATATATACCATTAGTTGGAACACATAAAACGAAAAGAGTCACTAGCAAAGCTAATGAAGCATCATCATTCAACATATCCATCAACTGACCAAGTTGAGCTGTGCTGGCTAAGCACTTGTGACCTGAGCCACCAAAACCCTCACATGCAGAAAGACCAACAAAAACCCTAGCAAGCTAGATCGATGCACTACTCTTGTCCTTAAAAAGCCGTATAAGGGCCCTCAACGAAATCCCTGAAGAGCTCCAAGTTTTTAACTCAGACACTTGAGCCACAACTCAAAATACCATTTCATCATATTTCATGCACTTCCCAGGAGGGGGGATTGAAGGGCCCTAAATAATCACCTCAATTTCCCTTGTAACCTGATCAAAAGATACGCCTAATTGATCCTCTCTGAGTGGATGAATTTACCTCGAAGGGAAGATAGAGCAAAATCTGAAATCTTGTGACGTGTGATGATCCAGGGATTGCGACAGAATCCTCAGAGCCCCTCTTGACAAAAAAAAAATCCTTAGAAAGACGTCGGAGAAGGCAGGAACCGGGTGTGGAATTAGGGCTGGCAAAGGAGCACGCCAAAAGAATAAGAAGTATATATACACTTCTTGTACCTGCCTTGGGTCTCTCTTGGCTGCTTACAAACAGACGGTTGTCAGATTTCCTTTATCTCACCCGGGGCATCTGCACACAAGTATACAAGTATAGTGTGCCATCTCACTCCCAACCATCGCCATCTCCAAGCCCCCTCAAAACCATTACAATTCGCGGTGTTTTCCCTCTTTCTCACTTATTCTTCCATCTCCATTCATCTCAAGAATGGATCCTTAAAGCTCTTAATTTGTGTCTCCCCCCGGTGTTTGCTTGTCGTAATTCCTGATCGTTTCCATTCCACTCGCCGCCTTAAAAAAGAGGGGGAAAAATATAGAAGAAAACTGTCGTCTCCTTTTCTGCATTGGCGTCAGAGCCCACCCTGGATGAGCGACCGATAATCATCGAACAAACAGCAAGAAAAACCATGGCAAGGGCGACGAAACGAGATCAAATCACATTGCTAAGTATTAGACGTATATCCACAGCAGGTAGCTGAGGACAAATGCATTTTTCAAGAGCATTTCGTTACCGATTTCTCCTTTATGGTCTAACAACACAGTGTACCAACCGTTTCACCGTTACAAGAGTAGAGAAAAAAAATGAACTGGGGAAATATGTTGTACGGCTTCGCGAAGCCTCAACACACCTTCGTGCAAGCCTCGGCGATCCTATCCTACTTACCTAATACCCACATTTTCCTGGCAATCGTTGCGTCCAATCGTCGGATTTGCTGAGTTGAATAAAAAAAATACACCATTTCCGATACCTTATACCGCTTAAAGCCCCAAAGCGTATTTTTGGAAAATTAGGGCACCCTATAGATAAAAGGCCATTTTGGCTGAACTGATGGTGTGCTTTTATCGGGGGTCAAACTTAGTGAGCCAAGTTGATGCTTGCAAGTTGCCCTCGATCGATTGTTGTGCTCAGGATGGAGATGCCCCCCCCCTGCCCCCTCCCACTGGTGGGTTAGCAGCTCGACATATAAACTACTCTGTGCTACCAGAGATAATAGCTTATGGTCGGGTCAATAGCGACACACGATATAGCCCAAAGCGTCCATGTTCTATTTTGGATCGATCCCACCTCACTGGTTTATCACGCTGCGTTATATGTGCTGACCAGGTACTGGGTATACCTGAACGGAGAGGATTTCATCGTTCCACCTAAAATTGTACGCTAGTTTATCCCTGTAAAACTGCCTACCATTTGATGGTGTGCTATAGCAGCCAGCTAGCTGAGTTAGAAGCAACTATGGGTTTATGTGTATGTGTGTGTGTGTGTTGGAAAATATAACCGGATACTCTGTTAGCGATTCACTGCATACTCTATTGGATATTGACCAGACCTCGGGTGGAATATTCAATCGAACATACAACTCGGTGCTTCGTTACAAATTAACGGTTTATATATTCGAGAGCGCGTCGTTTTCGATGATTCGACGATTGACGGAGACCAGATTTTTCACGGATAATTTCATACAGACATCATCCATCCACCCGACTACCCCATTGAAATTGAATATATTGGTTATTGGAAATTCTCAAATTCAGGAGAGATCATCGTATGTAAAGGATAAATGAAGATAAAGGGAAAACTATGATGCGATATGGAATAAACGTGCTTGGTATGTGGCCAAAGCTTCCCTTGTCTCCGCATTGAGATCAAAACTACCGGTCCATAAATAATTGCATAAATCTTCGTATACGAAGGCTCTTCAAAAAAATAGGTGAATTTCCAAATGTCGCCGGCTACGTACATTCGATTATCAATTTTTTTTTATTCCATCATGTTGGTGCAATCGAACATATGTTTGCAGTTTCAGCTTTGCAGTATAAAAGTTAAAAGCGTTTCGCATGTTGTGTGACTTTCTGCTGTCGACAAAAAATGGATCAAGGAATTTGCATCAAATTTCGTGGGAAAAATGGAGTGCTCAACAACACTGGAAATGTGGACAGCTGGATGCACTCCGAGTCAAAAAACTGTTTATGTGGTACCAGCTTTTCACAGAAAGTAGACAATATATGAATGGGGTCGCTCACCGGGGACGCCCCGGTATATCAACTACCGATAAAAATGTTGAGAAAGGCGAGAAAATTGTTATGGATGAACGTTGAATCACTGTTAGAGAAGTTGCGGAGGATATCGGCAAGCAGCGGGATCATGCCATGCAATTTTGTCGGACATCTTGACCATGAAGCGTGACAGTGAAGTTGAGTCGAAATTTGCTGAATTTTCACCAAAAAAAAAGGCGCATCAGAAATTGTTGGAAGACGTCAATGACAATCCGCGTTTGCTAAAACGGGCCATAACTAGTGGAGCATCATGGCTCGAAACTAAAGTGTAGTCGTCTCAATGGAAGGACCCAGGAGAGCCCATATCAACACCATAATCATGCCTCAGCCACGGTGTCTACCACACTAGTAGAAATTGGACGAAATTCTGCGGGGTTCAGCCGAAGTGGCTATACCTTTAACATTGAGTACCGCGGTGCAATACCGCGGCAAGGCCTATGCCGCATTCAATTTCTAGTAGGGCAGAGTTGGACCCTTACTACTTTTTACTGTTCCCAAGATTAAAGAGACCCATGGAGGTTCGGCGCCGATTTATAAGACAACATCGAATCAGTGAAGGAACTCAAGGGTATAGCAAAAAGTGCATATTCGAAGTGCAGTATTGTATGTGAGAACTCCTTTGCAAGGGTCAAAGGAACAATTGACGGAAGAGTAAATATGTTATAAGACAAAAGGGATCCCTCGAGGGATCCTCCTCGAGGTCACCTTATTTTCTGGGCAGACCTTATTTTATACATATTATTCTGATTAGATGCGCAATATACACCGGGAAATTTGTTCTGTGTTCCTACCGATTTGTACACATAATTTGTATAATCAGTAAATCAATAATGTTATAATTAACCCTCAGTAGTCGCACATTTTCATCAAATATTATCTGCGCCGCGCAGTATGGCCTTCAATATTCCATGCTCAATTTATCATATTCCAACCTCCCAAATGCATCATCATATGATATTTGAATCTCATTAAATTTGACTATTCTCGGCAGTTGCACAATGTCGGTTGCAGAAAATCATGAATATTTGTAAATATCCTATTACGAAAGTTATGCTCCGGGATTTGTATTACAAGTTTCGCTCAAATAACTGCACAACTGATCAGACACATGGAAACAAAATTCAAATCTCTTCATTTGTGAACCAAAAATGACTTTTACGGATACATTACAGAATCTCATTGCGGTTCGCGCCCGGCCGCCGGGGAAGTTTTCACATCCGAAAATATTTTTTCATAAATTCCAACCGATGGCAGAAACTTTGAATGCTGTCGGCGGGATCCATAAAAGGAGACCGCGCGGCCCAGCGGGAACCTAACCCGCCGCCGGGGGAGGGGGGGGCGTCATAGGCACCCGCTATCGTACCATAGGAGTTTCTGGAGGTTTACCCTATGTTTAGAAATACAAGGGCCTGAATTGTAAACAGCCGCAGCAGTCCGACGGAGACAAAAAAAACACACACACACGCGGTGGGCATATGAAGAAATTCTAACATTTGATTTCTGGCAGCATTGCAATACCATATTTTTAAGGCGAAACACTAATAATTATTTGGGAATCGTTCCCAATGTTTATCAGTTTTTTATTTACACCAATTATCATCAAAACGGGAATGGTAGTAGCAATACCTGAATATTGCGCAGCTGAAATAAAGGGCTTTGTAGTTGAAAATGAAAAAATAAATATTTATATGTAACTGTTTTTCCCAATTTACCGGTTTTATTGTTCGCTTTCGGTGCGTAATCTCACTTTCATTATATTATAAATATCATTCGAGCTGGCGGAGATTAATTACGGGCCCAATGCTGATTCCAATTACATTGTATTGTTCGAATCACCAATGAATTACCAAAAATTGAATGAATAATGTCTGTAGTGTGGGAAAATTTGTTTACAAATTGTAAAAATTATTTTTGGGGGTAACGCAAAATGGACACATCAGTCAATTAGCACTCTTCATTTTCAACATTACCACAAACAATTCTGGAAATTACATCATTTAATAAATGATGAGAATTTAGTGAAGGTCTCAAATGAAATTGAAGTTGGGAATACGATTTTTTGCTTTTTTTTTTATGCTCCGCTCCAATTTGAGGTATGTTGCGGGCCGTCCGATGGAAGTCGACTTTTTCCCAAATAGAACAGCGTTCGCGCAGTTGGCACCAATCAACCCATGCCCAATGAGCATTATCTTGTATAGCTAGTGATAAAATAGAAATTGAGTAATAGAAAAGGATAATTCGGGCAAGCGCTTCATTTTCTTCTTAGAGTTTATTTGTTGTCATAATTCAATTTAAGGTTAATGAAAAATGTGGCCCTCAAAAAGTTTATCAAAATTTCACTCCCGTTTTTTCAAACTCATAACAATATCTTTCTCTATGGAAACGCTCATAAAGCGCGCTGTTCCATAATCAGCATATTGTCATTAGAAAATATCCAATCTTTGATTAAACTTGGAATGCGTATCTAGAACGGTACTTATTCTCAAGAAAACAAAAAATCCGCACTATAACGATGACATGGATCATGTTTGTTCCATCATAACATATATATAAAGATATTTTTTATAATAAAGTTATAATAAAAAGAAATGTGAAAATAGGATTGTTTGGTGAGGGACTGAAATTTAGAGGGTTGTAGGGTTTTGCGATGAATTAGGTGATATATTAAAAATGAACATGCGGTTAATTGTTTTTCAGTTTATTCCACCGACTTGGGTATCGTCGATAGTACTTGTCTGTTCGTTTAACAAATAAATAAAATAACTCCTTCACTTCCACTTGAATTATAATTACACTAGTTGATAACTGAGTTTAACCGGGGGGGGGGGGGGGGGGGTCTCCGCTTGTGCCCAAAATGCCGATTGGCTCCGAGATCGATCGGAGTTGACCGACTATACAGAATGGATCTTCTCCACTTCGAAAAAGTATATTGTGCACCTAGGGTGAAAACTGGAACATTCTCAGTGGTTCTGTTGGCTCTGGCCGAAGTACCAAAAAAAGTCAACAGTACGAGGGCCTAGGGCCCGGGCGCGTTTTGACCCTTTTTTTCGCCGACGGACGACCTTCGGTTGCAGAACTTTCTAGCGACGCATGGAACGATTATTCTTCAAAAGGGCGCAAAAATTAATGGTATAGAAATGCTTGTAGTTCGCGAAATTCAAATGAATTCCCGTTCAATTGAATTTGATGATCACGTGATCATAATCCTTATACGATTAATGGGTTACATGGGTTTCGTCGGGGGAAAAACGCCCGATTTTCAATCATTTTTTTCATATAAAAAATGAAATATTCAGTTAAAAATTTGTATTGTCTTAAAGATGCATGTTTGATGAAGGATTACTGAATTTTTTTGAAAAAAAATATTAAAAACTCTGCCATTGTGACGTCGAGTCCTCGGGAAAAAGGTGCATTCGCGTTGACAGCAGAACTCCTAGCAGAATCATCTTAAGTGAAAAGCAAAAAATCCGTGTTTAGTCAACAGTTGAAACTAGAACTTGGACGAAGGAAAAAAAATAAAAGGGAAAATTGAATTTTTGGCAGAGGTTTTTATGAAAAAAATCAAAAATGACTAAAATTTTGCCGCATTTTTTTTTTTTGAATAGTTGTAATTGAAAAAAAAAAATTCCTTCCTCGAAGTCCTTGTAAATAGTATCTCGAAGACCTGTGTAAAATTTCATCAAGATCGGTTGAGTAATTCTCGAGAAATCTTGACAACCGACTTTGAAAACATAGTTTTGACTGACAATAAAACAGGAAAAAAGCGCGCAACTTATTTATAGTGTATCTCAAAAACTATTACTCGCATCGACTTGCAGGACAATATTTTAGGACAATATTCTCAAGATGTGGTAGAATTTTATGAGACAATAAAAAAAAATCGAGTTTTTGAAACCCTGAAACCCATGTAACCCCTTAATCCACATGGGAATATATATTTTGGAATCTGTTTTTATTCACAATGAAAGGTCAAAGCGATTTGTTCATACTTCACACAGGATTATATACATTATATGCATATACATATTCGGTGAAGTAACGGTCGCAGGAGGGCTACTAATTTTTTCGCTTATGGAGCGATCGCGTATATTCCGTTACATAAATCGTGGAAAAGTTGAACCCGAAACAATCGTAGGTATCAATTTTGCCGTAGTTTCGATAAATTCTGCATTTCTGCAGATTAATTTCCAAATTTCAGTAGCCACCCCTTGTAGGGGTATTTATTTCTATACCTATCACACCCAGAGAGCAATATACCATAGCCAATGCGTGTGCGCGTGCTGCTTTCAAATAGCGCATAAGGTTTTCCCTTCTACGATTCAAATCATTGAACACTGACAATGCATTAAATTATGAGATCAATATATTAAACATACAGAATAAATTCAACACAGTTGAGAAGTACATCTACATTTTTAAATACAATCCATTTCCACTAATCGACTGGTGTATATCGATCGCTATACTCTAGACACCATTAGATGCATCGCTCGCCGGGGTCTTCCACTAACCGGCTAATTACTGTCGAGGTCGCTTTCGATTTGAGAGTCCCGCCGTTTCTACATGAGAATATTATCGAAACCTTCCTTGTCTTTCTCCAGGTTGGCCCAACTGTATCCAATACCGGGCAGTTTTTTCTCATCATCGGCGCAACTTCAGTATCATCTGCAGCAGCAAACACACCATGCGAGACTACCAACAGTGGGATGTCAATCGGAGGCCGTCAAGGCAGATGGAATACGAGGACTTTTGGGCAATGGAGGATGGCCGTTTCCATGGACGCACGGATTACAAACCCTGGAGCACCCGTCGCAGAGTGATTTGGGGTCGCTCAGCCGAGTGAGTCCACCCACTGGATCCTATCTCAAACGAGGTTGGTAGTCAACTAATCAGCATTTGCTTTCAATCCATCTGCATGAGTCGCATAATAACACTTCATCTGGGGCACTCTCAAGCGATGAGGCAGCTAATGAATGTGCATCAATGTTGTGGTTAACCTTGTGTTCACTAATGCGATTATCATGTGATTGTCATCGGTCAAAGTCGAGTTAGGTGTAATTAAGGTATTGATGGATTGAGTGGAGCGTCATTTCAATTATCCTGATATCACTTTCTTGGATACATTGAATGACTATCTTCTAAATCAAAATTACTATTTCATTAAACAACGAGCAACATCTGGTCTCTTCCCGGTAGATTTGCGTTATAACGCTCCACCCACGAAACTCATTCAAAGATAAAAATCAAATTAATACCATCAAACGTTACGTTGAAAGCCCCAAAGTCGGATCTCTTCATAAAACGTCTGGTGTAATTCGTATGTGCGCTAACTCTAAAAAGCCACCGTCTGTTGAAATATAAATCTCGTGTTTTGGGTGGAGGGAACAAATGGGTAAAGGGATATGGCAGCGAGTTCATACGAGGTTGCCGAATCAGACACTGGACATTCTCAGTTTCCTATGGGTTATAGGTATGTGGAGAAGGGAAAAGAGAGGTCGGTTTTCTTGCAGACCACAAGTGACGTAGGGTGTGATTAAAATTTTTAGGGGTGTTTCAGAGAGAGGGGTGAGCGAAAATCCACCAACTCACTGTCCCTTGGGCTCTTTTTTTGTCTGTTCGCGGTTAAGGTGCGTGATAGTCAAAATTGTGAAGATGAGGGTAGCTTTCGGAGG
Organism: Asobara japonica; assembly: GCA_026005395.1. Classification (NCBI taxonomy): domain Eukaryota; kingdom Metazoa; phylum Arthropoda; class Insecta; order Hymenoptera; family Braconidae; genus Asobara; species Asobara japonica. Next base: position 293,657 of record BQMI01000594.1, on the reverse strand, counting down.
GACACTGTTGCCAAAAGGGCCACAGTCAAACATAAATGAATGCATGTAAGCGAGACGAATGATGAGGGACAACATTGAACGAGGGGTCGGTATCCGTCGCATTCACAGATACAAGCTTGGGAATAGTGTATGGCTTCATCGGGGCTTCTGTCAACGACAAACCAACGTCGATCGCCTTACCCGATCGTTTTGCCACTACCACTTCTACTGTTAATGCTTGGCCTACGATACCACACGATTTTCCCTGATTTTCATCCTCTGTCAATACCTACTTTGATTGCACAGTTTCACGTTGAAGACTTGTGTGTAAACAAATTCTATGGCTTCTGACCCCAAAACAAATGTACTGATTCGTCTTAAATCTTGTGTTGACAGAGGAATTGGACGACGACAATCCGGCTGACGATCGTATTCACAGCGGTGGCAGGAGTCCGTCAAGTGGTGATGAGGGTCACGATGATCTTGGAGATGTAGATGATGGGCCAGATGGTGATGGTGATGGTGAATCACCGGGAGGTGGTCATTCGTCAACTGGTGGCAGTGGTAATGGTAGTCAGAGTGTCCAAGTCAATGTCAATGACAACAATGTGAAGAGAAAAAAGAAAACTCGTACAGTGTTTTCAAGGTCACAGGTCTATCAGCTTGAGCATACTTTTGAGTGTAAACGTTACTTATCATCATCCGAGCGCGCCTCGTTAGCTGGACAACTGAGACTGACTGAAACCCAAGTGAAAATTTGGTTTCAAAATCGTCGTAACAAGTGGAAACGCCAATTGGCAGCTGAACTAGAGGCTGCCAATATGGCGCATGCAGCACAGCGGCTGGTACGCGTGCCCATAATATATCATGAACCAAATTCAACAAATTCCGGTAGCGCTGGTGGTGGTATATCGATACAATCGACAGCACCAAGTAGCCAATTATCAGTGCCCTCTGCTGGCTCACACTCGGTTGGCGTTGGTGTTGGTGTTGGCACATCATGCGCTCCCTGCACGACAGCACCACCAATATTCTATTCACCACATCACTCACATCATCATCACCATCATCATCCACCCCATGTGCAAGCTCATTCACTACTCCCACACCAGGTACATCCACAACCACCCCCACCACCACCGCCACCACCCAATTCACAGCAATCCGCCCAATCATCCCAATAACCCTTTCCATCACTCTATCGTTCTGGTGCATTAAGTCAGCGCGTGCTCGATGCACGCTATTCGAGATTTCTGGCTGCTCCGTGATTATGGATAATGATCATGATGATGATGATGATGAAACAACTTTTCATTATGTCGCTAATTGTGTTAATAAAGATTAATATTGTAATTATAATATAAATATGATGATTTAAGGAATGGTCAATCACTCGCGTGATATCCAACGCACCGCTTATAAAAAAAGAAAGACAGAAACAAATTTAAATGAACGATTCATACTCGCCCGATTGTCCTAATATTATTGATATTGACGAATAAAAGACGATGCTACGTGTCAATATACGCAAATTCACCTGCATTTATTTACTCCTCAGTTCCCAGACTAAAAGGCAAAAGATTTCTCTGTGTTGAAAATTGATATGCATCATGACAAAATGGAAAAGATGAATCATTTTATCCTTTCCCCCCATTTCCATCCTCAATTCTTTGCCATATTTCTTCTCTTCATTTGAAAAATACAGGCATTACTATCACTCCGTTTCACTTTACCGCGGAAACCACGGGGGAGCATCTCATCGACAATAGAACACAAGAGTTCACGGCACAACGCTGAGGCCATCCCTGGGAATTTCAAATCCGTTGAGTAAGTATAACACCGAGAGGACAAACATAAGTACATGCACTTCAATCATCCCTCACTTCTCACACGGTGTCGCGCGCCATTGCTCTTTGCTGTTTCACACTCGTATCCATCTTTTTGGCGCTCAACCTCCTTCTCATCTCAATCTCGATGTTTTTTTCTCCTTTTCTCTCTCTCCTCTTGTATAGGCAACGGCAAACGACACAACTTTGTGTCATACGTCGATATTTACTTTTTATATATAGTGACCCTCCTTTTTCCGTCCTATAATGGAGAAAAATATTTATTGAATTGCCCAAAATTCTTATTTATTTTATCCAGCTATTTACATTGCACCGAGTTTGACCAATTGAAGAATAATAAGATAGTAAATTTCAACTACTACACTGAGAGAACGAGTTGGTTATATCTACCTGACGGATTCGGTTGAAGGTTTTTTTACGATTAGGTTTACATAACCGTACATTCATTAATAGCTAGAGCTAATGGTGGTACATTCAACTGCTAGTTGATTTTGACATCATTTGGTTGTACTGAATTTTTCAGTTCACGCAAACCGGCACCCGATTAATGCAACCGAGCGTTTGCTAATAGTTACCGAATGGAGGGTAATTCAACGCGCCCTCTAGTTATAACAGTGCCCGGTGAAGAAGCCATGACGTGTGTGAACGCCGGCCGGCTCGGGTCAATTTTTATGATAAAAAATTAGTGATAAAGATCAAAGAACAAATAGAGAGTGAAAATGAAATGGAAGAGTTGTTCAAGGAATATGTCTATAGACAACCCGTATTTTGAAATTTTTATATGGCAATCAATGCTTAATAATAAATAACAGAGAGGTTATACCAACTAGCGATTCGGTAACTATTACTAAATCCTCCAGTTGGCTCAACCTTAACCTTTCAATTGAGCTATTCGGTAACTATCACCGGGCCATTCAATTGTTCTTATTTAACCGCGCTAGGAGGTAACAGTTACCGAGCCTGTATAGTATTCACCAAATCGTTCTCTCAGTGTAGTCATTGAATATTGAATGTCTAGTGCATCTAAAATTGGTACCCGTTAAAAATTGTAGTGAAAGTTTACACCCATGTAAATTTTCACGGCTCTACAGTTATGTATCTACACGTAATTTCCGAACGCCGCGCCGGAAAATTACACCAAACACGTAATCTACACGAGATGCCTTAGCGAGTTCCAATTTTTACAATACATTCGTCCTGTAACAGTGCAGTTATAGATGCTCCTTAAATAAATAGTATATTATGTCATAAGACCTGTAAAGTATTTTTATGACAAATATGATCATAATCTGGGCCTTCGGCCCAGATTATGGTCATATTTGTTAGAAAAATGCTTTAAAGGCCATATGACATACTATGCTTTTTGTCGCGAGGCTTCCTAACCGAGTTCTTTGCGAGGCCTAGGCCTGATAAGAACGAGGTTAGGCGGGCCGAGTGAGAAAAATTTAATTTTTCGCACTACTGCCCCTCACTTTTCCTCATCCGAAACCCGACATCACATATTTTCCAAGTTTGAAATCTCTACGGAAAATATTGGGCGGGTTGTGACTCTGAGGATTTTCACTCTTTCGAGTTTGGGAAGTATGCAATACAACTCCATCACGACAAAAAGTGAGGGAAGTGTGGAAAATTTTCACGCATCTGAAAAATTTGGTAAGTTTCCAAATCGTAGACCAAAGAAGTAACATTGTTGACACGCCCCGGAAAACTGATTATCCCCCTCCACATGCTACCATCTTCGACTTCGCATCGGATAATAACTTTGCCGAAATTTTGATGGAAGAAGCAGCTACGGAAAGAGGTCGCAGACATTTGAGTCTGATCAGATTCTTTTACCAGTTTGTTTCCGAACTCCTCTGAGTATCGGGGACCAAGACCTGTTGTTACTGCTAATGATAATACTTTGAACCTGTAATATCTCCGTAATGGCCAGTCCCGGCGACAGAAGTCGTACAATCTAAAACTCTCTAAATTTGGAACATTATTTATGACAAACATTTCTTCCAATCTTAAACATTTTTTTAAAATTCTTAACAAATCCACTTCTCCAATTAGCATTGAACTCTTTCTACACTGCGCCTAATAACAACAAAATCAAAGAGATTAAATAGTTTTATCGGAACCGTTGCCCGATGAAAAGATCACGCACATTCACCCCCACAAATCTTATGTGAAAATATATAAAAAAAAAATTATGTCAATTGATATAAAAGGTGTGACTTAATTTTTTGGCGATATAGATTTACCCGCCACAATTACTTCTTCCCCTTATATCTCTCTCTCCCTCCCTCTTTTTCTCTCCCTCCCTCTTTGTACACTCTCAACGCTCGAATGGTGTCGCGTAACCTCTTGTAAAGCCGTTGGGATTTGTCGGCCTACGCTAGGATCACAATTATACGTTTTCACTTTTTTTTCTACTCTCCACCTCTTTTTCTTCATGTGCACAAGTCAGTGATGCCTTATGTACCTCGCTGAAAATTGCTGTCGAGCTGCGGATATTGTGATAACCCCCATATCCCTCCCCCCCCCCCCCCCCCCCCCCCGCCCCTCAATCCTAGAACACTTTCCTCTTCTTTCCATTTAGTCGTTTCACTAAAATTGATGAAACGAAAAGGAGCACGATTGCTTTTTTCACCCCTTTGCCCTTCTCTGTTCATTTCTCTGCATCTTTGCTCTTTCATCGGTGCTCATTTTTACCCGTTACCGCTTCAATCATTTCATTTTAAATTCCGTCTGGGGGCACGCGAAGGAATACAAGCAAGTGTTAAAATGGTCCCTGATTGTTTTGCTCGTGAAAAATCCACTTTGAGAAATCATAAGTTTGTTCTGAACATCGCGGCGACGTGTTACGTAAACCTCGCGCAGGAGTCGTCGCGATCTCCCTGCGACATTGAGGCGGCCAACGATGGAGGGGCCCTTATAATTTTTACTAGGGAAGTTATATTAATATATCCTGAAAAAATGAGACAATCTTACCATTCCTTAGAGCGATACAGAATATACTTGAGTATTTTCTCATCTTTAACGTAGAAAAATATCGGATTGATATTTCCATGAGTTAATTATGACAAGGTATCAATCTAGATCCACCATTTACAAATATTTCTTCATCCGAAAAAGTAGATTTCACAATCACGAGTCAGGCTCCACAAAGTTTCTACTCCGTTTTCCATAAAACCATTGCCATCCATCGTAGGATTTCAATGTAATTAATCAAATTAATAATTTTTGGTAACTTCAAGTTCCAAGTGTCTTGAATCCTGTTTTTTTTAATAGTCGCCAGAATACATAGTCCATATGTGAGGTCCACCTGAGGTTTGTTTTTTGTTCAAGCAAATCCGAGTTATCAACGGTGACTTTGACACACATTAAAATTGCACGAGATTTAGTAACGGGGAAAATGGTAGGTCACTCCAGAAAAGTAAGGAAAAATTATAAAAACGCATGACTTTCAGGTTGGCTGTGTCAATTACGGAATTCATGTCACATTATGAATGTGCCAATTTTTTATTAACTTCCTGATTTTTCGGAAAGGTATTGTAATGCCCCCTGAATCGATTTTGTTTATTCCGATTTCTCACTAGGGTTCTAAGTACACCAAAATGCTTCCCGTCGAATTTCGAACAAATATCTGTGTTTGTATGTGTGGAATCGGAATTTTCTGTTAACGATTTTTCACGAACGGGTCGAGCGATCTGGAACATCGAGGTCTTATTGGAGTGTCTTCATGGAACTTAGATCAGATTAGTCTTTGGTTTAAATTGACTGAGCAGTTTTTTTGGTATCAACAATTGAATTGTTTACAACGCTGTATTTCAAAAACGGTAAGAGATACGGCAAAAAGCTTTGAGCAGAATTTGCTCTGTAAGTAGAAATGCATATCTAATTTCGTATCACTTTTTTCATATTTGTCACAATTAAGGAGGTATGACGGGTTTAAGCCTCGAGCGTTCGAACCACTATTGGCGTCTCACTCCCACTCTAGTACCGCACATAATTCTCGTCCTCACGCTAACTATACGGCTAGTCAAATATTCATAATTATCTGCTTGATAAATGGGATTGAAACATTTAATTGACGTATCGGAAAATCTAGGAATGGCAAACATAAATTACAAATCGGCAAGTTTTGTTTGTGTTCCCAACGGGGACACACACACTTTTATCCCACTAGTTTATAAATTCTGAGGTGTACCGATTATCAATCGTCGATATGACTCAAGAAATGCGATATCTTCGGAAATTTGGAGTTTAACTCATGAAGTAGGTAGTTGCACCGGAAAGAGTTCAATCATCTGCAAACAATTGTTTCAACATTGCTTCCCAACCCCACTTTCCAAAGAGATAATGAACAAGACACTGCTCACTGCACTACCAATTGACTTCGTGAGATGGTAGTAATCATGAAGGATTTATTCTTCTGAAAAACAACAGCGTTAATTACCTATTCAGAATGATTTCAATAATTCGGGAACTTACCCACCAGGAGAACGGTATAGTTATTGTTGATGAATAAACTCAGTTGGAAGATTGGAGTGATTTAGTTCTTCCAAACCCCATTGGTGAATGTTTGATGAGTTGACTTGTCTTATGCCTTCGTTAACTATTAACCAATCACTTTGCAACTCGTTAACTATCCATGAATATTCGCTTGGCCGCATCAAACTGTGCCATTCGTTAACAGTTCTATTGATAATTTCTTAATAGTTATTGAGATATGCCGCACAGGTTCAGCGTAAGATTCTTCTAATAATACTCGATAACCTACTGCAGCCTCCAGCGTCTCATCAACAATCAGAATTAGTACCGTTTCATTCACCATACGTGAAGCGTCACTTTACGCACGCGTCGCAGGCGCGAGACTCCGCCCACGCGCATCGTATCCCAAAATATTATTCGACGCATTTTGAGAGGTAACTCCGCTGCTTCCTAGGTCGGAAGATTCACCTTCTCTCCTTGCTTTCCAAACTCACAGACGAGAAAGTTTCTTACTCCCTTATATGTCGAAAAGTAGTATTTTGTTACGATGGGCGGGGAATGAGTTTCGCACATGCGACGCGTGCGTAAAACTCGGGTTCACGCTGTTGCGTCGCTACATAATTAAAGAAAAACAATTTATTTGAGGAATTTTTCAAAACGCTTAAATATTCTCTAATTACGTCAGATCTTTGGCTAGGCACAACTCAAATCATAAATGAAGCTAGAAGTACACTTGAGAAATGTAAATCTTCAAAAATCCAAGAAAATCACGTCTAGGGTAAATTTGAACGTGTTGACTACTCACTCTACGAGCGGACCGAGGCGCTTTCGCTTTTTTTATATGTACTTATTGTCGTTATTTGACATCACCAATGAGAATTTGAAATTTTCACGCCCTTCCCTCCCGTTTTTTGAAGGGAAAAGGCAAAATTAATACTCCGAAAAATTGGTCTAAGATCAGTTCACATCCACGGATCTACCTATTCACATCGCGAAACATTCTCAAGTGCTAGCCAAAGTGTCGAGTTAATCAATTTCAAGTACCTAAAGATTCAAGACAATTTGGTAAGACTAGTGCTGTGATATTAAGCAGTGTTTAAAGTGGCTCAACGCGTTAATTCTTTATAAATAAGCATTTGACAATTAAAATGAAAAATCCCAAACTAGCTAGGTGAAAATACGGTAACTTAGCAGTTCTTTACAAACCTGATAAGTTCCAGAATAACGTCACTGAGGAACGAAACACCGCACTGAGCGATGAATATAAATTTTAAGGCTCAATTATTCCTACCGTTGGTATTTTCAAACAACATAATAAATGTCGAACAGATGAATATAGGAGATTCACGGATGGAGAATTAGTACTTTTCGTAACAAGGGCATTAAAAAATTCCATTTTTGACACTCAGTGCGTGAAGCCGGTTTTCACGCACGCCCCGCGTGCGCGAAAACCCGCCCACGCCCTTCCTGTCAAAAAACAATGTTCGTTACTCGGGCAAAAAAACTTTTTCTGTCTCCCCGACCCGAAAGTACGCTCTCCACCGTGGTCTGAAACGCCAGAAAGAACGGCTTTTCTGGAGTTTCTCGACGGAGAATCGTTGTGATTGGCCACAAAACTTTTGTGGCTCGCGTTTGCAGGCGAGAGTTGCTAACGAAAGAGAAACTTCGGATCTCCACCCGAAGCTCCCCGACTCTTGCTTACGCATGCGCATGATATATTTCAGTGCCCAAATCGCGACCGAACGTGTCAAATTCCGAAGCCACTTTTTCTCTGTATAATATATACGCATAAAAGGTTCATGTCGCCAGTGCTCCTGTGGAACAAAATTTCTTTAAATTATGCATCAATTTCTTTAGTGGATAAAATAATATTGGATAAAACGAGTTGATTTTGAAAAAGTAGAGTAAATTAAAACTGTTCCCCGCCGGTGAATGAAGAGACTGACCTAACCTGAAAAATGAGCGATTCTTCATCGCGATGTTTAGAAATTTCGACAGAGAGGTCAAAGTTGGAAGGAAAATATGCTTATAAAAAGTGATTTCGGCATTCTAATTTTCTTTTCGACGTTTTTATGTTTTTTCATGCATTTTTACTTTTTGCCCGTCCCGACCAGCAAAAACCTCGGCTTCGCCTCGGTTTTGCGAAAGTCGGGCGGGCATGTAGTTCGCAAGGTGACCAACGAGAGGCGTGCGCGGGCAGGCCACAAAAGTATTCATCGTTGGATTGATCGTCAACATTTTAAAATTGATACATTTATTGTTGAACGTACTTTCGGGTGGGGAGAAAGAAAAATAGCATACGACACACGGCCAGAAAGTTTGATTTCTTGCCGTACGTGATATGAGGCCTCGGCTTCGCCTCGGCCTTCATATCACGCACGCCAGGAAATCAAACTTTCTGGCCTTGGGTCATAATATACTATTTCGGCGATTGTGAATGCAATCCTGGGCTTCGCCTCGGACGGCAACATCGCAATCGCAAAAAAGTGTTTTATGCCCTTGTTACGAAAAGTACTATTCCGACGCCGATTTTAATTTCCTCCCGCCAGTCAGATTTGTAGGCATCCGTAATTTGGAGTGGCCAACAATCGCGGTTCTTGTTTAAATGGGAAATCGAGTATAATTGTATTTGCAAAATCATAGATTGGATCATGGCAGTAATGATTGCCGCAGCAAACTAGTAACTTACGGTGCAACCAATTACACTGCACAATTATTCCTATTCGATAGAATGGAATTCGAGTTGATCAATATGTTCTGATTTTTTTTTCATCTACAAAATTATGCCGAAAAAGTCAACATGAACGTTCTCCTATCCTCCCCATATACAATCCCAGATATCTATCATAATTGCACCGAAATTGAACACTCCTAGTTCATCACTTCGCTATAAATTTGCGCTCAATTTTCATTCCAATTTCCATTAATATCTCGAATTCTTATTCATCAGACAATCCCTTGCGATGACATGGTTTTTTAACTTCCCGATATAGGGAAGTTATTGTAATGCCCCCGAAACTCAAAATTTTTGTTTCATCGGATGGTCACGTTTCAAGGTTTTTCTAACATTTCTAGACTATGTTAAACAAAATGTCTATGTGCGTGTGTGTGTGTAGCTAGGTATGTATGTGGTCAAACTTTTCGCCCCCGATTTCTCGTGACTGAATTATGCGATCGAGGTTCTGAATGATTCAACCGAAGCGTCTTCAGGTAACTTAGATATGATTAGATTTTGGATGGAATTGGTGCAGTACATATATTGTTATTACTAACTTCCATTGTTCATAATGTTCTACTGCATAAACAATAACAGTTATTTATTGTTTATAGCGCAAAATTTATATAAGAAAAGTTGTTCCTCATATAAAATACGTATTTTATGTAGAATGACTTTTTTCTCTATAGCCGTCTCAACAATTATGTATGTAATGAATGAACCCAGCCCTGTCATGAACGTCTCAATCGAAGCATTCCCGTGCAGAATCGAACGGATTATATTTTGGATGGCATTCGTGCAATATATGCAATGTTATTACCAATTGCAATTGTTTATACTTATCCACTGGGTAAAATATTAAAGTTATCGTCTTTATTAGGGCCGCAGCCCTATTGGCGTCTCACTCCCACTCAAGTAACGTGCATAAGTCCCATCCTCATGCCCACCATGTGTCTATTCGAATATACATAATTATCTGCTTCATAAATGAGTCATTTTAAAATTCTTAAATCTGCAAGTTTTCATTATGACACTAATAGAGGCCACACTGATTAACCGGGGTGTATTGAAGAAGAATAAATTTAATACGCTGTGCTGAAATACCAAATAGGGAAGTTTTGTTTGTGCCCCGGATGGGGCACATTCATGCTCACACCACTAGTTTCCATTCGTTTTGCTCGGTTAAATCCCACTTTCACATTGCCTATTGACAAAATCATATTTTTGTTTATAGTAAATGGCGGTAGATGTGTCGTCTAATTTGGGAGTGGCAAAAAAAATGAGAATATACGAGTAGCATGAGTGAGGGGGAGGGGGCTCAGGTATCGAGTTTGTCAACGGATCGAAAGTTTGCCTCAACGCATTGTCGCCCTGGCAATCCGGAGTCGAATTGCGGGGTTCTCTGTACTTCAGTATAGTTCATTCTCATCCCCCCTCCACACGTTTGCCCACTCTGGTGTTCATCGTGTTCTCTCACTCGTCACCGCCCTCTTCCTAACGCGTGTATCGTGCCCGGGAGTAATTTAACGCGTAAAGGGGATGACAATGGACTCGAGAGAGCGCCATGTGCCCTCGCGTTAAGTCTATATTCCCCCCCCCCCTGCCCCAAGCCTCCTGTCTCTCTTCATTGCACTCTACTGCCGCCTAGATATATACAGTGTGGGTAATGATCGTGTTACTGCCGTGTTTGTCAAATCCTGGGGACCAAACAAAAATCCCTAATATCGTGACGCCTACAATTTTAGTGGCGTGATCCGTGGAAAAAGCTTTTCAAAGAAATAAGGAACCAAAAAATTTTCGGCGTTTCCTCGGTTTTATGGCCAATGAAGCATCACAGGGCCACGACATTAATTGGTTTATTTTCTCGAGAAATTCGAGAGTATCGTTTAATTCAATTGAGTAATTTGATATATAGGTCGCGGTGACTGATTCATCATCACTACTCGAGACAAAAAAAAAATTATTGTATTTTTGTTTATTGAAATAGTATATTCTGAATTATCCTGGAAAATTAGGTGACCCGAGGATGGTAAGCACGTGGAGAAGGGTGATTAATTTTCCGCAGCACACCGAGAACGTAAGGCTTGAAAATCGCTTCTGAATAACTGTCAATTTCAATTGAACGATGAGAAAGAAAATCTGACTTGAAGGCAAATATTGGCATGACGGATACAACTAATTTACTAGTGACTTCAGCCCCGAATTAATCGTTTAATCACCATTAGCATGGCAATAGCCACCCCACCATCTGGGTAGCCCGATTTTATCCTAAAAAGCAATGTTAACTGAGGGAGAAGATCACCGCAGTCAGACAGATGACGCTCCAAGGGGTCACGCGCACCATAAACACTCTTTCCCATCTAATTTATCGTAGCACTCCATTATCGCTTCTGACGATCACTTTCGTCACTGGTTAAAGCTGTCACCCAGGTTGAAGGTGAGTCTGAGGGGCTCATCATGATTCCCCGTTGAAATAACCGAATGTCTCACCCCATCGCCCATAATATCTGAAATAATTGCTCAATTACAGTAATTATAAAATGGACTAAAATTTATTTTTCAATTACAATTTATTTTATCAAACTTGGAACTGAAGGAATTGGGGAAAGAATATTTTGAATGGTACTATAAACAAAAAAGAATACCATGGTTTAATAAATGCAATCTTCCGAGAAGAACAATTACGTGGATAAACCGCGCCAGAGCAAATCACCATGAAAAGTGATTGATTCCCCTGAGTGTGAATGTCACTATCCTGAGGAAGACTTGAATCATATTCTCTTCCAATGTCCTCTGTACTCTGATAAGCGCCTTGAATTGTTGCAAAAACTACAACAAGAAAAAATGTATTCCCCCTATGATATGTCAGAGTCTTCCTCAACACATTGAGCATACATGTGCTGATGGCCATAGACCTATTTCTTATATATATAGAGCGATAAATGTAAAACTGTAATGGAAAACAATATTTGACCATATCATGTAAAAATCCATATATATTCTATTTCCTCACAGCAGAGTGAGCCTGTCGGTTTGAATGCTTTATTAAATAAAAAAAAATCTGCTGCTCGGGGATACCCATAAAATGAGAACGATAGTCCAGACGAGAACTCAACACAAACGCCCACCATCGTATCACATGGATTTCTGGACGTTTACCCTGTGTTGAGAAATATCGCGGCTTAACCAGCCGAAATCGCCTCCAGCCGCCCCGTCACGTAACTAAAAGCAGCTACAGTGGGTAATGCAGAAGAGAAGAGCGCAGGGAAAAAAACATATCGGGAAGTTAATGGTGCGGCCCATGGAGGGTCACACACACATGCCATTTATCTACTATTTTCGCGTGTTCTGTGATCTTTACATTTCCATTGTATTTTGAACCCCAACAATCTCTAATTAGGTCATCAACAATTATCTGAATCACGTGATTTTTCAATATAAACCTTTAATCCACTTACAATAATTATTAATTTCCATTATCATAAACAGAACCATTCTCACCAACACCAATAACAATTACATCCCCATAATCGCTCCCTCGCCCACACCAAAATCTATATCCTTTCGAGTGGTTTCCCTTGATCGCTAGCATCACGCATCGGACCCAAGTGACAACGTTGACCAAAAAACCCATCCATACATAAACACACACGCCCACATATATAAACATATACGCACACACATACCGTAGCCATTTAATATTATCCCTCCATTGGAGCCTCGGCGATTCATGGTGTGTGGCACTCCCAAAGTATTTTCGTACAAAAACGTATAAAGTGAAAAAAGGGAAAATAAAAATACAGAGGGGAATAGATCACGAAGGGACCAAAGGGGCCAAGGAGAAAAAGGGAACATGAAAAAAGGAATAAAAAAAAACGAGTCAATGGGTATAAGCACTAAGCACATGACTATGAAAAGGAGGTGAAGGGGGGGGGGGGGAGAGGAGGGGGTATTCGCGAATCGTCGCTAGATTAAAAAGAGGCTCTCCCTTTTCACTTGCTCTTTTATACCGCGCCTCGAATCACTCCTCTGCCTGTGTGTTACATACCACCCCCCACGCATCATGTGTACGAACGAAAAAAAAAATATATGCGTACATCCAGACCGCGTTAGTATAGTATAGGATGAGTCGATAGCGGTGAAAAGAGTGAGCGTAAAGTTTGCAATTTTTCACTTCTTTTTTTCAACGATAACACATACGGACGGTGAATGTATACCAAACATCATTCGATATTCTTCGTGACCGTATGGTGAAAAAAGCAATTCGATATGCTGAACGTGGAAAGAGAGACCTAGGACGGAGTGCAGTACTAAGCTACCCTCTACGATCATCTACTAGTAAGGACTACAATGTAAAAAAAATATCTCGTGCTTTGCATGCTCGTTAGGGGGCCGGCAGGAGGGGGGGGGGGCGCGTCGCGTCGGTTTCTGGCTTATGGTTGTCGATAATTGCTATATATATCGATAGTTTCTTTCGTCTCTCCTTTTTTACTATAGGACCATAGGATAGAAGCCCGAATGTGTGTTCAATCACCATTTGAGATTTCAGGTAACAATATCTTTTCCCAAATTAAAGATTCTGTGAACCATTAACTCACAAGATATGAGAGCTTGCAATTTTCCCATTTGGAGCAACCATCTTTTATTTTTTTCTGTAATTATCGTGGACGTATCAAATCGTCAACACTGGACAGAATATGTAAAACACTCGAAACTTAATAAATTAAGAGAACCTCAAAAAAAATTCTATGTACATCATTTTCAATAACTACGTAAGTTCTGACAACTTGAACAATTGTCATACTTTCGAAAACTAAACCCGAATTGATATCCCAAATATCGATGTTTATCGACGCAACCGCGATTACCAACCAAATTCACGATGTGATTTGACTGATCTAATTAAGCAATTAATGAATCAAAACGCAAAAATAAATTATCGCAGCTCAATATGGAATTGTCCTACGACTTTCGACTCTGACGACGTTCATTTCTGTATGTGCGCCTTCTTGAATAGGATTACCCACAGAAAAGTTCAATCGTAAATTACAATTTGCAATACGTAAACTACGATTTCTTTACGCCTGTTGAGGATTTTAAGTTTGGATTTCAAATTATTTCTCCATCTTTGAGCAGAATGCATTCAATATCCTCAAATGGAAAGAGATATACTTCCCGTTGGGGTGACGACATGAGTGAGCAAAAATACATCCTGTGAAAAAATATGACGCTATTTCAACATCCATCTATCTTATAAGGATTCAAATTGAAATTGATTCATTCTACCTGGTATCTGATAAAATATAACACAACTTCATCTAATGTAAACTTCAATTTGCACCTTTTCTTGAACTAAAAGCATTTTGTCTTGGCTCCGAATAGTATATTCTTGTAGAATATTTTTTGCTTTTATCATTCACATCATTTTCGTTATTCATACAACTTCATATCTCTGTCCTCCCACATGGAAAAATATATATTCAGAAATATAAGTCAATTATATCCGAATATATGTGACATACATTGTGGCAAAATATAGAATTTCCAAGATATATATATTTTTTTTATTTACGCTTCGACGTGATTATGCATATGTGGCGATCCTCCCATGGTGCCGATGGAAACTGAATTCTTCTCAAACTGTACAGCATTCATTTAGTTTGGCCCAATGAATGCACTGCCTACCAGAATTACATTGCTTGGGTCAATCTACATTTGAAGGAACACCACGGAAAACCTCAATCTGTACAGCCGTTTCTTTGACGAATTCCTGTCTACTATACCAATCGGAGAATCCCCAAGCGGGGACTCGATCTGTGGACCTCGTGTGCCAAAGGCCAGCGCTCTAACCACTCGACCATAGCCGTCGGTAGTTCCGAGATATATGTTGGATATATGTCGCTGGGCACATTCAAGATATTTCCGTAATATAAGTAGGATATATTTTAGATACAATTCCGACAAAATAACTATATCTCAGTTATAAATTTTGGCTTATATTTTTTTCTATGCGGGCTAGCACTAAAAGTGCCAAAACATCAAAATTCGAGCGATGATGACCAAGACTTTCCAGACAAACTTTTCGAAGACTTCTGAGAAAAACCTCCAAAAGTCAGAAAAAAAATGTTCCCAAACCGATAAAAATGTTCTAAAAGTTGAAAAAAAATCTTCAGAAAAGGAAAATTTTCAGATAAAAAAACAAAGTAATGCACACAAATTCATCTTCCGAAGACCTCAAAGTATGTTTATACTTGTCATACAACAAATCTTTGGAGAATCTGGCTTAGTCTACTAGAGATCTTAGAAAGATCGTTATGAAAGTATTTATTCATACACGGGTAGTTACATGAATGGCTCTTTTTTTTTTTGCTATGTTGCGCTGACACCCAAAATGAGGATGTCAAAATCAAAATTTCCTTGAATATCTGAGAAATTAGTTGATTGACCAATGGCACCAAATATAGAAATTCCAAGAGAAAGGGTTGAATATTAAATATGGCATGGACTAACCCCTAACTGCTCCTCAAAGGTAGATTAATGCAAAACTAAACTGTGCATGAATCGATCGAATTGGTAATGGTATTATTACTTCGCCATCATCTATATACTATGGTAATGGATATATGTGATATGAAACCGGATTTATTGCAGAAAACGACAAAAAAAACTGGACAAAATTTATCTAAGAATAGGAAAAGTTATCTGAACTTTCCCGTTTTCTGTAATTTTCATTATCGTATTGGCCTTTAAGTGCAGGCTTAATTGAATATTTAAGAACATTGATTGATTTCTCAATTACCAGATCACTCCAAATTTCATCTAAATGATTCCTTGTTAATAGTTTCAAGATTTTTCACTTTGAATTTCAAGAGTAATTTTCTAACAGCTCAACGCCTTTAATTATCACCATCAATCCGCGTATCAATCAGCGAAGCGCTTAAGGGGTTACGTAGGTCTGGGAGGCTAAAAAAAAGCAGTTTTTTTCGAATTTTTTTATGAAGGCACAACACAAGTAATACAATCAATCCTTATCGCATGTTCATGTACATGCTTTGAAGTACATCTCAAAATTTCGACAGAAAAAAATGTCAATTTGTATCTGAAATTGGAAATCCAATGTTTTCCTTATAGTGTGTGCGTATAGCTTATACTTGAACGAAGGGTTTTAAAAAAAAACACGAAAATTCAAATTTTGTATCGTTTTTGTAAAAAGTGTGTTTTTTGACACCGAATTTGGCAACGTAATGGCCCGTCAATTCACTCGAGTGGATGAAGTCACTGAATCAGTCCGTTTCATTTACTGCATTAAGAACATTCGCAATGATTTCCATGGAAATTACAAGTATCGAAGAACATTAAAGTCCTAATTTTTCACAATTTTTTTCCATTTTCCAGCTGAAAATTGAACTTTTTTGCAGTTTAGGAATAATGGCTTAGTTTAACAGACAATTCTCGATGTAGAATTTTAAAAAATCAAAGAACCAAACATACAGCAGAAAACTGGCAACTTCCAGCCAACAAAATTACATTACAAAATTAATTATCCCCTCACTTATCATTACAGGAACCACACTAAATTGTCTGAGTGTATGCGAAATGTATATCATGCGTTCGCCTTTTTTTTCGTTTTTTTTTCACCAGAACAGGAGTAAAATAATAAATGAATGGCTGATGTATGGAGCATGTTGGCAAGAAAGGGGTTCTTTGAGCCCACCCATGCTCCTGAATTAATTAATGAACTTCCCTCACTTCTCCCCCCACTACAGAGAACCATAGAGCAAAGGGATCACCAATATTGAATGCATAGTACAGCGTTTATGCCATTCACCCCTCTCCCTCACCCTATTCCACAATTGAGCGTTCATCAGTGGAATTTTCGTCTCTAAAATGACAATTTATTTATCCCCATCTCTACCCACAAAACAAACACCATGTAGCCCACCTATTAATTGCACCCGGAAAAAAAACTTTATTATCAAAAACATCTGCATTAACAAATCATAAAAAAAAAAATTAAAACCCTGTCTATTTCATACGCCGTTGGAAATTGCTGCTCTGTTCATGTTATTTTTATCTCTCCTTTTTTTTTAAATTCTGTTTTTATTTTTACCCAATCAGCGTTAAAGGAAACAGAGATCCACAGTGGAAAATCTCGTTTTCTGTTCTCTCTATGGTACATTTTTTTCCACCGAGAGAATCGCAAAAACGTGAGTGCGTATGCGATAGAGCGAGATAAAGTGAGTGGGGGAGAAAGAGAGGGAGAGAGTGCATAAAAATTCAGAGAAGAGACACGAGAATACGGCCAGGCGCAATTTTTTTGTTCGCCAACATACTACTGCCACTGGGAATTCGTCGATCCAATCGACGCTTATCCATTGCTCGTTGGTGAAAGCGATGCATATGCATGCACAAGAGGAGAAAAAATACCCCGTCTAATAGTATACGAAACGAGAAAACATAAACCTATTCAGCAACACAGATAGAAGAATAATATCCTAATTGCCTAATGGCGAAGTTGAGTAAGAACAACCAAATGGTTCATTGATGGATGAAGCCCGGACGCGAGAACATGTCTGGTATCTCTGATGAACGCATGTGTCCAAAATTGCATACCGTCGACACTAAAAGACCTAAAAATTTGTACAAATACTATCATCAACGCCGACCTCTTAGTAGTATTGACAAATTTGGACAATGCCAATATGTCATTCGCTAACTTTAAGGTCAATCGTTAAATACACCCGGTGCAGGGCAACCGGATACGCCAACACATCAGCCTAAGCTCGACGCCGACATTGCCAAGCCTCGCAAACAACAGCGGCCGAATTCACTGCCGATACCCGCATGATAGCACAGGGCCGACTATCGCCCCTTATACTCGGCCAACGGTCGGCACCAATGATGGGCCAATCTAGGGTGCAGGAAATAGCCGAGGTTGATGCCGATATTGCGACCAACGGTACTGAATGCATATAGTAATTAAAAGCAAGGATTACGAAACAATTTAGCCGTTTGTGGAGATAATTATCATCTTACTATTAATCCCCTACCATTTTCTATCGGAAAAAGCTGTCGATACGTTTTTTCCGCCAACCCTGGGAATCGAACCCGGATCATCAGATTACCAATTCTGCGTCCTAATCACTTGTCTACCGCGGAAGTTTGAATAATTCTACATAAAACGATTCATATGAATTTCATTAAATTGATTTTCTCCATGTAGAGGTAGATTGAATAGAAGATCTTTATCAAATATTACAAATAAGACACAGCAACTTGATGAAAGTGACGTTTGACTTGATCCAAGTAGTTCTGGGACTTGGTTTGAGTTCGATTAACCGAAGCTTGGCGAATCGATGCTGGTCGACATATTGGCCGAGGCTAGTTTCACCAAAGTTTGGCGAAACAATGGTATCCGTAGTATTGGCTCAAGGTCGAACGGCCGAACCTGGCAGGCCGATATCGGCCGGCATATTGACCGCTGCTTGTTTTACCCAGCATCGAGTCGCCGATAGTGGCTAATCCATCGGCCGCATCGGTAAGATCGGCGAATCCTGCACGGGACGGAGAGAAAAGTTCAATGGAAATTACGGAACAAAAACCTAAGGAAGGCTTCTCATTGTGTGATCGCACATACACACAGGATCCACTCATGGACCCTCGATACGATTCCCCTTCTGATTTTTCATCGTCATATTCACTGAACTTATTTTTCTTTCTCCAAAAAGCTACCATAAAATCCAGTATGTCCCGCTGGCTGGTACATAAGCAAAAGGGTGGGGAGCGGGTACACCGCACTCTTCACTGACCCCATCATTCAGCAGATAATCGACTGAAAATAACCCCCAGAGACACATCCCCTTTACTCCACTCGCCGTGGTCCCCTGATGGTCTTCCACTTCTTGCTGATGGCTGAAGCAAGAATCGAATGGTGCAACCACCATATTACTCTTGATGCATCTGTTGTACCCCCTCCCCCCCCCCCCCCCCCACTCCCCCACAAATGCCCAGAATTATTTCCACCGATTAGAGAGTGAAGACTTATGTACACAATCACGGGGCATTTACTGAGAAAGGGGGAAAGAGGATAGGATGATGATCAACATGGACCAGATAAGAGGCTTTTCTACAGCTTTTCGAATCAAGTATTACGCACACTTAATCAAGTATTACATTCTAATCAACAGTGTCGCTGTATATTTATAAAATGTAGTTATTCACATTTGTAACTACTGAATAATACATTATAAAGGAGGCACCATTATTATATCAATTTTATTAGCGCAGAAAATAGATAAAATATTCCAGATTCGAGTATCATGTATACCCGATTCCTGGATAACATATTCGAAGATATTCTTATCCCCGAATGGGAAATTTTTTCCCCATCAGGGTTCCAATATCGGGAAAGTTACCGCAATGAAATAATAATGAATTTAGTGGCATAAAAGTGTGTGTGCGCGCCCGTTGGGAACACAAGCAAAAATTTCCCATTTGTAAATTCTGTTTACCATTCCTAGATTTTCCGATACGTCAATTAAATGTTTCACTAGTCGCGTAGTCAGCGTGAGGACGAGAATTACGCGCGTTACTGCAGTGGGAGTGAGACGCCAATAGGGACGCGAACGCTCTCGGGTTAAACCCGTCATTCCCTCTTAATTATGACAAATGTGGAAAAAGTGATACGAAATTAAATATGCATTGCCGCTTACAGAGCAAGTTCTACTTAATACTTTTTGCTGTATCTTTTACCGTTTTTTAAATAAAGCGTTGTAAACAATTCAATTGTTCATAACAAAAAAACTGTTCCATCAATTTAAACCAAAAACTAATCCGATCTAAGTTCCATGAAGACGCTCCGAACAAGACCTCGATGACCCAGATCGTTCGACCCGTTCGTGAGAAATCGTTAACGGAAAACTCCGATTCTACACATACAAACATACACACAGACATTTGTTCAGAATTCGATGGGAATCATTTTGGTGTTCTTAAAACACCTGTTACGGAGCGAAAAGAGAAAAATCGATTTAGGGGTCATTACAATAACTTCCCGAAAAATCTGGAAGTTAAAAATTAAATTATTTATTATTTTTATTTGTGCATCACAAATGTCCATAGAATGCAATTGCCACAATACGCAATGAGGAATTTGAGGCCATATCGAATGCCGTATGCGCGATGATATTCCATGCGACGATTGACTGAATAAATACACCTCAACTTTCCATTATCAGCTTTCAGCAATTAGTCCAGAATGATTCTGCAGCTTTCACGATGATTATGAAAAAATTGTGGCGATCGTATATTTTTCCTGATAATTGTGAGTCCCCGAAAAATTTCCAAACATTCGTCCAGTTTTCCAAAGTTTATAAATAATTTGAAAAATTTCAATAACATTCATTGTTTCATTCAAAACTTCCATTTTTCTTTAACTTTTCTGATATTTATGAAAAACTAGAAAATTGAATCGATGGGACGCATGGTGTAAAACAAATTTTGTTCCTTGCATAAAAATACACATATTACGTTGTATCACTTACTTTTCTGTCGTAGATATTATAATAATTAACTTCCCGACGAGGGAAGTTATTGTAATCATGTGGAAAATGAAAATTGAAATTGGCATGATATAAACACGTTTCATGTGTGCCAGAATCATTTTTTTGGACATGTAATGAGTTGGAACTTTGCGCGTTCTTGTCCGCGACGGGCGCATCACAGATATGCATGTGTGCCCAATAATAACATATATCATATAGGTCCAATCTAATAATTGGTATATATAATTGTCCTTCTAGGATGGCACGCCCAGAACATGACACGCCCGGAACAATATTTTCCCAGTCAAGGGCCTTGGAAATATCGATTTACCAACCCCGGCCTCAAAGACCACCATTTTTTGGAAAATTGCGATTGCCGCAGTCCTTGGCTGAAAGAAAATAATGTCCCGGGCACCCACGCAAAACTAATCACCCTCTCCCCGCGTATTCCGCCTGCGATAACAATCTAGCACGTGAAAGCGGATGATTAGTTTTCCACGGCTAGCCCGCAACTGCACTGTTTCGCGAAACGCCTGCAAAATGTTTTTCAGTCAACCCTCTGAACCGCAAGTTTTTGCAATAAAGCGTTGGAAATAATTGATATAGTGTATAACCTTAAACGTAGAGGAATAATTTATTGATACAAAAAACCCTGCTGGTAACTCCAATATCGATCATCTTGATCATGTGATGGTGCTAGAGGAATGGGTAGCCAAAATTTCGGCTGCACACATATACACATACAACCGACGTTAGAATAGCCGAGTGAACTCCTTACCTTTCGTGAGGTAACCCATAATCAAACATCTTGTAATTTCTCACAGTGTTTATTGAATAAAATTGACGTTTGTGAAACTGCTCTTATTACTCTTAGGATATTTCTTTCGATGTGTCCAAGACCATTTGATTATGGGTTATCCCACGAAATCCTCGAATCTAAAATCTTCCCGACAAAATCCTCGAATTGAAAATCATTCTCGCTGCGCATGGCGATCGACTCGCCGTTTTTATGTCACCGGTGAGTCAGAGTCACTGATAAAAACACGGTGAGTAAATCGCCAAATGCGGCGACACTAGCTCCCCTGAATCGACAAAGATATAAATGTATGATTTCTTTCGTAAATATCATAAGAATGAGGACATTAACAGTAATTATTGTACAAAACGATTTGGTAGAGAATTACAAAAGCTACAAATGTTGTCCTATAATATTAACCACTAACATTTATAGTTTTTGAGATATACATCATAAACCGCTAATTTTTGCAAAATTTTTATTGAACAAAAACCAATCACATCGTAGGAAAGTTTATTTATGTGCTCGGGGAAAAATTAATTAATGTCATATATCCAAGTCTAACCTATAAACAAAGTTTCTGGACCAATCAAACTGATTTCCATCACATACCAAAGGATGGGCACACGGCACCCTGAAAAAACCCAAAATTTTCGTGTTTTTTTCAATGCAAATTTCCAAAATTTGGCGCGACTTTATAAAAAAATCTGATTAGGTTGTTCTTTTGCACGGTTTCTTTGTAGCCCTAGTACATCAGTTTAAGCGTGGCTTGACGAAAAAAGAAAAAAAAACTGAGTCGGTCTAATATATACATACACACACAACCGACCGGGGGGAGGAGGAAGCTCCATCACATGCGCCCACGCACACATCATAGACATTTTCGGGGTGTTTTGTTCTATGATTACAAAAATATGATGGGTTGAATGGCGACGATTGACGGCGGTCGCTTTGGGTGGATGTTCATCGCCGTGGTGGTACCCACTTAAGAACTCACCGCGGATCCTTCTTTTAACAAACGTAAGATAATATGTACACACCCTCATTCACAAACTTCACCTGAAGCTTGAACATCTTAGTACACTTAAAACAACTCAAGGCAGAGAACATCTTAGTACCCTTAAAATAACTCAAGGCAGAGAACTAATTCTCGATTTCGAGGTCATTACAATAAATTCTTGACATTGCGAAATTAAAACTATTCTATGGACGTTCTAAATCTCTCGTCCGAGTCGACCGTCTCCAATCCCTATTGTTGGACCTTTTACAGTTCTAAAAGAGTATAAATCCGATAATCTCTCCTACAATTATTCTCTTTAACGGTATCAACTGTTCATAATGATGTATCGAGAACACACTTAGAGATGGGCTGAAAACTCATCACTAAATATTATTCGTTACATAAAAGTAACAAATGCCACGCCCATACTTGCTTGGCCTGCAGCATGTCTAACCTACAGATAGTGTAATTATAATTAAAATATATAAAAATTACTGGAGCCTAATGGCACATAAAGGAAAATACGAAATATTACATTTGTATACAACCCAAGTAAAGTCCTTCATACCTCCTCCATCTCATTTCATAATGGAACTTTCAACATTAAACAAACTCCATTAAAACAAAAATTTAATACACTCAAATAATTATTTCAACTCCTTCTCCCAACGCACTACTTACCGTAAATGTCATGTGGTCGAGTGTCGTGTCGGGAATCTCATCTCATCTATCTCACGACCTCTATAGTGCCCTAGTTGTTTCCGCATTCGATCTAAGTGCCAGCAAGAGCGGCTCGGTTAATTACACCACTCGCTTCTTCAACCCTTCCTCCACGGTTTTGTTAAAACTCCCTCTTTCCCTTGTTCAATCAACCGTTCCTCGCTCCCGCCCCCGCTCTCACTCCCTGTCTCTCTCCCTCACTCTCGCTCCCTCCTTCTTTCGACCACCAATATACGTTTGCGATTGCGCGAGATGCGTGAGATGATAACGATCTAAAAGAAAAAAAAATTGGAAAAAAAGGATCCAACTAGTGCTGCTCATCCACTCTATTTTTCTGAATACACCGAAGGGATAATTCCCGGGGCGAGCGCTATCTACTGGGACACGAAAGCGCTAAGCGACCAATAAGAAGGTAATAGCAGTCACCCAGACGAGTATATAAACGGTGAAAGACATGAAAACGCAGTTGGACGAGAGTGGGGGGTGTGCAATTACGTATTTCGAGTGACAGATGCTCGCCCACCAGTTGGAAGATTAAAACAAGTAATCAAAGCCAGGGTGGCTACTGGGGATAGTCAGCCCCGGGGATGGATATGGATGGATGCACGCCCCATTCCCCCAAAGTGAACTCTGTCCCTCTTACTCACTGCGGTTTATGGGTTTCAGGAGGACTGTGTGTTGTCAACTCATCTTGCCCCACCCCCCACCCACCCATTCGGTGGGATAAAAAAACTCGGATAAAAGTAAATAACTGGTGGAAGATGGTTCCTCCTCACTCTCTCTCGGATGTTTCCACAGGGTGAAATCCTCTCAGTCCCGGCTTTTCCGGGCGACTCCAATGCGGCTACAAACGTACAAACGACTTTAGGTACAGTCGACTCAACTGAAAATCGTTTCGTTGACGCTGAGATTGCCATTTCCTGCCAGTTTGGTTTGATGGATATTGAAGGGAGGGAAGATTGAATGGATAGAGTGCCAGCACGATGAAGCAGGAGAGAAGATTATTATAAAACTTGCATTTTTATGAGTCAGATATTATGAAGAGTTATAGAATTTGATATAGAATATACAGGGAAACAGCAAGGAAGTCGAATGGCTAAATAAACCGACTAAGGATAACGCAATCAAGCCAAATGCTTGAAACTCAGTACTGTTCCTCAATCATCCAAACTTGGCTCATTCAAAATTTCGTGAACCCTTTGGACCCACCAACGATCACACTAATCAGTAATAAATGTGTGCCCCAGTACTCTGAGGACAAGGTATAGAGACAAGTCCTTTGGACGTCTTCGCGTCGACCTAAGTCTAAGACCTGGTTAAATGAATTGAGGGTTATATCAATGTTCAATAGAATTCCTCTAATGTCCACAGCAATATATAAATTAATAAGCGAATTAATTTCAAAGTATTGCGGATACCAATGTCTCCAAGAAAACCAGCACTGGCGAGAAAAATCAGGGGGTAGAAAATCAAAGTAAAACGTATGCTGAGTTATTTGGCCGTTTGGTAGGGCGCCAGTGTCAACTTGCGGCGCAAAACCACTAGGCATGTGGGTTGGTTCCCCTGATTCTTAGCGTTTTCCCTAACCGAATAATGATGATAATAATTCAAACATGCCGTGAGTGAAACATGAACCATTCTCTTCCATTTGAACCTATATGTTTGTACAAAAAGTCTTCTTTATTATTTTTGAAGGGGGTAGGAAATGAAATCTTCTTTCCCGTGAATTGCCACTTTTTGTTCGAAACTGTATTTATTTTTTATGTCATCATTTCTTTCGTGGGTATTAGGTTTAAATAGAGGATAAACTTATAATCAAAATAAATATTATTTGTTTCATTTTAGACACGAATTACGAGCTCGAGCCTACCCATAACCGAGAAGTCAAAGATCGAGACGCTGCGGCACATACTCCATAAGTCCGCCATTTTGTAAAATTTTGTTATGAACAAATGTGTGTAACATCTTTCATACCACCTTTAAATATATCCGCAGTGCTACGATGATTGCTTGATTATTTCCTTTGATGAAAAATCATGAAAAATACCTCAATTTTAACCGTTTACATGTACATCCCCCCTTAATTATGGGGTTAAAATAAGAAACTTTATTTACTCAATACTAATTTTTAATGAAATTATCTGACTCTAGACATTCAAGAGGTACTTCTTAATATAACTATCGGCATGAGACTGAAATTGCAATCATCGACAAGACCCAACTATGGCGTAGGGTCATATAATTTCTACCCGAGTTGTTTTTCCCTTTCCTCCCTGACCCTCGATAGTCACCGCATGCACATTTCGGAAACCCAGGTACAGCCGACTCTCCCTTAAGTGTAGCGCTCAGGACCGAGCCACTTTTCAGCGTTCCGTTTAGGTTGAGCCGCCTACTTCCCCCACTCCCGCATATCACGTGAGTGTTCGCGCAAGGAGTTTCGTATCTCATATTCTGCGCAATGAGGTGGCGTTCAAAATAAGGCGCGAGGATTTTTGATGTGGTGGGTCAGAGAGCTTGAGGGGGCTCAACTTAGAAGGAGCGCAAGTCAGTAGACTAATGGGATCGTCAACTAACGGGGTGTCCACTTATGGGAGAGCCGACTGTACTGGTAAAAACTCATATAGAAGTTGTACGGGAACATTTCGTTCGCCGTTACAAGCTAATGAAGGCCCCAAAATAATAAATCAATGAATATTATTCCAAATGGTACAAATAACACTTAGCAGAGGAGTGAATTTCGTACCTGTGTGAGTCCTACAAACCAACAAATCTCATCAACATTACGGCACTACACATAAACATAACTCAAGACCAATAAAGCGAGTTTCACATGCACGGTCACAGGTTTATTTATGAAGACACCACTGACCGAATACGTCAACTGGAAAATGACGGGGAGGATTTCTTTCGAAATAAGCACAGCTTATGCTCCCGAAAATTTAACGCAATTTTTTTCAATCAGCCTATACCCAGTAGAATGTTTTAAAGGATTCTCGAATACAGACACACAGCATTGGTCAAGTCTTTCATAAAATGAATACTGTATGTACTGTTATGATGCTAAATTCAGTGCCTTTAATTAGAAGATTCCTATATTTATAAAGATAGTTGCTGTGTATTGATTACGTAGATCTTATTTTTTCCCCCTATGAAACAATCCGTGACCGTGACGCTGGTCTTTTTCCTTGTTTATACGCTAATTTCATTCTTCCTTACGTACCAATGAACCCTATACATTGTATACTCATTCGAAAGCCCATTGAATAAGCTTCAAATTGAAACATGAATGATTCGATTCTGATAATTTTTTCATTAAGTTACAGCACTTTTCAAAAAATTGTACTTTTGTGTTTTACATGAAAATTCAACTTTGGCTGAATTTTTCGAGGTTTTTGAGTCAAATCAATGGAAATGTTGATTTATACTTTTGACGAGCATCATCTCTTCAAATTGTAATGTGTTGGATACGATGTCGTTGAATATTCATGAAGTTATTAAACATTGTTCCTCTTTTGAACCAAATGTCACACCCTAAAATTCGGCCTTTTTATCAATTATCGGACCTTTGGACTCGACTAATGTGGCTTCATCATGCACCATTTTGAAGATCTTAATGAGATCTTAATGAGTCACAAATTGAAAATTGTCCATTTTTTAACTTCCCGATATAGGGAAGTTATTGCAATGACCCCGAAAATCGAAAGTGAAATTTTCATGATATTTTGACTTGTTTCGACGTTTCACATCATCCTGAGTCGTTTTCCGAAAAGTGTTTGTATGTGTGTATGTGTGACCAAAAACTTTGTTTAACGTTTCCGAAGAAACCAACGTAGCGATTTACGTTTTTTCTTTTTGATCGACGTGACTTACTGTTCTCCAGGTCTAAAAGGAACGATGTATGCGAAAAATGATTCGTTCAATTGTTACTAACAAATTCAATTGTTTACATCGCTCTATGGCATGAGCGGTTTGAGATACGAAAAAAAAGTGTTCAACGAAAATTGTTTCCCGCTACGAAATACACATTTGACATTTTATGACTTTTTTTGATAACACCCGTAGTTAATTATTAGTAACAAAAAAGATTATTTTTATCGCAGCGGCGTGAGAACGGTTGAAGATATGAAACAAATTAATCGATGAGAATTGTTCCTCACACAAAACTACATATTTGATGTCGTATAGCTTTTGTTTGCTAACACCGATAGTTAATAGTTTTTAACAAATTCAATTATTTAGATCGCTCTATCGCAAGTACGGTTGGAGGTGCGAAACAAGGGGTTGAATGAAAGTCGTTCCACACGTCAAAATACACATTTGATATTTCATGACTTTTTTGCCAACACCCATAGTTAATTGTTATTGACAATTTGTATTGTTTATCTAACTAGTTCATATTAAGAATTATAAATTTCTTTAATATTTAGAAATTTCGAAAACTTTATAAAGTCCATAATTTGAGACATAGACGGAAATTGTGGATATATATAATATATACGGCGGAACGATCGGGAAGTCATTGGTTCGACCCGTAGAGGGTCATACCCACTTCCTGTTTATTTTTATTGGTGTGACCTTATTCTCAGTTCTCGTCCTCAATTACCAGCTCAAATATTATATCGAATGTGGAGGTGATCAAAAAACCTTCAACTTGAGAGGTGAACCGTTCAATTTTAATAATTTTTCATCAAGTTATGAAGGTTTGTCGCCAAAAGTTATTTTTCGTGTTTTTTAGTCAAAAGTCAATTTTGACTGTATTTTTCCATTTGTTAGAGTCAAATGAACAAAATTTTGCTGTATCATCTTGAAGAGCATTATCCCCCTTTAAATTGTGATGGTATTAAATAGAATTTGGTGAAATTTTCATGGAGTTATTGAACTTTGTGTTTGTTCTGAGCGAAATGTCACGCCATAAAATTCGGGCTTTCCATCGATTATCGGACCTTTGGACTGGACTACTGAAGCTTTATCACGCATGATTTTGAAGATCTCAACGTGATCTTCAAAATGGCACATCATTTTCCTCATTCTATTCACTTAATTAATAGTTATGGGTGATTATGCGTCGAATTCCGCAACGTCACAAATTAAAAATTGTTCTTTTTTTCATTGTTTTGACCTCAATTTTCAGTTCTCGTACTCAATTACTAGCTGAAATATTATATCGACTGTGGAGGTAAACAAAAACCTTCAAATTGCGAGATGAACCGTTCAATTTTAATAATTCTTCATCAAGTTATGAAGGTTTTTCGCGAAATTTATTTTTCAATGTTTTGGGAATAAAAAATGGTCCCAAAACCATGCAAAAACCACGCGTCTCGGCTAGTTCA
This sequence comes from Asobara japonica, assembly GCA_026005395.1. Taxonomy (NCBI): domain Eukaryota; kingdom Metazoa; phylum Arthropoda; class Insecta; order Hymenoptera; family Braconidae; genus Asobara; species Asobara japonica. Next base: position 265,247 of record BQMI01000594.1, on the reverse strand, counting down.
TAAAAACGAGCATCAGAGGATTATTGAGCGCTCAGCTTAAACCAATAGTTCTTCCTCGAACTGCGCAAAATTTTTTACTCCAACGCGATATTACGCGTCGACATGATGGAGTGCAAAACAATATGCTTCGCGGAAAAAGATATTCTTGATTACACCGCAGCCATATTTTTTCAACGAGAGAGAAGTGAAAGTAGTCGCCAGTGGGTTGTTACGGTGATAGCAACGTCGACCAAGTCGCCCCTGAAGATCAAATATTTTCTACCCAATGTCTCCTTCGCTCTACCTTCCACTTTTTCCCTACATCTTATATGCTCGCTCCTACCCGCTCGCTATGCTTTTTTTGCGAACTTTTTGTCTTTCTTCCTTCTCCTCCCGTGTCTTTCAACCCAAGAGAAGCGTCACGGAGTTGCGAGCTTTCACATCAGCGTGATATACCGCGAAAACCCTACTTTTCTCGAATGGAAGGTGCGGACAGAAAGTACATTTTGAGACGGCTCCCACAGGCTTCAAGAAAAAGTATATATGGTTGAACAAAAAGAAATGAAGAAAAGAAAAAACTAAGAGAGAACGACACGGTATAAAGAGAGAAAATATAGAGCAAAGCAGGCGTAGACCGTTCACCGAGACCAGGTTACACCATGAATATATTTTTCATTCGGAAGATGAGAAAAGTTTGATACTCTTTCATGGATAACCGAGGAATCTGTGTTTTACGTCACTGGGGAAATTTATCTAGTCATCCCTGTCCCCCCCCCCTCCTTGCCTAACCATCAAAGTTCCATAAAGGGCAAAATTGTATGCAGTCCATTCCCTTTTCTCTTAAAAAGACTACAGGTGGAACGCGTCTTATAATTGTGAATGGAAATTTGCCTCGCATCCTTTAAATAACATAAAATTCGAAGACAATTGGGTCATATACAATGAGTAAAGGTAAATTATACTAATACTTTATTTCTTTCTCGATTACAATTATGTTATCAGGGGTTCCATTTTGCGTTGAAGTAAAAGAACGCATCTCGTTTTGTTATTCACGAACAGAATATATACACGTATTAAGTGTATGGAAAACTGCGATCGTTTTTTTTCAGGGTGAAAGCAGGCGAAAATTGCGCGTTGAAAATTCCTGGAACTTTTTCAATGCCTTAAAGTTGAATTTGCTTGCAGCACTGCTTAGTCCACTGGATCACTGCTCTCAGTTCCGAGAACGGTTCCGAGCGAACGAACAGTCCGCAAATGGTTTGACTTAAACCGGTATGGAACCTATACTTCCATTTGGAATATCTCCCGGAACTGTCCATTCATCTGGAATAATTCATGGAACTTAATTTTCATCTGGAACAAAACTTGGGACGGTTCTTCTACCTGGAGCTATTCCTGGAACCCTTCCCGGAATGGCACTTTCATTTGGTATCACTCCTGGAAAGGTTTCCGAAACTGAAGCTCCAGAAGATTTCTGGAACAGTTGCCAGAACGCATCCCTCACGGGAACCAATTCTAAAGACTGGAAGACTTGGAACTAAGAGCAGTGTGCTAAGCAGTGCTGTAATTGTGCAAATGCAATTTTCAACAGCTTCATGGGGGGCGTCAAACAGGGAAGATGAAGAGGAATTGTCGTCTTGAAATTTCGCCCACTTTTCGTGTTCCAAAATGAAGTTGGTAATGTTGGAACATCGTGTATAGACCCTATAGACAGTATCTCGCGATATCAGATAAAGCACTATATTTCTTTGCATTTTCAAGAATTTTCATTCACCCAAATTATCAAAAAAGGCTGAACAACTTACATTCAGTATTGCGCTGGCGGATTTTATCAAATATGGTTTTGTGAACAGGACACTTTCTGGAAAAATCAAATGTCATAATTTTTTTACACATAATTTCAAAATGATATTGATAACCAAGGTGACTTCCCCATGCGTTTTCCCCTAGTTATGGATATTAGGAATGTAATTATAGTGTACTTATAATGTAATAGTTGAAAGTGAGAGGTCGTGGGACAAAAGAGTACGTTTCGTAATTCATCATTGCCGTCCCTTTCTGCACAAATGAAAATTCGAAGGTTTGGAGAAGATCGGGAACCGTCTCATTACGCCCCTGCAAAGCTCCAAAATACATCAGAAGCTCAAAGAAACAGCCACTCAAAATCGGTGTGGACTGCTAATGGAAAAATGAAATTCTAGGCAACCAATTAATTATCAGGAATGTAATTATAGTGTCCTCTTATTGAGCGATAATGAAGGATGGAATCACTTGCCTATAAATACTCAGTACAGCTAGACATGCAATATGTCCGTCGATAGGAATTATCACAGTTTCCTGTAGCGGCATACAAAATGTTATCCCACCCCATCTCAATACCAATGAACTCTTTTCTCATAAACTAAAAACGGCTAGGTTAAATTATGTCCGTGGGTACAGCACGTCCGCTGCAACTGTTGTGGCTATTAAGTAGAAATCCGTAAGTTGCGCACGACTCTTGTGCCTCATTATCACTCTGGACCCTGTTTCTACTCTCTGCCATCACATAAAACACGGACCCAAATGTTCGCCGTAAGAAACCTCTTTTTGCGAATGATCTACGATTAACTAACAACTTTGACTGTCTGATATTATATCTTACTCAAGATGGTATTCTTTTAAATTGAGAACGCTAGATCGGACGGGAGCCCAACCCGACGCGGGGTGGGGGAAGAGTTCCATAATGGGCGCCCGCCACATGCGTTTCTGGAGGTTTACCCTGCATTTAGAAATGTGATGGCTGATAGGGCGAGAGTCCCCAGCTGCATGAATGGGTGTCCAGCACTCCTTTTCGAAGGTATGGTAAAGAGCAAATACCGTGAGGAGTACAAGAGAGCGGGACAGAGGCAAAACAAAATATACACACATACTGAAACACCGATTTTTTCGAAGATTGGGCAGCAAATGTCCAGTTAATTCCTGTGAACATTTGCGACCTAACGGAGACACTTTAAATCTCAATTTTAGAATGCGCTTGGTTTACACACATAGGACACTCAATATCTTCTGCTACCCCTCCATCGCGAAATCGTCAATAATAAAGTGTGAAGAATGTTTACGTAAAGTCTATTACCCGTAAAAATCTTCACTGAAAAATATCCTACAAGCATAAAAGTTGGAGACCTAAGAGGGGGTAGAGCTGGGAATATTATTAGTCCTGAGAGACTTTCATACTCGGCGACAGGATTGGATTTGGTAGGATATAAGAGAGGATGAGCCGTTTATCTCTGGCGTCGCTTTTCAGTTTTTCCCTCCTCCTTGCCTACCCCCCTAGCTTCTTATATTCAGTTGCCCCACCAACCCCTCTCGCCACACTTCAAAAAATCCCACTCCCTTTACTGCCATCGCTCATCTCCGGTTACTTTATCCCTTCCTTTGGGGCGTTACCGGCAGCGCACCCCGGGCCCTCTTCGTTTCTCACATCAGTGGTCTTTCTCTTACCTCCTCCGCGAAATAATAAGCTCCCTCGTTTTTACTCTCCCCTCTTGCCACCCCTCCCCCTCCCCCAGGGCTCTCCTCATCACGCTCTTCTCCACCCCCCTAAAATCCACTGCTTTACTCGCTCCCACAGACTCTACTTCACTCGCGCAAATTTATCACGAGACCTTTGAAGACGTGAGCCTCTTTCAACGTGATCTCTCTTCCTACGTTATACACAGAACCACGAAAGAGGTAACTTTTCTACTTCTCTAAAGAGAGGGGGGGGGCAGAATTTAGAGTGGGGATGAGGAAGTTGAGAGGACTCTCTTTCTCTTTTCCTTTCATTTAGCCGTGAACGGGGAGGTGAAGTCGTCATCGATTTCCAAGGAGCACTCTATTCATACACCTCCTTAAGTCTTAGCATTGGACTCACTTTTCAAGCGGCTTCAATTGAATATCCATGTGATAGCGATTACAGATAAATGATACGCCATTCGAATGATCTCAGAAGAAATAATTACCCGGTCCAAGAAGGGTTTTTATTTGGTTGTAACTGAGATGCATTCCATGGGCAGTGATGGAATTGAATGGGGAAAACTGGCCAGTGATGAATCATTTGCGCCTATCATATTAGTTATTTTTCCTTTGATAAAAATAGAAGAGAAATAATTGCTTCGCAGAGAGCTTGATAATGAATGAATGGAGCAGGGGGTTTGCTTTCCCACTGCGCACAGAGAAAAGTTTAATGAAAATTATTTCATTTTTTCATATGAGGTGAGATGCGCATCCATCGTAAAGAACACTCTTTATAATGTCATATCCCATATAATAACGTGAACACTACATGATAGGAGATATTGGAGATTTTGAGCATATATATATTGTAATCACGTAGAATTATTGAGTACCTCACTTCGCTCGTTGATAACAGAAACGTTATATAAATTTTTACGCAAAATTTTTTTTCTTTATCATTACGTGAGTAGTCTTATATATAATAAGACTACTACCGTAATGATTTTGCATTAAAAAGAACAAGATGTCGTAATGAATACTGCAAGTTGAGAGAAGAAAATTGAGCGGACAAGGTCAATTATAAATTAGGTAAATGGAATGTAGATTCATTGACCCTCAACGGATCAAGCTTATGACTGCGCAATCGCGATTTTGATCGCGAAATCGATCGGTATCAGTGGATGTTGCCTTTTCCTGCTTACGCATAAGTATAAGTCTTTCATAGCCGCCCACTCTATGCGAAAGTTTGCAAATTTCACCGCGGTCCTCCATGAGTGAAGGAAAACCCGAGTGGAAATTGATTCGCGCAGCACGGACAGTATTCACTAATCAAGTAGAACCTGATAAGGAACTGATCAATTATTGATCTAGTGTAACTGATGCGGGATGTTCTGATGAAAATTTAATTTGGTGAGCCTGCAATCAATTTGATCAAGTTTGGATTGGCTAACGGTGCCCGCAAACTGAGGTCAGCCTTGTGATAATGCTGACCTGATTCTTGTCAGGCAGAATTGATTTTGGGTTGATCCGTTAGTCAGCCGTTACACTGATCAAATTTTGAATAGGTGCGTTTCATATCAATCTTCTGTCCATCCGCTTCAAAAGATAGTGATCGGTTTCTCACCAGATAGGAGCGATCTTCAATTGACCCGACAACCGGCAATGACTTTGCTCAGTTTTTGATCAGGTGCATGCGATTTCAAACTGATGTTCATCTCTTTGAGATTATTTCAGTGAGGTTCTGCTTGAGTTGGAATGTCAAATCTAATATTGACGTCTCCGCCTGTAATTGGTATGATTACAGTTGATTAAGCCCCCGATGTCAACATGAAATCCACCGGCAGTTACTTTGATCATAATCAGGTGCAAAAATCGATTACAATACAACATATCTCTCTTTACATGTAAGACGTATCAATATTGGATATAAAGTTTTATTCCTCTAGTTAGTTCAATTAATTCATCCGTTTGGTTTAAGCAAACCTCATTCTGGTGAACCTGATCCAGTTCGGATTTATGTGGCCAGATCAAGTTAAATGTGTTTGGCTTGATCAAGTCGTCGGATCAGTACCTGATCCAACATCATATCTGACTGGATCCCTACCTGAGCTGAATTTCCACTCGGGAACTTATACAGTATTGCCAAATCTCATTAAACGGGTTGTGCTCCTCGACAGGTCGCACCATTAACTGCCCGATATACAAATATATTTTGGGGAGAAGGCATCCAAGAGTTAATATAGAGCCGCCAACGAAACTCTTGCGACATCGCAAACGACGAATTAGTCATTTGAAATTGACGAATTTGCTATTATTGATTCCAAAATATTGTGGAAGTTTAACCAAGAATTACATGTAACCTAGTACTTGGTGCAGTACGGCTGCAATGAATGCCTTAATGGGGTTGGTGACTCTCTTGTCCCGTAGAATAATTTACAATATGAATATTCATTTAATTTCCGCCTCATCCGAATGAATTTCAATGATTATTGCAAACGAATGTTATTTAACTTCAAAACTGCACGAGTTGCCATCCATCTACGGTGCTTGTGTTTGCCAATTTAAGTAAATTTCATGTAATCTAAAACTTGAACGAGTATTATGCGAAAAACAATATAATATGATGCTTGTCATTTCATAATGAAACGCCGTAAAATCATAATGCATAGCGCACTTTGATTTCAATCAATTATCACATGTATGGTATTAATTCGTCACATGCCATAAAAGACCATTTTTGTATGACTTCTTGTAGAAAAAAAATGTGAATACAGTGGGTTGAACACAAATTCATAGAAGCGAGAGATAAAGGGAGCAGTAAGGATAATCCAGAACGGTCTTTTCAGTTAGTCCCTGATCCCAGCTATTGCTCTCCATCGCTACAAAGAATCAAATCAACCAGCACGAGATTGCTCTCTCTTCATCGTACTCCTCTCTCTCCACTCGAGCAGGACCTCCTCCACTTCATTCAGTATCCGCGTGCCCCCAGTGCCCTTTGCGTCTGATTGAACCCCGACCATAGTCAAAATGGGTACGTTGAAGCAACACATTTTACCCCGGGGGGGGGGGGGGGTGAAATTGTTGCGTTGAGATTTTCTTTCTATGACACGTGACTGGGACTGTTAGGATATACAGATCACAATTCCGCCTGCAAATTGACGATCCAACACGCTTCAGCACGCGTATGAATTCATAATTTTAAGTGTTTTGTTGAGGCCAAATTAGAAATAAGAGAGTGACCAACAGTGGGTATAATTTCAGTTTCAGTGGTTATTTTCATCTGTTGTTTAATTATCAAGTACATGATGGAACAGTTTCATGCCTTTCCGTACGTAAGTATAGAGTGTACGGTATTCTGCGCAAGGCTTCAGGCAGACCTACATGATTATGTAACAATCATTTAAATGATGCATAGACATTAATTAAAAAATGTACCAATACAATTTTTTTATTTGGAATAAAGCAGTTGTATGGTATCGCTAAGCGTCTGTGGCAGTTGATTTTATTAAGGCATAGAGTGCAAAAATATACAACGATGAATAATGTAAAATATTTGAAGTAAAATCAAATTGTTATGACGTGAATTTCTTACGTCGATTCCTGGATATGAACAACTAGACCGTAATCAAATTCATTTTTGTTAATTATCAAGTTATCGCTCTAACAATTCGAAATTTAGCGCTATTATTCCTCCCACCTCCCCTGAAATTGAATTTACGAGATTAATTAATGGAGATGATTTCATTGATTGATTCTCAATATATCTACAAGCATTGACAGCAAAATTTTGTGCTGGCATAGTGGTTTTTTTGTAAAATATCAGCGGGCAATCATTTCACGTCCATCGGCGCACAGTTCTACCAGTGGTGAAAAATTCCCAAGTCAGTCTGATGAAATTTCCTTTGCACCACTACATATTACAATAATAGTCATTCACAGGTAGATTTCAGTACGAACCAATTCATTTTGAGTTTTAAACTTGAGAGATATATGATATATATTTCATTATCAGGACAGTTGTGGCACTCAAACACTGGTCTGCCCAACCAGTTTGGGCAGGTGATCCTGTTCGTAAAGTTATTAGTTCATCCTGGCAAGTACATGTCCAACAACAGGAGTATGGAAAAATCATGACAAAGCAATTCGAGACGTGTAAAACACTCCTTATCGCAGAACGAAGTAGAAACGGCGATCAGGAAGAAACTGACTACTGGAAGCCAATGCAGATTGAGCCCCTAAATTGAAGAAAGCAGTATATATATATATATATATATATATATATATATATATATATATATATATATATATATATATATATATATATATATATATATATATATATATATATATATATATATATATATATATATATATATATATATATATATTCCCTTTTATCAATCGACGAAACAAAACAAATATAGTTGACTGCATACTGCAGAGTTGTTTGGATTGAACAAATCTGTCTACCGTCTACCAAAAAATAATGCCTGAATCACACATATCTACATAGTCAAAATTTGTATATTACATTTGAGTTTTAATGTAAACATTTCTTAAATTTTTAACTGATAAGCTACCCAATCAGTATTACAATTATAATTTTTTCATGTGTCAGTCTTAGTAGTATATTTTAGCATATTGATAACACAAATCCGACCATGTGGGTTGTGCACGCGCATTTCCTTTTTTCGCCGCGACGATTGGTGTCGCGGCGGCCTTGGTCTTATGCTTTTCGATAAGTTCGATACATATCGATATTTTGGCCCATCTCTTTTTTCCACTATAAGATATATTTAATAATTCCTATGTACACGGAGAGAAAAGTTCTTTAAAAATTACGTAGAAAGTTCCGTAACCAGAGTTTTTACGTGACATTGCAGAAAAATTACGCGAAGATTGCGTAAAAATTCCGGTACGTTCCGTAATTTTTACTGAATTGTATTTCACTCGCGGATTACGGAACTTTCTACGTAGTTTTTAAAGAACTTTTCTCTCCGTATACAAACTGACAATAAGACTGATCAGCATGATTTGCAAACTGAACTGTCATATACATTTAATACTATCACTGAGATAAAATACTGTTACATATGATGGTTAATGTTTTTAAACTAAATGGTATCTATCTATCTATCTTTGGTGATTCACGAATACGCCCAGCGTTGACGCCATATGCGCAGACTACCACAATTCATGCGTCTAATTACAATGTTGTAACTTAACTCCGCAAATACTAATCAGAATGAGTAATTCGAGAATATCCACAATAACCCAGGTAGGAATTGACAACCGGCCCAGGCCTGGCCCAGGCTTGTTTCAAGCCTGGCCAAGGCTGGGTAAACTAGCCTATACCAGGCCTGGAATGAAACATGGGGCCAGGCTAGGAAGGAGGATAGGGACTAGCCTCGTAATCTAGCCTGTCCCGAGCTTGGTATATAGCTTGGCCCAAGCTTGATATTTAGCTTGTCCCGAGCTTGGTATTGAACCCGGGTCGAATTTATATTTAGCCTTGCTCGAGAGAGTTATATGACCTGTACCCGACGTTAAACAAGTCTGTCCGCATTTTATGTCGGGTCTGATCTCCTATTCAAATAATTTACAATATTCAATGAAAACATATATTTTTCCAGGATTTAACGATACAGAATATAGTCATAGCAGTAATACAAACTTAAATAATCTGTTGGTTTGGATACTCAAGGCATATAGGGATGTTTTTGGAAATATTAAGCCGATGCCAGTCGCATTTTTCTGATTTTACATCCACCCTCGCGATCAGGTGCTCCGGATAAATAGTCACTGATGGAAGTGATGATCTTCAGTTCCTTTTCAGACTTGCGATATTTCGTAGTTAAAAAATCTGCCGAAGAAATAAAAAAAACAGTATGTGAGACTGCGGTGAAAACCAGGCAATCAAATCAGAAGACCGAACGGTAACGTAATTCCTAATAGTTTGATTGCAAAAGCAACATAAAAATTTCAAATGTTAATAGTTCTTTTTTCGACACATGCTTGAGCAAAACTCTTCAGATTCTCCATTCCAGCAAATATAAAAAAAACTGATAAACCCCTCTCAAAATGATTATAAACCCGTAACAAACTCGTGAAGTATCTTCGATCTTCCTAATTTTGGTTATTTCATTGTGATACCCATCAACAAACCTCTCATGCAAGCGTAGGTTCTGGTAGCGCTGAAATTTTTCTTTCCAACACCGTTGACGATACGACCAGCCCCACTGTATTGAATCTGTACAGCTTTCATAATCAAAGCTCCTACAATTGACTTGCTATCTTTGGAACAATCGTTGGAATGTGATGTTTCATCAGTCATAAATTCCATCTGAAACAGAAATCGAAAATTAATTCACGATACCCAAGGACTTTCAATATTTTATTATCATCTCATTATCAATTTTTGTTAGCTATAACTAAAAGTAATTACCAGAGCTGCTCGTCGTTTGATCACTTCCTCTAAATTATCTCCATCCTTCAAATCCAACATCTTCTCCCACTTGTCAAAGTCTATGGCTACTCACAAGTAGCCATGGGTATTGTTATTCCTAATTTCTCCGGGCTTCATCTTGGGGGCTTTGATCGTCCTCCCAAATTCAGTGAATTTTGTAGCCATATCATTCTGCATACCTCTCCTGATTAGCTGCATGTCATTTCGCCACGTCTTAGTCATTTTTTCTGCTGTGGCATCAATGTAGTCAGCTAGGAACACTGAAAATATGTCACAGCCATGAGATTTAATTCTTTTCTGAGATTCATAAATGCGATTCAAGAAAAAAATTATTTTATCCTCATCAAATTTTGTCGAACTTACTTTTCATAGAGTCATCTCTATTCTTCTCACGTAATACAAGAAGAGAGCTCTCCATTTGTGCTTTGTACACCCTTTGGCTAGACTGCATTATTTTGTCTACGAGAAGAGGAAAATATGATCAGATAACCTGAGCAATACACCGAGAAAAAAACGACTTTTTGGCCAGAAATATTTTTTCGTGACAAGAAAATTGCGAAAATTTCACGGCAATTTTTGCATAAATTTCTTGTCACAAGAAATGTGTCTGGCCAAAAGCCGTTTTTCTCTCAGTGTAGAAATTTACCATCGTAAAGGCGCCTTCTGGTAATACAAATCTGGTTTAAATGCCCAAAGATGTCACTTACAAGACCGTTTGTGTGTGAGCGAAAATGAATTCTAAAGTTGATATTTAAGCATGAGGTTAAATGCGGTATGGATAACTGTAACATTTTTCTTATTAATCAGACTAGCACTTTTATAGTATAGATAATTCTTGCTGGAATTCTAATATTTTGCACACAGTTCCCAAATAAATCAAACTATGCCGGCGATTTTTGTTAAATGTCGATACTTGTTTTTAATCCCTGGCCACGTTGCAGCACTCTAACTAAATATAATGAAAATGTTAATAGAAAATTTAGGAAATGTAAAAAATACCACAGTCCTTCAACACATGCATGGCTACTGTACGATTGGCAATGGTTACTTGATGATAAAACTATCTATATATTGGTAATTTTCACCTGAATGAGAATATTCTAAAAAATACCAGTTAGTGGGCTTCGATGCGTTGTTGGTGTAGAAATGTCCACACGAGATCCACTGCTTTGTCGAGCATCAATTGGTCTAACCCGCTTAGGAGACGAATCATCAGCCTCATCTTCGGGAATGTCTCCAAGTAGACTGATGCAATGGCTAGTCCTCAAAACGTCTGCAGCTCGGTTCCTTGAGACTTTGGAGATATGGACATTCTCTACTTCAGAATCCGTAGTTTCATGCTCGGACCGACTTCTGTACAAACGCTGGAGCCTTTTTTGTGCTTTTTCCAGAGTCTCTATGAATAGTATATTGAATTATTAAGTAAAAATACCCTAGATAATATCGATTTCAAACTGACAACCTTATTTTTATTATTAGACTCACGTGTATGCTTTAAAATTTCGACGGGGAATGTAACCCACGTTTTTTTCTTAGGAGAAACCCCGTCTTCAACCCACTTTTGCAGTTTATGATACTGAGCTTCTGGTGGATAGTAGACCTTGTCAGGTTCTTCGGTATCAGTACTCTGGATCAGCCACGATGCCGGGACCATTTCAATCAATTTCTTCCCATCTGAGCTAACTTCATCCTTGAATTCAAGGAGATAATAGCCACAATCCTTTGTAGCCTGATCACTCATGTCGACTTGAATGAAAAAAACAAATCACATTGATTTGGAGAATTGACGTTTGTAGGTTAGGTCAAGTTGAAGCAACCTGTTTTTCTCCATTAATTAACCGTATCAATTTTCCAACATTCAAGATTTTATATGAATTTTAAATGACTGGAATGCTCAGGTAAAACAATTAATTGAACTAAATAGACTGGAAAAAATGCACTTACCTAAAAGCACGTAATGCTTTCGCCCGCCAAAATACTGAAATGGCGCCTGAATTTTTCTTCAAAAATTTGATGCCGCCAATTAAATTACACGAATATGTACGTAATGCCCGTAAAAAAATACACTTATAAATTTCCAACTCCTTTCAGATAATTATTTTTTAAAATAAATTACGAAAACTGAAAAGTGACGCTGAAAGCCCTTTTCCCGCCTTGCTGACCGTGACTGGCGATATATATAGGTACTTCCCCTTTTTCTTGAAACCACACGACTCCCTCCCCTCTACAGGCCCCCCTCTTGAAGGCGGGTTTGCATCACGCAACGACGCACATGTGCGGCGAATTATTTATCAAAATCGATCTGATTGACTTATTTCTAACACAGTAAATGTACACATAGAAGAACGATTATAACATCCCCCCCACACCCATTGACAGGGTGTCAGAATTAATATTTAAATATTTAGATGTCAAAATGGCAATATTTTTCCATAATTTTCCAATAGATTTCCAAGACAATCATGAATTGAAGAAAATTATTAACGATATGGATGTAACTAGACGATGATAATCATCAAGTCATGGAAAGTATTGTGCGACTGTTCTAATCTCGATCTGCCATTATTTAACGCTTGATTGTCACAGCTTCTAGCTTTTTACAAGTTTTAATTTTAAAAGAATTAAATCTAATTTTTTTCATTTTTTTTTCTCTTAAATTTTCGATCTATCTTTAATTTAATTTAATAAATGCCGTCAGACGGGGAGGTGGTGGTTACTGATCGAATTTGAGAATGGAAAGTCTCTATATGCCCGGTAGCTTAGTTGGAAAAGTGCCCGGCGCGTAACTGGGAGTCTCGGGTTCGAATCCCGACTGGGACTATCGGGATTTTTTTCTCTTAAATTTTCGATCTATCTTTAATGTAATTTTTTTTTTTTTATGTTCTATGTTTTATGTAGTAATAGTTTGTACTATTGCAAATTTTATATGCAATCTGAAGTTTCATTGAATCTCATAGTGCCCAGTTGTTCTCAAGATTTTTATGTCGTTCCGTCTATCAGGACTCGTGATTTTTAACCTCAAATATGTAGAATAAATTATGCAACAATATACCAGTTGAAGATGGGATACAAATTAAACAAATGGAACAACATAAATGATTCGTTATTTTTGTAATTAGATCAGTATTATTACTAGGCGGTAATTATCTCATGAAAATAAATGTATGACTACTTTCATAATTTCACTAATTTAATTTCAGAACTTTACTCAGGATTGGAATGAAGGAGGGAAATTGCGTATTCTTTCTCCTTGACAATTAATGACATACATTTACACTGGACCTGACTGAGCGATATGAATTCATAGACAGCTGAACATTTTTCTGTCTGGAAAATTCCGATTTCTTGAGATCGGCAAGGTGCACGAAATACATCATTAGTTTTTTCAAGTCTACAACCTTCGATGAAACTATCAGCCACATTGTTTCCATTATTTTGAAGTTTTTCCTTCATCCATATTTTTTTGATAATGAAGAGATCTTGACTGATCAACTGAACACAATTATCAGGCTTGTCTGTAGTTAAAATGAAATCCTGATATGTAATGGACTGCAGCGACATATAATTTACTCCATGCAACAAAACAATTTCATTTATTTTAGTTTTTTCCACCTTTCCAATCGACTGACGCTTTCTGATCTTGAAATCCTCGCTCGATTCTACAGCACTCAATCTGTTGACTATTTGAGGTAATGGTCTGGAGGTGCTGGTGACATATTGTTTTAATTTCCCGATATAATTTTCCCCCCAGAAAGCTGAATAATTATAAAGGGAGATTCTAAAATATTCAGCGTCATCAGTTACGTGTAGTAAATTATGAAATGTCATCGTCTGTGCATCTGGTCCATAATAAAGGGGCAGCAGCTCGAAAAAATGTTTAAATAATTGTTTTGCAATGCTGCAATGCTTCACAATCCATATATTGCTACATACAATGCGACAAGCCACAGATACCAGTAAGAAATGTTGATATCGTTCTTCATCCAGGACATGTTGCAATATTATACCACCCACATAGACCAACAAGAATGCATACTGAGTTGCTTTCCAATGAGAAATGTCCTCAACGTCAAATTTTCTGCGCTGAAACTCGGTGGGTACGAAGGGCGTAACAGAATTCATCAACTTCTTGAAAACATCTACCTGGCCTGGTGTTAATTTGTGTGGATTCTTCTCTCTTATAATCCATTTTTCACCCAGATTTTTCATTACATTTAGGAATAATAAATGCATGATATCTAAAGGCACCTCTCTTACAACATCAAAACCAGTTATTTTCATAAGAGGTGTCACCAACAGCTGTTTGGTTTTTTTATCGGTTAAATGGTGCTCAGGTTGGTCTTGCTCCGTAAAACTTCGTTTTGTTCGTAATGAGCAGTTCATCTCTGGATAAATTCGTCTCTTATTTGATGTAACCCCTTGCGTTGTACATCTCTCGCAACCAAAGTAGGCAGTAGGACCTTTGATGCATTTGATAAATGCTCTTGCTGGGCTATCGGCAATCATTGCTGAGATACGAAACTTATATTTCCTACCATCGATCTCAACCCCCTCACTTGTTAATTTGTTGGCTTCATTGACAAAATCCGCCATATATTCGGCACTACTCTTTGGCTTGGATGCCCCATAGAATACCCCAACAATAAAGGGACTTGCTCTATATTGAGGATGCAAAATTTTCATCGCAATCGGCCACATTTGGTCCTTTGAATGGTGAAATACCTTCATGCCATCAATGAACACGACGACCTGAATTTTTTCTTCCTGATAAACAAGAGAATTCACTTGTTTATGCAAACCGTTGCTTATGCCCAGATACACATATTTACCAATGCCATCGTTGATTGTAAGTAAATTTTTCGTTTTAATTTTGTGCTTGAAGCCTAGCAATTTATTCGCTGTCTTTGGCAGGTTGGTAAATCCAAAGCTGATTAATAGCGTCAAAATTTCAGTCACACATTTCAATTTCATGGATCCGATATTGTCAATAGCCCATTTCCGCAATCTTTGCTCTAGTGTTGGTGGGCTTGGAGATACTGCCTTCGGCTCACTTCCATTTTTCGACTCTTCTGCATTCTCAGATACGTTTCCATTATTTTCACTTAGACTACTTCCTCGCTCATCTAAATGTGAAGTCAAATTTTCAAAAGAACTTTCCAAATCACTAATATCCAGGTCACAATTACCACTCGTCTTTTGGTGCAGATATTCTCTATCTTCCTCGATCTCCATCCACTCATTTTCATCTCCTTCACTCAATTGAGACAGCGAATGATCATATTCAACATCATCAGTACCCCAATCAAAACTGTTGTCCATTCCACACTCGCTCAATTTCTTTAAATATCGGTATTTCCTCACTCTTTCAGTCGATTTACGACCACGATGTACGTTTGCTGCCATACCGTTAGGGATTATTTATATCAATCCAGAAGAGGTTATGTTTACTGCTTACAGTAACTGGGTACCAGTCTTGGTTACAGCCTGGATCAAGCAGGTATTGCCGACGCTTGATTACCAGTCCTGGTTATCGCCTGGTTCAGGACTGGTTTCCAAGACTTTCGGTCTGGATATAGCCAGGTATATGTCTGGTAGTCCCCAGGCCCAATTACCGATCCTGTCACTAGCCTGGTAGTCGGGGCCTTGGGTGCCAGGGATGGAAATAGACTGGTATCACCACCGGATCAAGCAACGGCCAACCTTGGGATACCAAGGCTTGGTAATCCAAGCCTGTCCCAAGGTTTGCCCGGTTGTTAAAGCTTGGCACTTCCCACCTGGGAAGTAGTAGAGAATTCCATCATGCGTAGTCGAATATACCACGAACTAAATTATAAGTGATCAGAGATGTCTTTACTGTGCCATTGTCTGAAGATGAAAGTGCAAAAACTCCTATGTGGTCGTTCACGTAAAAACGGCCCACTTGGTCGGTGTCGAGTGATGCAAAGTCCGGTAATATTGATTAGTCTGTTTGCATTTTAAGCTCAAAATTGTCCCGATAGTGTTCAAAATGATGCCGGTATAGAAGACCAAAAAACAAAATTTACATTGATTTCACTAGAAGACATGAAGAACAAAACGTCAGCTTTTAAGCCCGTAAATGCAACCAAATTTTGACGCTCCATATCTAAAATCTTGCTTCATATTGCAGTATATTCAACTACATCTGCAGTCATGTGATCAACTGAGTCAAGTCTGCTTTTGGTTCAGATCTTTTTTTTTTAATATGCAAAAATCTAAAGAACCATGGTGATGGTGTCAACTTGTCGATTTGCAGTGATTTCGACGACCCGTCGACGTTTCAAACCATTGAACGATAAAGGTAATATCGTCTAGGGGCAATGAGATAGGAGAGTACAACGCTGTAGTGGTACGACACGCATGTGCCGTATGTTGATGCAGCCACCATCACTCCGAATGCTAGCGACGTATATACTAATGCAGGCCAACCTTTTTTCATAAGAAAAGGGAAACGATAAATTGAAGAAAATAAGGGAAAACCACGTCTGTTAGTAATTCATTGACCATCAATTTTTCATTTCAAAGCGACAGCGATGGCCATGTGTAGTTACGGCACTATAGCCTTAACCACACGAATGGCAGGGTTCGAATTCCATATAGTACGGGGAGTCCCCTTTGAGACTCGTTGTGCTTGTTGGTTTAAACTGTGTGAATGCTGTAGTCTGGAACAACGTCGATTTCCACCGGTACTGTGAAACAAGAAATCCTAAATGGGATCAAAACGTAAATTTAAATAAATGGGACGCGAGTGTGATCCTCGACGGGTCGCATCTATAACTTCCCGATAGTGTGCGTGTGTGTGTGTCTGTGTGACGATACACGTATGAAGTCAAGTTGTAAATCCGTTACGAAAATTTTATCGATATCGTACAATATGATGCCTAGCAAAAAAAGTAATACATGTAATACGTGTATGTAGGTTCACGAGAGGAACAACTCTTATACAACACTTTTTCTCGTATCTATCATCGTTCTCGAGATAGAACATTATAAATAATTGAAATTGCTAATAACAATTAAAGGAATTGTTCTACAACATTGACACTCCCTTCCGTCCTGGACATCAGTCAGAGGTAATTTTGTGTCAAAGGAGAAACGAATCGATCGAGCCGTTTACAGGGAACCGTTTCTCAACAAATCACTCGCACACGAACACACACACAGAACCCTCTTCTAAAATGTATCAGAGTGATGTGAAACATCGAGAAAAGTGAAAATTTTCGATTTCTGAGACACTTCATTATCGGGGTGATTACAATAACTTTCCTGAATCGAGAAGTTAAAAAACGCATTTAAAAAAAAGGTCAGGTTGCAGAAATTTACACATTGAAAATGTTCGTCCACGCTAACATGTTTAGAAACAAATCGTTTTTAGCTGGATATAATTGAAATAGCGTTAAACGTCTATATTCTGGTTCACTTTTTCATTTCGAAATGCCATTCGAAATGTTGAATGGATGGTTAAATCTGTACCAAATTGAGGAAAACGGTTGGATGCGCTTCGATCTATGGGGCCAAAGAAAATGTCCTGAAAATTGTTAAGCTGCACTAATTATGCAAATCATATTCTTCTGATTATTCATCGAATACGTGTAATAAAAGATGACAGAAGACCTGCGGCTCCAATTCAGGTTGATAATACATAGGCTCTTCCGGCTTTCAAACTGTTCACTGCGCCGGTATCGAATTCCTTTTTTGTATTTAGGCTTCGATGCAGTTTAAGATATGCCGGAATCAAAATGTTCACTCAGTTCGAACCAATGAGCATTATATTCTTTGATATAACCAGTAATTAGACAAAAACCATGGAGGAAGTTAAGTCGCAGAGCAGTTTCTGTGACAGAACTATGACAAATCTGCATGCATTAAGGTCTGGGTAACTCCCCACTACATCGAACGAAGAATCCTCGGTCGGGGATTCGATCCTCGAACAGGCGTCAAGTAGAACCCAAACTCAAGAGCTCATCGATAGCGTGGTTTAGACTCCTGTTCAGTCTCGAGACATGATCATGTCTGCAAGAAGTTTGATTCGTTAATTTTGAGAAATTACTAATAGAACATACGAGAACCCATAAGATTTTTTTGCTTAATAAGGACTCCGAGTTTTATTGAAGGTCCTATATCTAGAAGTGTAAAAGCAAATTAAAATATTTCTGCACTTTTCGAGAATTTCTAATCCTCGGAATTCCTCATTTCTTGTATGAAGGGTACCTAGTGCTGGTTATAAAATTTTATGTTTAAAAAGGTTTTTAGAGTGTTCCTAATTTTTGGCTATGCTTGGACCTCTGGCAAACGGCCTCAATATAGTATCCGAGGCTACTTACCAGATCTCGTACTAGCAGCTCCCACTATTTACAAAATCACCAATAGTAATATTTTATAGAAAATCCCGACCATTTAATTCGTCAAAGAGCTGTCATTTTCAACACATTTGGTAAATACATACCCACTTATTCTTCTCGTATCTCAAGGAAAGGAAAAAACAAAATTCGTTAGCTTCGAGAAGACGTAGAGACAAGATATTATCCCTTGTACTCTGTTAAATTCGAATATTGAGTTCCAAATATCCGTGAAGTAAATTTTAACTAATTCATGTAATTAATTACGATCGATTTCTTTTGATTAAATCAGTGTATAAGGAACCTTTCCACCATTTAATGTCAGAATATACTTAATTAATTAATTTCCTTATTATAAATTGTGCATCGTTATTTTCGATAAATTTTTACCTTTCTCCGTCATTTTCGGCTTACTATCCGCTCTTGACTACTTCGATCAACATTGTGTCATTGTACTCCAAAGAGTATACCTGAGACTTACGACTTCAGGGAAGAGGCCTATATACTTATTATATTGAATACCACACGCGGTGACAAAAAATCGAACAACGCCCTATCGACCAACAATCGAACTCGGAAATATTAGACTTCCTATGGCAGGGTATTCACGCCATCAACCACGGCTCGAATAGTTATTCAGTAAGTACACCGGTGGATACTTCCTCGAGTGACCATCAAGTCGAATGTCATCAAGTGAACCGCAAGGAAAATTTACGAAATTTCAGTCCAGACATTTCTTAAAGAGCACGGCAAGGTCTATTAACTTGGTTGAAATAAAATTCACTTGGTTTGCTTCGATTTTGCAATCTTTAGGAAAACCTGATACCATGTGCAAAATGTCTAAACTCCGTTGACCCTTTGGACCTTGACATATGCTCTTGTGCGGTTTTCACCTGTCATAAAACTTTTGGAACTTCCCAACCTGAATCCCGAAATATTTTTTTAATTTGACAATCTCAAAAAGTATTTAAATGAATTGCAACAACCTGGAAAGAAATTGGAAAATTGTAAAATTCAGTTTTTCTTATTTCATAAAGTTTCGAAATTTCAAAAACTAGAAGACGCATTTCAAGCACTTTGAGAGCTTTATTATTTTTATTTTGCATTGAAAATTTCTCAGAACATTAGAAAATTACCCACAATTTTAAACATTTTCTATTTTTCGAAGTTATGAAATCATCTAACCATTTCGGGAATTCGAACATACTGTGCAGTTTAAGGGTTTTATTTTAAGGAAAGCGTAACTGGAAACGTCACATCCGATAATCTCGGTGATACAACTTTTCACCACTACGCGGCGCATCGTACATAGCTGAAAGTTCGACCGCAGGAATAGGGTCCAGTTCCTTGGGCTCGAAGCTTCTGTAACGGCTTTGATGAGTATGTATTACTTGCTGTTCATGAAAAACGTCAGTCTCATTTTTTCTAAATGAATTGAGACGATTCAAAAACTCGTCCTGCAACCCTGGCAAAGACGAAAAAATTCAATTGACTGACTTATGAGCCTAAATCCAGCCATTCACATTACAAAACTCGTCCTATTGAAGAGGAAAGAATTTACAAGGCAATTTTTCATACTAAATTTGCATCGTGAACGAGACATTTGAATATCCAGTCGAATAAAATCATGACTTAGGCTGTAATTTCGCAATCGATTGAAAAATACGTATTACATGAAAAGAGAATGAATAAACATTTCGAAAGGCTGAACTGTAAACTTCCTGTAACTGTTGCATATTTCTGCTACATCTTCCATAGCTTTCAAGAAAATCGTAAATGAAGACGGTCGATATGTCATATGAACAAATTCCCTATAATAGTAATTTGTGCTATTCGCAAACCAACGCTATCGCCCGAATTGCACATACTATTTTTTATTACGTGGGCCCTGAAGGGGTGCGGTAAGGAGGGGACGGGGAGGGGGTCCAGGGGGCTTCGCCCCCCCCCCCTCCACTGCCAAAACAAAAAGTCTTTAGAAACAAAATTATTCATTTTGTCAACACAAATATTTCACTTTGAACAGTTTCCAGGATTGTCAATTAAATTTGGGGAATCTTCATCACTTTCATCACTGTCACGGAATAATTGTGGGCGTCCATATGAAAAGGGCCCTTGTGCGCGATATGGAGTTAGGTATATGGGTGGATTCCTGACGAAATTCTGGAAATTTTGAGCGCAAATTCAACTCAAGTCCGACGCGGAAATAATTATTCTTTCGTTGGAAGCAATACAAAAAAAAAATTATAATTCCAACCCAACTCACAAAAATGCTTATATCTCGGGAACTAGGAACGCGCATACGGGCCCTTTTCATATGGACGCCCACAATTATGTGTTTTTTGAGGTCTATCTTCCACTGTTCGTTTTTTTTTTATTGTAATTTCACTTATTAGTTTGACAGTTGATGTGTGGCCTTGTGTAAATTATGTCAACAACGTAAATTCAATATGGCGGCCTGAACTCCATGACAACGAACGTAGCGCGGCAAACTTCAGAATCAACTTTATCTCCCATGGGTGATAAATGACACCTTATCGTTTGCCTCTCTAGTTTATCTCCCTTGGGCAGCTACTTATCGCGATGCGCTGCAAACGCCCCTTTATCCCTTCTGGGTGGAGGTCCTGTAAGAGCCATCTGTCGGGCCCCAGTAATGAAAAAAGAAATTATTGGTAACTGTGCACCGTCCCTCTCCCCCAAAAATTTATTCACCATTCTTCAACTAGTTTTCGACGATCACGGAATTGATTGCCGCCGTTTTCTCGTTACTTACTCTCAAATTTACTCCTGGATCCCGGATCCAAAATTTGCTAGGCACGTACTCTCCAAATTTGCTTTCACTTGATGTACGCTCGAGTTCCCCATTTAAAGCCTCGCTGAATTCATTGTGAGTCTAGAATTCCTAACCATCGACCAAGGGTCGAACAAAGATCAACTGCATCACTCGAAACCCTCGAGTGAACCTCAGGGGGATAATTTGCTATATTTTTGGGGGATTATCTTCTGCACTAATAGAAATATTTTCTGAGGACACAACGCCAGTTTCTTGAGAGAACAAACCCATTGTAAACAATAATTTCGCTATCGGGAAGTTAACGATTTTTGCCAGGTCAGTCATTTCAAGCCGATTGAGATTCCACGTAATATCCGGACTGCTATTGTAGAAATCAAATGGTTCTGGTTGATGGCTATTCGATCATTGTGGACCTATTTTTTGACAGTCAATAGGCGTCCACAAGTAATATCCAAGGAATATCGTGGAACCCAGATCGCCAAGGTGGTACAGAATGACAATCCTGCCAACGCCCTTGAGTGCCCGATTTTCGTTATCAGAAAGACTGAGCAATTCCAATAATTGAACCAATTAATGATAACTGCTGGGGCTGATTCCAGGTCACATCTAACCTAATAATTACATAATGGGTCAGAAAGAAAGCTCATAGAACCTCACTTCAATCACCTTAAAATAGCTAACCTGGCTAAAAACGATTTCCAAAAACGAGTTTCTTCTCTCAAGAAATTGGCATTGTGATTTCAGAAAATGTTTCTATCAGGGTCAGCAAATTTTTATCTCAATACTTGAGCACAGATCAAAAGGACGGTAATGGAATTTCCTTCGCTACAGACATATGGATGGTCAGGAGTATTAGCACTTTCTCAATCTAACTTCTCAGAATAATTTTTTTAAAAAATTCGCAATCTACGAAAGATCTAAAGTTCGACTTGGATTTCAATCAGTCCGCTTAAAGCCGGTTCAGAAAATCTTGAGGATTCCCACCCCTAACTTATTCGGATATATAATGTCAAAAAGTCAGATTGTTTTTGCGATTAATGCGTTTGATGCTTATAATCCGAATTGTGAATTGTTTCATACATAACGATTTTTTCAGACTTCTCTTCTTAGAGCTGAAACTGTGAAAGTACCTTATCTAACGCTGTGATCCGTAGCCATGTCAGTAGAGATGGGCGGTATGTGTCGATATACCGAAGTGACCGATATGTCATACCGATATATCGATATGCGATATTGTTTCAGCCACATCGAATAAAAAATCATTAAAGTTAATCTTTTCATTTCTCAAAATCTATAGATATTGCTTTGGTAGAGGGAAGATATAGTCTACGGTGTTTTAGGTATTATCAAGGATTTAAAAGAATAAGTTATTAACTTTTTTTTGTTTGGATTGACGTTCCACAATACTGACGGTAAAAAGAGAGTAGTCTTCGGCTTTCGCCCCGAACTTGCCCGGCCCATGCGTAATATCATAGATTGATGCTACAAACCCGAAGACTGCTCTCTTCTAGACACCAGTATATTACCCCCAAATGTAAAGCAGTTTAATTGCATGCGAACTAAGTACATATTACAGGAATATTTAGCGATAATTTAAAAAGAAAAGTTCTCGTATTGGTGTCAGCTTAATGACTAGAAAAAATGGTTGAAGAAATAGGTGAGTGAAATTTGCTTTTCGTTCCGGAAATTAAGATCATCGGCCCCTTCTTCCCTTCTGCCTAATCCGAGTGAATCAGATCCTATCAGATACGATTTGAAATCACTATTTAAAATCTTCAGAAGAAAAATTCAAATGTCATTAAAGAATATATATTGATATATCGATAATACGATTTTTTCCCGAATACCGATATTTTTTAATGATATCGATAATCTTGGTGTCGATATTTAATTCAATATCTCCCGTCTCTACATGTAAGCTTTCTACGATAAGTGCAAGATTCCACATCCGCCGTGCCATCCAACCCCAAACGCGTTGGAAAAATTCGTAGGTTGGGCACATTGAGGTTTTTGCGTGTCAGCAGCAGGTACCGATTTGGCAGTCGGTAACGTATTTACAGAAGGAACAAGGAACACCATTCTTATGTACTGGTATCTTCTGCGGGATGTCAAACGTCAATATAATTCGTCTTGAGAACTTGATAGAATAATAACATTTTCGATTGGCTATTTCAGATAAGAGCTAATTAAAATAGGCTCCAGTATCCAGGTAGTTGAAAAATAACTTGTCAGGGACACAAAATTACCTCTGACTGATATCCAGGGCGAAAAGGAGTGTCAATATTGAAAAACAATTCCTTCAATTGTTATTAACAATTTTAACTATTTAAAATGCTCTATCGCCAGCACCTTGCAAGATAGGAGAAAAAGTGTATAATGAATGTTATTCCTCATACAAAAATACACACATAATATTTAATGACTTTTTTTCATAACTCAGGACATATCACTGGTTAACAATTTTAATTGTTTCTTTATGTTCTATTACACGAAGAGTAAGAGTTAGACGGAAAAGTTCTGAATAAGAGTTGTTCCCCATGTAGAAACATACATTTTTTGTTTTAGGAATTTTTTTGTAAAACTCATAATTAAAGCGATAGAGTTTAATTTATCTCAATTTTTCGCGACACGCACACACATGCACAGGATAGCACATTGGGAAGTTCATGATGCGACCCGTCGAGGGTCACAGTAGGTACATCCCGTTTATTATCACTGTGTCTTTTGTATCTTCCCTCTGACAATTTGGGATTCACGTATTGCGGCACGGATATTGCGTGGATGTTAAAAATATGAAAAACCAGAAATAATCTTCTAGAACTCGGAATTACGGACAGTTAGAGATCGGAGAAATTATACGAATCTTGTCAAAGTAAATATTTGTGATGGAACGCTTATTTTATTACTAGCCTAACGTTTGGTTAGATTTATTACATTAGTTGTTTTGGCACACTGTGCGCAATGCAACGTTTCCCGCACGCTGCGCGTGCGTGAAACCCTGCCCACGCACATTGTATCAAAAACTATTGTTCGACACACGGGCAGAAGTAACGTTTCTGTCTCCTATGTTGCCAAACTCACAGTCGCCAGAAAACTTGTTTCCACCCTTGTATCGAAATGTACTATTGTTTGAACATAAACTAATTCAATCAGCGGTAGTATTTTTTTCAATGTACATCCAGCCATAAAAACTACTTGTTTACAAAACAAACGTACACGATAACTCGAAAGTAATTTTGGGGACATCCCAAATTTATGTAAGCATAAAACTTTTCACAAAACTGTTCATTGCATTTCCATCCAGAATCTCCTGACTCTATAATCTGCGAGTTTTTTTTTACACCACCTATTTAGGTTAATATAATTTTAAAAATTATAATTTGCAGCACATTTGAATTTCTAGTGGAATGGCGGGCCAGTTAGGGACCCCACACAATGCTAGTTGTAAATTTACCCGCCAGAATCCAGATCCAGACGCACTCTACAAAGACACCGCATAACCAATAATAATTATAATAATAATTCCAATGCCGCCTATTGAATCACTTTAAACCATAACGCGTAGTTCTACGAAGTTAAATTGTTTTTGTTTTATATTGTGTTTTTGTGTAAAACGGAGTAAATTTGTATATTGTATCTGGCTCAAAATGTCGAAGGTAAGAGAACCCATGCAACTATCATACCCAAAAGTAAATTTTCGCTGTGAAGTGATTGATCAGGTTAAGTCAACATGAGTGCGTATTGTGATATCTGTGAAAATAGTTTTTCTACAAATATCTCAGCATGCAAGAAAAACAGGAAAATTTTTCATGAAAACTTTTTTGTAGACACAATTCTCTTTTACAAAATACTTTTCCATTGAAATTCCTTGGCTCCAATTACGAATTTTGTTTTGCAAGAAACCAATGGAAACTATATTACTAAATATTTACTTCTTCACTTATTTTTCATAATATTAACTTTCGAATTAATAACACACCTTACCTAATTTTTCAGGACATCAGGTCATATTTCTCAGTCTCTCCCAGAGGACAACCTTCAACTAAAACTGTAGTCAAACAAAAAAAAGTAAAAAAAGCACCAGTAATATCCTCTGACGAAGAGGATAATGATATCAAAATTTTTGATGAGAAAAAAACCCCCAAATCATCCAAGAAAACATCTCGACAGCAAATTATTTCCGATTCTGATGATGAGAGTCCTGTAGCAAGTACAAAAAATGATGCCTCTCGAAAAAAGCAGTCACAGAAAAAGAAGGAGGAACCCGAAATGAAAGCAGTGAGCGTCAAAGATATGCTCGGTAAAACGCCAGTGAAAAGATTAAATTATGCCAAAGTATCGCACAAAGAAAATGGGAAGAAAACAGAGGCAGATTTTCATGGTGATGATGGTGATGATTTTGAGGCAACTCTTGGCCAGGTGGACCTTGCAGCAATTGAAGCCAACTATTTCAAAGATACTGAAGAGAAAAATGGAAGTGGGAAGAGGAAGAAGGATCATCAGGATGAGGCTGGTGATCATGCTACTCCAAAAAAGGCCAAACTCGAACCCAAAGATACAGACAAAAAATCCAAGAACACTGATTTGAAGAGGCCTTCACCCAAAAAGGATGAAACTAATTCTCCTGATACTCATGCCAAGAGATCCAAAGTGGAAACTCATACTAAAAAGAAGGAAAAAACGAAGGGTAACTATAATATAGAAGTTGAAGTAAGTCCTAAAGAGAAGAAATCAAAAAGTAAAGCAGCCTCAGAGGAACAAGCAGCTTTCCTTGAGGAACGTGCTCTCAAGAAAAAACAATCAACAGCCTTGTATCAAGCTTACTTAACTAGGGGTGGAGCAAGAAATCCAGGTTCAAAAACAATTCCAGATGGTGCTCCAAATTGTCTAGCCGGTTTGAGTTTTGTCATCACTGGAGTATTGGAATCTCTAGAAAGGGAAGAAGCTGCCGACTTAATTAAAAAATATGGTGGACGTGTAATGGCGGGATTATCAAAGAAAATTAATTACATTGTGGTTGGTGAAGAGGCGGGCCAGACTAAATTGGCTAAAGCACAATCACTGATGATCAAGCAAATTTCAGAGGATGAATTATTGGATTTGATCCGTAAAAAGCCGGCTGGTAAAGCAGGAAATATAATTCCAAGTAAAGCCAAAAGTCGATTGGACAAATCACCAGAAGCTAGAAAGTCTCCTGTGAAATCCCCAGAAAAAAAAGCTGAGATTAAATCTCCGAGGAAACCATCACCAACAAAAATAGTTCCTAAAGATAATAAAGTCCCCGAAGTAAAACCAGATCCTCAAAAATTGAAAATTACTGAACCAACAAAATCATTGCTTGGCGATTGTGAATATTTCGGTAGTGCCAAAGCGCTGGTTGAAAAATACCGACCCAAAACAATGAAGCAAATAATTGGTCAGCATGGTGACAGTAGTAATGCCAGAAAATTAAACACTTGGTTATCAAATTGGCATAAAAATCGCGGGAAAGATGTTAAACTTGCTAGGCCATCATTATACGCTAAAAATGATAATGGTGCATATTTCAAAGCTTGTCTTTTATCAGGCCCACCAGGAGTTGGTAAAACAACAACTGTACAAGTTGTTTGTGACGAACTCGGCTTTGATTTATTGGAATTTAATGCCTCAGATACTAGAAGCAAGAAATTACTCAAGGAAGAGGTATCTGGGCTCCTCTCTAACACAACAATGAAGGGATACTTTACGGGCAATACAAATGAAAAACCTACCACCAAACACATTCTTCTCATGGACGAGGTAGATGGAATGGCTGGTAACGAGGATCGTGGTGGCCTCCAGGAATTAATTGCTCTAATTAAATCAACCGATATACCAATAGTATGCATTTGCAATGACAGAAACAACCCAAAAATGAGAACCCTAGCGAACTACGTTTTCGATTTACGATTTCAAAAACCAAGAGCCGAGCAAATTCGTGGTGCTATGAAGTCTTTGTGCTTCAAAGAAAACATCAAAATATCCACTGAAAATCTTGACAGGCTCATTGAGGCCACAAATCACGATATTCGGCAAATAATCAACCACCTGGCCATGTTAATTGGCGATAGCGTGATTAAAAATCAAAGTGGAACTGAGCAATCATCCAAATTGAATAAAGATCTCAAGCTTGGACCTTGGGATGTTGTGAGAAAGGTCTTCAGTTCTGAGGAGCACAAGACTATGACAATACACGATAAAAGTGATCTTTTCTTCCATGATTACAATATTGCTGGACTTTTCGTCCAAGAGAATTACTTGTCTGTGATGCCCAATGGTCCAAAGAACCAAATATTGGACAAAGTAGCTGAAAGTGCTGATTCATTATCTTTGGGTGATCAAGTTGAAAAAGCTATTCGTGGACGAATGGCTTGGTCCCTACTCCCAATGCAAGCATGCTATTCCTCAGTTATACCTGGTTCTGTCATGTCTGGACACATGACAGGTCAAATTAACTTTCCATCCTGGCTTGGTAAAAATTCAAGGACAACTAAATTCAACAGGTTACTTCAAGAAATCACAGGCCACACACGACTAGCTACTGGAGCTAGTAAAGAAGCTATCAATATGGATTATTTGAAACCTCTAAGAGATGCTATTACTATGCCACTTATCGTTGATCATAATGAGGGTGTTGAACGCTCCTTAGAAATTATGAATCACTATCATCTGTTGAGGGAAGATTTAGATTCACTTGTTGAGGTGTCGCTGTGGCCCGGATACCGTGATCCAATGCAATCTATTGAATCCAAGGTCAAGGCTGCATTTACCAGGGCTTATAATAAAAGTTCAGCACCAGTGCCATTTGTCGTTAAGACAACTGTGTCGAAGAAGAAGCGTCATGGCTCTCAGGACGATGGATTCATCGACGATGATGAAGAGGATATTGATTCTGAAGGAGAAGATGATAATGTGGATGTCGATAAAATGATTAAGGTATTCATTGAAAAATAACTTGAACTAAAATTTTAATATTTCGAAATGATATTATAACCGCAGAACAGATTTCAAATTTAGCTCATAGAAACTGCAAAATTTTGTTAGAATAATAGGCATAAAGGAACTAAATTTATGAGGTTTAATTCACAAAGATTCGATTACGAAGGTTTACATACATGTTCATCGCTCTATATAACAATATTTTCATTACACCTATCATTGAAGTTCAATGAAGTTCTGGAAGTAATCACGAATATGATGGAATGGTTATTGTATTTAATACGAAATTTCAATAGTAATAATTCTACAATCGTAATACATTATAATGTTTCTTTTTAATAGGCCAAAAAACCGTCCGCTAGTAAGGCCACTGCCTCCACAAGTAAGGGTCAGGCTAAAGCACCGAGTAAACGAGGCCGAGGACGTGGAAAATAATGTGAGTCCCAGTACAGCCAATTTATTGTATCTTCAATGTTTCCGATCATCAATTTTATTCTTCTTCGTATGATTACAGATATCACTGCACGCATGTCTGGATAAATGGTCCAAATGCAACATCCCCAAATTTTTGTTTGATTATATATGTTTCAAAAAAAAAACAAAAGTTCATATACATTTAGCACCAGAAATCGTTAAAAAAAGCTCTCTGTTAAATACTCAAGACATTGTGAATTGGACAAATTTTGTGAGTTCCGTATTGAATAAAACTGTTGGTATATTTTTTTAATTCTTAATCTCGATAATTATTGTATGGGAGGGCTCTATGATGAAACCTGAAAAGATAAAAGGGAACAGAAAATTGAATTGGCTACATATTATGATATTTGTTATCAATGGTGGCATTTCTGATCCACTCATCTTTCATCTTTTTCTTTTATTCTCTGTCTCGATCCTGTGAACACGTAATGCAATACTGAAAAATCAAAATTACGAAAGGGACAGTCAAGATGCCATAATTTGTATTATTTTCGTTACCCTTACACTTGGTTGGGCGAAAAGAATCAGTTGTTAAAGTTTATCGAGTACATAACAATATTTTGTCTTAGTTTCACCTTAAAATATGTCACATGGTGAGACAATTATAATGCCAGGTATTCTACTAAGAAGTTGCATGTTATATTTGAGGAGAGATCCCATTGAGTTGCAGAAATTCTCCAATCAAAAAGAGCGTTCATAGGAACTTTTCTATCAGTGTATATATTTTTGTAAAAATGCAATATCCCTCATCAATTCCCATCCAAAATGGCAGGAATATATAGAGGAGAAACGCGTAAACCCGCCTTTGGGTTTTAAACAATCGGAAGAACATGGGATGATATTCATCTCAACTGTGTTAAAGAACCTATCCAAGGTACCCTAAAAATATGAAATTGGATTCAGTTTTTCTTAGGGTGAAATGGTTATTTGGAACAGTACAAGTTCTTCGGCCACTCAGAAACATGTCATAGACCGATTATTCACATTTTTCCAAATAAACATTTCAGTCTAAAAAAAATTGGTATCCAGGTTTTCACTTTGATGGTACATACTATGACTCCTTCACGATTTCTGCAATGGCCAGAGCATTTGTCGGAATTTTGCTTTGTAATGGAAGTTCCCATGCAGACTTGCTGACAATCTTCCGGCAAACTTACTAACTTGATCTTATGAAAAAACACGTGCATACAAGTGGTACTATGCATGTAAAATCAGTCAAAATATAGGGGAAACTTCGCTCTGGTCGGTCATCAACGATTGTGTTACTGGTTGACAGACGTGTATTTTTTCGAGAGGGGTTGACTTCGAAGGCATTCCAATGAATTTGTATAAAAAGAAAATATTCTGTTCTTTATTCACTATATCCCTTTTCTAACTAAATGTAGGCATTAACGAAATCACAATATTAATTGTATAAATTAGTAATATGATTCGACGATTTCATTTGGTATTACCTTGAGAATACAAAACGGTGTCTGCGCAGCAAAACAACAAAAACTGTTTTTCATTACCTCAAATTAGTAACACCCGTTCGGCCTTCGTGACTTCCAGTATCTTCAATTACAATTGTTATAATTTGACGATGAAATCAAACATGTATTCTTCATTCAGATTTTTGGTAATAACCAATAATTATAGTAATGTATTTACATTATGATCTACGTTTGTAAAGCCATAGGCGAATGATTTGATTTCCCCGCGATTGATCCAGGTCGGTAATATAGTTATTCCACCATGTCTTTTTTATCCACGGCAAATCTCAGGGACTTGTAGATCCGCTCAGATGCTCCACTCGGTTATTCCAATCCCGGAGTGCTCTCGCCTTTTTTTCTACGAAATGTGACGTTTGTTTTTTTTTGTTTTCAAATATCTACTTGCCTCCGCGACTTGATAATAGAGCGATGATCCCAATAATATCGTCATCGCATTAGTGCGAATCGATATACATTGCACACACACTCATCTTCACGAAGAATAATTAACTCGAAAAACTGACGAATTACTCGCCAAATATACTAATTGTAATTGGATTTATCTAATCAACTGTGCTAAACAACGGATATATTTGTCACTATTGAACATTGATTTTAAAACGTTTATTGTTTGATCATAGTCTATTATTATAATATCCACAATATACAAAATGTCGAATGAAAAAGGCCATCTTACTAAATTTCACAATTGTAAAATATTGAGAAATGGAGAAATTATTGAAGAACACCTGTGGGTACGTGATGGACACTTTGTGGACCCGGAAAAAATTTTCTATGATGAAAAAATTAGTGGCGACAATAGTATTGACTGTAGAGGCGCACTGATATCTCCTGGATACATTGAAATGCAGATAAATGGTAAACTACTACATTTTTCAGTAAGCTTTTGTATGAATTTATGTTTAGTTGATGCTCTGAATTTCCTCTGCGGAAAAGTTCTGCCAGACGATTTATTTCAATGTTTTAAAGAATGTTAATAACATAATGCATTTTTTATTTCCGATGTAACGCTGATAAAAATATCTAAATATATGGTATCGGAGGTCTTATTTGTATTATGCATCTTTCTAGGTGGCTACGGCATCGACTTCTCCCATAACGTGAATAACGTCGAGGAAGGTGTGGGGAAAGTAGCCCGAGAACTCCTAGCACACGGTGTCACGTCCTTCTGCCCAACTTTAGTGACTTCATCAGCTGAAACTTATCATAAAGTTCTTCCGAAGATTAAGAAGACAGACGGTGGTGCTCATGGTGCTGGAGTCCTTGGAGTTCACGTAGAAGGTCCTTTTATCAGTCCAAATAAAAAAGGAGCACACGAAGAATTCTATATCAAGAGATTTGATGAGGTGACGAGATCGATTAAAAAATCATGAAACTTTCTCCATGCTTGGAGCGATTAATTAACGTTATTTGACTCTTCAGGGGTTTCAATCACTCATGGAAATTTATGGAAGCTTAGACAATGTATGTTATATCACTTTAGCACCTGAACTATCCAATGCATGTGATGTCATTGAGGAATTGTGCCATAGAAATGTTAAAGTGTCATTAGGTAAGCAAAGAGAATATTGCAAAGTTTCCCTCATTTCATGGCCCCTTTTTTTCACTAAATAAGTTTGGTTGATTTGCAGGCCACTCTGTAGCAGATTTAAAACAGGGTGAAGAAGCAGTGAATGCTGGTGCTTCATTCGTCACTCACTTATTCAATGCAATGCTGCCGGTATGTGACGTATTCATAAAAAAAAAGTCGCTAATACATCGTTAATTTGTCGATTTTTGTATTCAGTTCCACCACAGAGATCCAGGACTAGTTGGACTTCTGACGTCTGATCAAATCCCTTCATCAAAAAAAGTCCATTACGGAATAATCGCTGATGGTGTTCACACTCACCCAGCTGCCTTGAGAATTGCTCATAGAACTCATCCTGAAGGTTGTTCATGAATACCTGCCATTCCCCACTAGAGCAATATAATTTGAGCAAATTTCACAACTAAAGAAAATTTCAGTTCCGCAATCTGAGTTAATATTCGTGTTATCACGTTCGTTCATGTCCACGTTGTAAGCCCTGAGTTCCGCTACTCAAATAGGAAAATATATGTGTTCCCCGCAAAGTCTTGCCATTGTCAAACTATATGGCTTTTGATGGCATATATAGTATTCCAGAGGGAAAGTGTTGATTTATCTCCAATAGCCATTAAGGAATTAGACAGAATAATTCTTAAATTATTGATGCACATAAAACGTTGGATTCATCGTAAAATATCCGAAACCATTGAAGATGGTGGTTTTTATAAACTGATCCATTCAGTTTATAAATTCGTAGCTATATGGTGAACTAAGATAAGTCAACTTATCTTCAAAAATAGTTTTTGATCAATATTCCAAAATCTAGAGATGATTTAAACGTTCTCGCATAGTTCTTTTTTTGCTTACTTTACCAACAGAACAGTTTCTTATAACTGATTTGCTGCCTTCCTTCGATTTCAGATATGCTAAAAAAATAGATCAAATCAAATAGGCATACCCTAGTTTACCACTTCACAACAGAAATATAAGATGACTAATTAATAACGTCCCTCGGAAGTGTTCTTGTGTCCATGTACTTGGTTCAATTCTTCAACGCTCCTATGAATAAGGACGTAGAAGTTCGAGAATTTGCAAATATAAAATATATTTATAGATTTTTGAGTGGGTTATATGGAATTTTTTTAAGTTAGTTTTTCCTGTTTTTTTTTCTTCATCTTCTTTTAGTTTTATGTTGTCATCATGTGAAACCACAATACGTTGTCGCTTCAAATTGAATAGAGGTATCTACAATATAACTTTTATTTTCTTCAGGCCTTGTATTGGTGACTGATGCGATTTCTGCACTGGGACTGCAGGAGGGTCTCCACAGACTTGGACAACTGGACATTGAGGTCAGAGCTGGGCGTGCTTATATTGCTAGAACTGATACACTTTGTGGGAGCACTGCTGAGATGTCTCATTGCGTTAGGTTCTTCAAAAAAGCAGCAGGTATTAACTTATCTTAAAAGTATAATCTAGAACTATGATCATTAGATACTCAACTCATGGGGCACAATCGTCTTCTGTACTTCTGCATTCACTCATGAGAAGAAGAGATTTCAAAAGATGCGCAATTTGCTGTCAATCTTCATCATATATAGCTACACGGATCGCAGTATCAATGACAAAATTCCCAGTAGCTTCCTCATTTAATTTCCTATGCATGAAATACCAAAAACAAAAAGACGATAATTTGATCTTTTGAAATGTATTTGATCAATGTCGTGGTAAAGGTATTTGAAAATTTGAAATCGGTGTTTAATATACCCAGTAAATATCCTTCAAATCGCGCATCCCTAGCACATTTTCTATATTTTTTCAATTTCCCGATTTAGAGAAGTTATTATGATGACCCCAAAAGTGAAGATTGTCAAATATCGAAAATTTTTAATTTTCCTCGTTCACCAGTTACTGCGGAGGACCGTAACAAACACATTAGTGTAAATTGTGTAAGGTATGGAATATTCAGATGAGCTTGTCCATCTAGACGGGCTGCACCAAGAGATTTTTATTGATACCAACTTGCATAAGAAAAACTATCTCAGATTTTAGTTTTGGAAATCGGTTTGTGACTATACTCCATCAAGCAATGAACCGTGTGAATTTCACGCCTTTAAGATAATATTATGAGCACTGGAAATGGATTTAGAACCTCCGCCAACCTCGGAGTTTTACTGGGCTTTTTCTCGTCAACTCTTATTATGAACGATTTTTTTTCAAAGGTTGTTCAACAGTGGATGCTTTGGAAGCGGCTACCCTCCATCCAGCCAGGGCTTTAGGCATTGAGACACGCAAAGGAGTGCTCAACTTCGGCGCAGATGCGGACTTTATAATGCTGAATGATGACCTGGAAGTGTTATCCACGTGGATTGCTGGTGAGCGTGTCTATACAAATATAAAAGCGCTTGCTTCTGATCGAGCGGAACTTGCACGACAAAATGTTGCATAGTACTATCTTACAACTGTAATGAGAAAGATATAATCGTATGCATTTTTAACTGATCAATAATGAAAAGTTTTTATACGAATTTTCAAAATTATTTTTCTATGCAATGACCAATTTTGAGGCTTTTACAATGATGGAATAATCTTTATTGTCTGTTGAATTATGATAAAATAAAGAATGTGTTAATAGAAAATAGGTGGTGTTGATGAATATTATATCGTTAATACGTTATTCAGAATCACCCCCCGTTCTTCATAATTCATAACTTATATGTTTATAGTTTTTTTTAGTCCAAAAGCAAGTCGTCTAGTGACCTCAGCCATTTAAACTAATCAAGTAGTCTTGCGTCAATTTAAAAAGGAAGAAATAATGCATGATATCAGTTAAAAATTACAACGGGGAAACACCTTCCTCAAGCTCGTGATCCATAGACGCCATTGATTCAGTAATTAATAATTAATATGACGATACACCATCCTTCAGGTTGCAGATGTACTGAGAGTGTCTAATGCCAAATGTGTGAGCTGGCGGAATGTCTAGAACCACCTGAAATAATTGAAGGAATAAGGCGATGTC
Organism: Asobara japonica; assembly: GCA_026005395.1. Classification (NCBI taxonomy): domain Eukaryota; kingdom Metazoa; phylum Arthropoda; class Insecta; order Hymenoptera; family Braconidae; genus Asobara; species Asobara japonica. The sequence continues at coordinate 230,664 of BQMI01000594.1, read as the reverse complement.
ACTAGTTTCTATTGTAAAAACGATAGTGTCAGAATATATCGATAGTCTTGCAATATCTCGAAATTTTGTCACGCCGAAATGCGCGCGCAACTGCGGTTTCGTTGACAGTCGCAGTCTAGCTCTATCTTTATAATAAATAGGAGAAACCGAAGAAAATATCGATATATATCGGAGTCTCTCTATAGTAGGAAGGAGAGATCGAAAAAAATATCGATATATATCGGAATTATGGAAAGACGTAAGGCCGGGACGCGCGTGCGAAGCATTGCAACACTATGAAACCTAGAAAATTATGGAGAATATCCCGATAGGTCCGTTTGCAAAACAAATGATCTAATTTAGAAACTGAAGTTTTTCACTCACCTTTTCTGGACAATAAGCTCCAGGTGCTGGTATTTTTGACTGATCACTTGGAATTTGATAGCGTCCACTTATGCTGTAAGCAGCACTTTTAGCTCTCACAATGTCAGTTCTGATGGACTCATAAGCGCCAGGTCCAGGAACAAGTACTCTATCATCAGTGAACACTTTTTGTCTTCCTGAGATTGAATATGCTGGTGCAGTCTTCTTGTTCCCTTCCTTAGTACCACCCAAAGCTGATGGAATTGTGTAAACGTTTGGAGCTTGAACATACAAAGCCGATATATTGAGGAATCCCTCACGTTAATTTCAGTTAACCCAGTTCATCGCTTTCCACAATCCCAAAGGTTACAATGTTTGGAAATGATGACGATGACACTTACCTGGATTGTTGTCGTCTTTATTCATTGGTGGTTTCAAACCAAACGTGAATTGCATAGCTCTTTCCCAAATCAATTTTGCATTCTCTGGACTATAGTGTCCTGGTCCTTCAATGTGAAATTACAAATCAGGGGAGAAATTGAAAAACCAGATAAGTTAACTGTACATTTAGCTTCGACGCTTTTGAAAATGGAAGGAGCCATATTACTGAGAACGCTTCTACTTGAAGCAACATGCAATATTCAAAATATTCACAAAACACTATGATCTAACTGAAATTAGCTAGACTAATTCAGTACCTCACAATCGATATGCAATATAATTGTAAATGAACTATACATGAAACTAAATGACTTTATTCAGACGATACCGCCCTGGAAATCTGGGGAAGTGCGAAAAATAATTGTTTGCTATTGCATAGTATAGCATACAAAAAGACTACAGGACGGCTTTCTGTGAAGAATATAACAAATAAACTGAATTCAAAATGGTTCAGATCGGTCATACAAATTTAAGCCATAGCTATGTACTCGCAAAAGGAAACCCACCAAACTGCACCGGATGTCAAGAGACGACATCGGTCAAACATATCATACAAGAATGCCCAACATTCGCCGACATTAGGACCAACATGAAATTACCTGACAACTTGAATCAAGTGCTGAGTATAAAATCAAATGTAAAAAAAAAATCATGGTGTTACTCAAACGAATGAACATTTATAGACAAATATACGGTTTTCAATGTCATAGTACAAAATGACGAGCGTTTATGGTTTTAAAAAAGTCCCGCGATTGTTTAGTGTAGACATAATAATATGAAAATCGCTTCACTGATTTTTTTAGACCTTTTGACTGCTTATCATTCCAGATGATTTTTGGATTTTTTTCTTATAAAAACGAAAACGATTAATTTAATTAATTTTAGTACATAAACGGCGAAAATTCTTACAGGATCAGATATCAAAGAATATTTTTGCGGTCTATACATGACGTAACGAATATTATATTTCCTTAAAAAACACGAGAAATGTTAAGAATGATAGGGGGACAGGACCAATGTTCGCACGGTAAAAAATTCGTCCAGTCCTCGCACAACTCCAACTAGTATTCATTATTATTCAAGAAATTTTCTTAAAATAGTATATTATGTCATAAGGCCTGTAAAGTATTTTTATGACAAATATGATCATAATCTGGGCCGAAGGCCCAGATTATGGTCATCTTTGTTAGAAAAATGCTTTAAAGGCCATATGACATACTATGCTTTTTGTCACGAGGTTAGGCGGGCTGAGTGACAAAAATAGCATTTTCGACTTGAATTCCAATAAAATCATTAATTCCGGATATTTTAGTAATGATTAAATTTTTTGTAATGAATCTTCAAACTGCAAAAAAAAAAATTGTTGACGGGAATCACAAATTACTGCCGAACCACGGACTGGCACGTCCCCTGTAGCCTATTGGATGGACCGTTTCATTACTGCCACAATGAGCACGACCGGACTTTTTCGTCATTTACTTAATTAAATCCTCAATTTTTCCCCCTCGATCGATTGTTTTTTCATTGTTTATACATTTTTCGATGCTGAACTAACGCCTTGCATTAAAGTACCTAACCTTTATATTTTAAATCCCTCATGGAAACCTACAAGATCCTTAATCGTGCGGGCATTGGTTCAGTTACCCTATTATAATTGATATGCTCAAAAAATTTTTTCGAGCGCAGTAGCAACACGGCGTTCTTGGAGCTACTTTTCTCCAGCGTTATTGTGTATCCATCGAAGAATCGAATCTTCACAAAAGCCTTCCCTGTGATTTTATCTGATTTTATTGTTGAACTTCATATTGTCATTACCCATAAATGTGGTAAGAGCCATCCAAAAAAACAGATTTATTGAGGCGATACCGTTTCAACACGCATGTATTGAACTATAATTACCTGGTACATCTGTGGGCTTGTCTCCAAGATGCTTGCCACTGAAGCTATACTCCGGCCCCTTATTATAATTCACTTTTTCAGGACAATAAACGCCAGGAGCTAAAAAATACGTTTTCTAAATATTTTCTATCTACAAGGGGGTTCAATAAATCTCCTTGAGTACTCGTTATTGAACCCCCCCTCGTAATATGCGTATCAATCCAAGCTTCTCTCATTATAATTACCAGGTGTATCGTTGGGCTTCTCCACTGGAGTTTTTATTCCAAAACTGTACTGTGGAGAAGTGCCAATCACGGCTTTTTCAGGAGAATATGAACCAGGAGCTAAATTTCAATAGTAGCTTTAATTTCAGGTACTCGAAGTTAAATATATATAAAGAGTAGAAGTTAGCTTAGGAGTAGAGTAAGTCCACTTCACATGAGGATAATTTTGTTGAATTTGAAAATACCAGCATAAATTGAATAAAATACTTCAGAACGTAATATACATATACATATATATGCATATATACATATATACATGCATATATACATGCATATATACATGCATATATACATGCATATATACATGCATATATACATGCATATATACATACATGTATACATACATATATATATACATATATATATGTACATATGTACATATGCACGGGAGTGGCCGTGCGGTTAGAGTGCTCGGTTTTCTTCAATTTCCCAAATTTTTAGGGAACCAAGAATCTGAAGTTGACTTATCTCATTCAATCACTCCACCCCTCAACAGCACAATAATTGCAATTCCCTCACCTGGCAAAGAAGTCGCTTGATAGGGAGAGTGTTTAATACCAAAGCTGTACCTAGGTGAGCCATCTAGATGTGTGCAAGTTTTTTCGGGTGAGTAAGCACCAGGTGCTAAAAATACATACCAGAACATTACTTTTAACTACTTCCAAGAGACATACCTGGATAATTGTTATTAGTTAATAAATAAACTAACTGAGGATTTACGTTTACGAAGTTAGATGTAAAATGTTGTTTCGGAGATTCAATTAATCACTGGTTAGTAAACACCATTACCTGGAGTATGACTAGGTTTACTCAACCGAGTTCTGTTACCAAAGCTGTAATAAGGCATATGATCCAGACTTTTTATTTTCTCAGGGTAGTATTGACCCGGGCCTGATGGTCAGTAATAAAGTTTATTTTACTCGTTTAGTTAATTTTCTAATATATGCGATTTAATTATTGCATTCCACTAACACTACATGTTATTGATTTTTCCTTTATCAAACCTGGTGTATTGCTGGGCTTTGCTGATGGGCCTTTTCCGCTGATTGTGTATTCAGGGCCTCTATCGAAATTAATTTTTTCTGGACTATAAGCCCCTGGGGCTGGTGTATCACTGGGTTTATCTAGAGGTGTTTTTATACCAAAACTGTACTGAGGATTGTGATCCAAAATTACTTTCTCAGGGCTGTATGTACCTGGAGCTATTAATTAAAAATAATAAACACAATGTATAATGGGAGATACATGATTAAAAAGTAACACCACTGTAGCGGCCGTAAACTGAAAATTTTTTCGACAATTGTTTTGTTCAGGGATCATTTTTCCACACATTTGCTTTTTGTTTAACTTTAAGTGTGCAAAGTCATACTTTAATTTTCTCGGGTTAAAATGCTTTACTATAAAATTTAAAAAATGTGCAACGTCTGAGAGGTTTACCGCAATGAATTTTATGTTCATCCCAAAATCACAGAAGAAAAGTCGTAAGATAATTCATTAATTTTTGGTAACTTTTGACCAAAAACAGGGCCGTTATGTGCTAATAATTTTTAAATAAATTTATTGCAAAATGCTATTTTTTTCTCTTATTCGGAGAGGTTCGAAGGACTTTAAATGCCAAAACAAGACATATTGATTTTTTCGTTTACAGTGGTGTTACTGCTTAAAAATCAATAAGGAAATGGTATACTTGATAAGTACATATCTACCTGGGGTATCATTAGTCTTTTCTGAAAGCCCTTTTCCACGTAAACTATACTCAGGACCTCTATGCAAATTAATTTTCTCGGGACAGTATGCTCCAGGAGCAGGTGTATCACTAGGTTTGTCTAACGGTGTTCTCAAGCCGAAACTGTACTGAGGATGATGATCCAAATCTACTTTTTCAGGACTGTATGTACCTGGAGCTGTTTATTGATAAAATTCATGAATATGATGAACAACATCCACGTCAGGATGAAAAATACGAGATGTAATATCCCACCTGGAGTATCATCTGATTTCGGAGTTGGGCCTTTACCACTCATAGTATACTCAGGGCCCTTGTGCAAATTTATTTTTTCCGGTGAATAGGCTCCAGGTGCTGGTGTGTTACTCAGCTTCTCCAGGGGTGTCCTCAAGCCGAAACTGTACTGAGGATGGTGATCTAGATCCACCTTTTCGGGACTATAAGTCCCCGGTGCAGGAGTCTCATCTGATTTCGGAGAATGACCTTTGCCAGTTAAACTGTACTCCGGTCCCTTATGTAAATTTACTTTTTCTGGACAATAAGCTCCTGGAGCGGGAGTTTCAGTTAATTTTTCTGGAGGACCTTTTCCACTTAAGCTATACTCTGGACCCCTGTGTAAATTGATTTTTTCTGGGCAATAGGCTCCTGGAGCTGGAGTGCTATCTGCTTTCAGCATCTGACCTTTTCCGCTTAAACTGTACTCAGGACCTCTATGTAAATTAACCTTTTCAGGGCAGTATTGACCAGGAGCTGGGTTATCGTCAGATTTCGGCGATGTACCTTTTCCACTTAAACTATATTCTGGCCCCTTGTGTAAATTGATTTTCTCTGGACAATAAGCTCCTGGAGCCGGAGTATTGTCTGACTTTTGTGTATGTCCTTTTCCGCTTAAACTGTACTCCGGGCCTTTATTTAAATTGATTTTTTCGGGACAGTAGCTTCCAGGCGCTGGGTTATCATCTGATTTAGGAGACATACCCTTTCCAGTTAAACTGTATTCCGGACCTTTGTGTAAATTGATTCGTTCTGGGCAATAAGCTCCTGGAGCTGGAGTGCTATCTGATTTGGGCGTATGACCTTTTCCAATTAAACTGTACTCAGGACCTCTGTATAAATTAATTTTTTCCGGACAGTAAGTTCCAGGAGCAGGAGTCTCATCAGACTTGGGAGAGTAACCCTTGCCACATAAACTATATTCTGGTCCTTTTTGTAAATTCACCCTTTCTGGGCAATAAGCGCCTGGAGCTGGAGTGTTATCTGACTTAGGTATATGGCCTTTACCACTCAGACTGTACTCAGGCCCCCTATGTAAATTAGTTTTTTCTGGACAGTAGGCTCCCGGTGCCGGGTTATTGTCTGCCTTTGGAGAATTACCCTTGCCGCTTAAACTATATTCTGGTCCTTTTTGCAAGTTAATTCTTTCCGGGCAATAAGCTCCTGGGGCTGGAGTATTGTCTGCCTTAGGCGTATGACCTTTTCCACTCAAACTGTACTCCGGGCCTTTGTGTAAATTGTTTTTCTCTGGACAATAAGTTCCAGGAGCAGGGGTCTCATCTGATTTCGGAGTATTACCTCTGCCACTTAAACTATATTCTGGTCCTTTTTGTAAATTCATTCGTTCTGGACAATAAGCTCCTGGTGCTGGAGTGTTGTCTGATTTGGGTGTATGACCCTTCCCACTCAAGCTGTACTCAGGGCCTTTAGATAAATTAATTTTTTCTGGACAGTAGGTACCAGGAGCAGGAGTATCATCAGACTTCGGAGAAAATCCCTTTCCACTTAAACTGTACTCAGGGCCTTTGTAAAAATTATGCTTTTCTGGAGAATACGCTCCAGGGGCTGGAGTATCACTTGGCTTCTCCAAAGGAGTTCTGAGACCGAACACATATTGCGGTTGGTGTTCAAGATTCACTTTTTCGGGACTATAGGTACCAGGTGCTAATAAAAAAATCAAATCAACGAAATCATGCAATAATTAATTGAATGCAAATAATATCGATGAAACTTGAAGGGAATTTACCTGGAGTATCATTTAGCTTATGCGCAAGTCTTTTCCCACTTAAACTAAACTCAGGCCCTTTATGCAAATTCACTTTTTCTGGACAGTAAGCTCCAGGAGCTGGACTATCATTGGGCTTGCTAAAAGGGGTACGCTGACCAAATGTATATTGTGGATGATGATCCAAGTTTACTTTTTCAGGACAGTATGATCCTGGGGCTAAATAAATTACAATTGAAAATAAGAGATCCACAAGGGAAGAAAATTAATTATTAAGGGGACAATTAAACTACAACTAGTCTAGATCTAGCTAACTCAAATGGGACCAGTTAATATAAAATTGAATTACCTGGAGTATCACTGATTTTACCGAGAGACAGTCTACGACCAAACGTAAATTCTGGAGTTCTACCCAATTTAACTCTCTCTGGGTAGTAAGACCCAGGCGCTAAACATTAAATCAACTACTTCAAGCATTCAGTTTATAAAAAAAAAATGAAAAATATTCACTCGAAGCAGATAAATTAATTAGTGAAGGATGAATAAAGCCAAATGCATTACTGATGAATCATACAGAAAAAAATTCTTGTATAAAAAAAAATTTTCGCCAAAAAGTTGTATCAATTCAAGAAAATCTTTTTGATTTTAGAAATATATTTCGAACCTAGGGACACAAAATTCTTACTTCAAAAAAAACATTCATCGTCAAGGCAAAATTTGCGTGACTTTTTGTATATTTCGCGTTTCTTCATATAGGAAGAAAAAGTTCAGTTTATAAATTATCACTGGATGGCGCGGACAGATTGTTAGTTAAATTATACCAACCCACTCTGTATACTATATCTCCGATTTACCGTACGGTTACTATTGTTGATGTGCAAACATGTTTAATTTTTCTGATAAGCGCTCGCATGCCTCTATTGGTCTTGAAAAAATTTTCTTCTCCACAAATCAAGAAACAACATATGCTTGAACGCCAAAAAAAATGACATGAAAACTGTGACATCCGAACTATTTCAATCTCTGTATTTTCATGCTGTTAAATTCTGTTTATAAAAACAATATAAAGAATGATTCATTTCATCATCAAATTAATTCCTTCATTAATCTAATCAGCTCCTTAATTTAATGACATTCAATTGCTTAATTCAAAAATTTTTTTCTGTATGAAACAGGAAAACTATAATGCATGAAGTGCAAGTATGAAAGCATGCTGAATGATTGACATGAAATATCAAACCCTGAATAGCGTTGATACCAATTTCGTTACGTCTTCCAACCACCGATGATCCGTAAAACTGCGCTCTAGATTATATAAATGGAATATTAACCGAATAGCCTATCGATGGCGTCATACGTAACAAATTATTTAATTCAACAATCTTTGTAATATTTTCATTAGTGTAGTTAGTAGTCATCGTTATTACTTGCGGATCTTAGATTGTTAATTTTTTGTTTTGTAAATATTTACCGGGAGTGTCACTACGCCTTTCCCCAGCGTGTCTCATACCAAATGTGAATTGCGGTGCTTTGTCGAGTATTACGCTCTCAGCGCAATAATCACCCGGTGCTGATTGTTGGTTTGTTTGTTTTTTTGTTTATATTTTGAATTAACAGTCATTTAATTCAAAATGGTGACAATGGAAAAAAGAAAATATGATTTTTGTGGGATTGTGGAAATTGTGAGGGCAATTAGAAAAATGATATGGTCAAAATTGAAGAAATCTTGAAATACATTCGGTTCTGATTTTTCATATTCTATAGTAAAAAGGAGAGATGAAAGAAACTATCGATATATCTCGAAATTATCGAAAACCGTAAGACCGAAACCGACGCGCCACCAGTCAGTGCGGCGGAAAAAGGTAATGCGCGTACGAAGCACGCGCCACCGAAGTCGTCATAGGAAGAGCGGCAAGAAATCCCGAAATACTTGAATGAACAAACTTACTTATTTCTTCAATTTTGACTCTCGAATGAAGAAAACAAGCCTTCGTTCCTTTCACATAGCAATCAATAATGAAGATAATATTCCTCACTTGAGAATATTATTTTTTTCGTGCTTCAAATAAACGAATAGCTGACAATAACAGTTTCATATGTGTATCACGTAATTTCATTTCCTCTTACCTGGAGTACTATTAAATTTTTCAGTCTGTGTTTTTATTCCAAATGAGTACTTTGGCGAGCTGTCTTGAATAATTTTCTCCGCCTTTTGTGGATCGTAGTCACCAGGTGCTGGGGTACTTTCAATCTTGTCCGTATGCGTTCGACCGTGGAGGGATAGTGCTGGGGCTTTGTCTTTACCTAAAATCAATTTGTCCGCAAATGGATATTGTATTTCATAATCCATTCCCAGTCTATGATTGAGGGCGAAGATAAGGAGACAATTGTCGTTGATTTAAATGGGGAAGTGCACCATTGTCAGTCGCATGCAATCAGCGAACATTTTGGGATGAGGAAGTAGGCGGCTCTGTAGCGCCCAGCAGATATTGGCATTTATCCATCATTTGATCCGTTGATCATAAAGATCGCTCGGGATAATTTATTATTAATGATTACGCAATACCCCGCGTTTGATTAGCCATAGAGAAAGATAAATCCTATGGTAAAAAGGAGAAACGAAAGAAACTGTCGATATATATCGAAATTATCGAAAAGCGTAAGACCGAAACCGACGCGACACCAGTCAGTGCGGCGGAAAAGGGATCCATCATTGATCCAGATTGAATGAAAGTGAAAATATAAGAATGAATTATAATTAGGGAATCGGAAGGGCCCGGTTGGCGTGACCACGTAGCCCGAAGCTATGACCCAGATGGCGCTTGACAGCCTTAACAGCAGTATATTCAAAGGGGATTGACGCAAATAAAAAAAACCTGTATGAAATACAAACTCATGAAATCAAGTCTGCGGAAATTACATCAAGACCTAACACCACCAAAAAAAGTTGACGACTCCCACTTTTATGTGAATGGTAGAAACACTGGTTCAAGCGGTATTACCGGTGTCACAGTCATCGCTTTTGGATAATTTGCGGGATTTGCTATTTCGAGAGCTCTTGGATTTGTTCGCTTCATTATATCACAGAGAAATGTCCACAATCTCAGTAGATTATTGACCCTTATATAGGTAAATGTCTTCAGTATCTTGGAAGTTGAAAAAGAAAATTATTTTCCGCGGGTCGTACGCCCGCCACCCCTATACCTAGATTTTTCTGATTAGATCGTGAAATGGTTCATCCATTCATTCATTTTCTGTAGTTTAAAGGGGAAGACTATATCGATGGATCTGAAGTTAACGAGTGCCTGTCATTCCTATGGATGTGTATGGCAATGTTTGCGGAGTTCAAACATGTTTGATCGATACACCGGTGATGTGAAAGTCCTCTGGAATTCTCAGGGACTACTGAAGGTTTGGGTTTCTACTCGTTTTGTCTTGATTTAATTGAAGGAAATAGTGGCCAAGATTTTTTTTCCACAAAGTACTTACCTTTTGCATTCAATCCTGAGACATTATATTGGCCTGGACCAGGACCTGGGCTTTCATTCTTATTGGCATGCCTAGAAATGAAAAATTATTTGCATTAAATTCGGGTCCATTTTGTTTTCTTCGAAAATGACTTTCAGGGTAAATTTGATTTTCAGGGTAATTAAAATGGCTTCCCTACGCGGAAGTTCACAAAACTATCATAGTACTTGCAAAATGTCCATCAATCAATCGTGTTTTGATGTTTAATTAAATTAAAAAAGCTTATATTCACCTACTACCGAAAGAGAATGCAGGGGCTCTCCCTCGTTTCGAATCTGGAACAGTTTTTCCTACCGAAAAATAGCAGAATGAGTCATCGTTAATCTCATAATTTTCTAAAAAACTGGGCATACATAGAGGCTTGACTTGATGATGAAAACCATTTGCCACTGTACGATCTTCACCTCACTCGAGTGGGTTTAAATAACAGTAATTAGAGACAGTTTCAAGTACTTGCCTATGAGTGGTGGTAGGGTGACGCAAGCAGGTCCAGGACTTCCAAATTCAGCTGCGATTGGACCCCGCCTTTTCGTCGGGGTCCACGATCTCTGAGTCATTCCACCCATGTCTCTACAATTTCAAAATTGTACTGGTCAATTCCTGGAAGGTATAACTGCATGTCAATGAGGTAGAAAGGGCCGACCTTGTTGCAAGGTCGGGGTATACATTAGCCGAATAAGTATGTCAAATATAAAGCATGAAAGTGGATCACGAACGATCGATTGATAGTCGTCAATGGGCTCCGACGATTTTTCCCTATTCTAAATAAAAATATACTAGTTATCGTTTCATACAAAATGCATCCTATTAACATCACAAACTTAGATATTCTCACCCATGTAAGCGTTGAAAAAACCTTGAATTGGAAGTATTGATGTTGGTAAAACGTCACGTCTAAACGTGATTGATGGTGGTAATGATATCAACGAAAATAGAAAGAACTTGAGGATGAATATAAAAAGAATACAAAATTAGAGAAAATAGGCTTTATGCAAATATTGAATTTGAGAACTAGCATGGAATAATAAAATAGATGGATTCGAACACCGATAATATTGGGCACATTAAATTGTTTGCCCCCCCCCCCTCCTCCTATAAAAATCGATGTATAAAAAAAAATGTAAAAAAATTTCAATGCAATATTTTTATATTTTTAACTGGCAATAGTCATTTAGGCAGATCAAATGATGAGTACTAAAAAAAACAACTCAAATAAGTTGCGAAGAAAATTGTGTTCAGTGCTTCAATGCTTCCCTAAACAAAACTCAATGTATTTGTAAATTTTCAGCTTAAGCGGAAGGTAAATGGAGGCGACATTTTTTGCTCTTATCTATGTTTTCACTCTCGAGACAATAGCCTTGCCGAAGGGGAAGCCGCATGAGCTGCATCTTAGGCACGTTCAGAGTGCATAGACGTACTTGGAGCACTCCCTCCGGCATCAAGCTTCGTGGATTAAGTATAATTAAACTTATGATTCTTGTTTTATCAATTCAATTCTTGCCATGCTAAATGGTTCAAGAAATAGCAAATTGTATTGTTTCTCAAATTTTCATCGGAACTTCCTGAACAAGCTTTGCGCAGATTGGGTTTCACATTCATCCTTACCCACTCAAGAGCTATAAATTTTGACTTGGGGATAAAGTATCCCTCATGTGGTAGCACAAATTTTCCCCATTCGGGCAAAAACAGTCGAGGATATCATCACCGCAAATTAGGAATATTCAATCCCGGCAATCGTGACCACAAATATCCCCGACTACGATTTTGTAGCCTACTCAAATACACTATATATTCTCCGTACTATATCCGTATCCCCTGAACCACTCATTCGTATTATTAACTTCCCATTTTTGCATATGAAAATTATTGTTGGCAGTAACAAACGAGACTTTGTTAAAAATCGGCGAGTAATTGTGTAATGCATGTGCACAGACGACCTCGAAAATTTATCCCTGGTCAGAGGTGCAGATCGAGTCATAGGTGTCCATATAAGAGCATACCCATGAGTGGCTTTTCTGCACTCGCCCACCATCGAGATCAGACCATTCATGTTGCTTCCATCAGAATTAAATGAAGATGATTGTAAAAAAAACAAATGTAATGAAAATTGTTTGAGCCATATTTTTTGTCAATCATGAAACCTTGATCGTGTCAATGTCGCCTTCACCTTGATGAATACTTGATTTGTAACTTGACACCTCCGGGGACAAGGCGTAGGTAGCATTCAAGGTCAACTGCTTATTGATACGCATGATCCATAAGGTTTAAGGTTCTGAGATAACTTAAAGTCCGTGGGAATTTTGATTAATGGTCTTATGCCACCGGTAATTGCTGATGTGAATAGTTAAGGATGTAATGGTCATTTCGTGAAGAGATGAATGATTTGCCTCCCTCCCCCCGCTCTTTTTTTATGAAAAAGGAATTTAGTCCTACTCGTGGATTATATACAAGTCGATCTCCCGAAATTTTGAGACTCGGAGTTATCATCGCGACAATAAATACGGAAAAGAATGTCCGCTATCGATTGAAAGTTACGTCAATGTACGATTAAGGGAGTGCGAGACATTGGAATATCAGAACCTCAATACCCAATTTGCTTCACCGTTCTTCTATTTAGTGCACAAGTCTCCGGAATATGCAAATTTTTGCAAATTTTTAAAAGGTATAACTTTCTTGAAACGGTAATCACTATAGCTTATGTAGGGAGCTATATATATGGTTCAATCCTGCATCCATACTTATTAAGTCTCACATCTAAAAATTATAATGAAAAAAAATTGTAAATGTTAGAAAATGGTTTTCCTTCTTTGCATTTCTCAACCTTTAGCTTAGTTTTTAGGTAATATGTGTGCATTGCCCAATTATCTCAATTTTCAACTAAAAACTCGCTGTACAGGTAATATGATTTTACTGTACAAAATAATGTCTTCATAAAAATTTACTGTGTCCATTACACTACGGGTTATTCCTCTGAAACTTGGAACCAACGACTAAATCCGGTTCATCACGTGTTTTAAAAAAGTAATATTTCATGGAGAACCCCGGTAATTTTTGGGCGAGGGACATTGAGTTCAACTTGAGGTAAAAAATGTCCTGAATTGATTCCACTAATACGTTTTGTCTAAATTATCTTCATTTTCTTTTTTTTTTAGGTAATAATTAAACGGACATTTGCACCGACCTATGACATTTGATGCATTGCATGCATCATCGTTATCCTAATATTTCCTGAATTTTCATTGGAAACGAGATTTCCAAAGTTTATATGCCCTATAATTTCAAAGAACGTATCTCATATTTGGCACGGAAACTTCAGATAAGATTGTTCTGCAGTATACTTGGCTATTGACATACATTAACAGTGCTCAATGTGCCAAGACGGTTAATTATTACTTCGCCCCCAAAAATTAAAAATTGATTTTCCGGTAAAACGTCATCAAAGCCGTTCTAATATTTCCAACCTTTCGCGCTCATTTTTAACAAAATGGGTGTACATTGGGAGCTGATGGCATTTCGGATATAACCATCTAAATAGTTTTTAGTATTAAAAAACAAAAAATCCAAATGATAGAAGAATAAAAGCTTCACAATTTGAGTTTATCTTGAGATTTCAACTCGAGTCGATGAAATGAACATTAATGACAGACTTCTCTTATCTACCATAAACCTTTTTGTAAAAAAATTCCAGTCTTGTTCTTGCTGCACATGTTAATTATAGTTTCGTATTTTTAAAACAGATGTTTCACAAAAAAATAATCAGGTGGAAATTGCTAACCCGGAAGTGTATCGTGTGTCCCCAATACCTCTGCATTGAGGATATATAGTCTTCGAATCGGGGATATTGCATCCCTGAATCAGGCATACCGTATCCAAAAAACCCGACGATTTTATCCTCGAATCGGGGATTAAATCAGGGATTTTATCCCCAATTGCAATTCGAATTTTATCCAGGAATCAGACGTTTTTTATCTTCAAATCGACGATATCGTCTCCCTGAATTGGGGATGTGAAAATCGGAAATCGGAGATATTTTATCTCCAGATCCGCAATCTAACGATCCCGAATCGGCGATATTTTACCCTCAAATCGGAAATTTAAATATCGCCAAATCGAGTTGTGTAATATAGTCAAAGTAGGCATTTATCCTGTTTTAGTTCACATTTTTAATTCAACTGTCGACCGATAATTTATCACCAATTCCAAACTTAAGTGAATACGGTTAAGCGAAGTGGGTATAGACAGACTGAAAACCGGCGCGAGTTTTCCAAAAATGGCAGAGACCTCCACACATAGAACCGTAATGCAAAAAAACTCATTCCAGACGGAACAAATGTATAACTACCTGTAATGACGACTAGCATGAATCGTGCGGATCGGTTGGTATCGATAAATACGGTTTGCACGTGGAATTGCATTATCCTGAAATGGGAATGAAAGCTTGTGCACAGAGAATGAGGAATAGAGGATAAATCGTACTCTCAAAAGGTAATACTTTCATTCTTCAACTAAACCCTGAAGAATGTCATCAAATTTTTTTTTAGTCTATTGGCCTCATTCAATAATGGGGAAACGATGATCGAAATGATTGTTGGTATTTTATCGGAAAATGTGACTATCGGCTTGATTGATTTAATGCAATTAGGCTGCTATGCGATGATTCATTCACTAATACACCAACTTCATTCCCATCTTTGACATTTTACCTTCATATATATTTACGCTATCCGAAGATATCTTAAGTATTATGAACAAAGGTCACTAATACACACAGGTGTTATTACGCGAGATATTACTCAACGAAGTGTGTGTAAATATTTATTAGAAAAGTTGTAAAACAAGATAACTCAATTTCAATTGCACTCCTGATTTTTCTTGAATGTCATACGCGATAGGAAAAATTATATATTTATTAAAAAATGCTTTAGCTGATTGCAACGAGCTACCCTAAATGTTTATGATGTTAACTAATCGGCGTTTAAATCGGACCAGTAATCGAACTAATTGCGGTGCTCCTACTAAGACAAATAGAGTGGAATGCTTTTCCGCTCCATGAAACATAATAAAAAATTATGCAATCTCCCTATATTTAGCATATTAATCAATTCCATTTGGCCCACCATTGAAATTTGACCCATCGTATTCGTTCAAACCCAAGGAGATTCCCCCTATTCTTATAGAACTTATTGCGTAGTAGAATTCACCGGTTTCGTCTCATTACGTTAAAATTCCATCGATAAAAATATTGTCAACTCGTTATCTTAGAATTCTTTGAGCCATAACGGATTGAAATTCTATTACTTGCGAACAATGCATTACTTACCGAAGCGAAAGATGATCCCAGGAAATTTAAACCGCCTCGATAAAGTTTCCTCGAATTGTGTCACAATTCGGTCGATCGTTCCACGTCACGATAGACTGAATTTTTACTTTCCAAAAATAAAAAAAATATTTTTTTTATTGATGAAGGTGTAAAATTTATTAGAGTATCAATTCTACTCTGTGAATAGGACGTTGGAGTTGTTGTTTAACCGGGAACGGCAGTGTAATCACTGATCCACTTGGTAGCGCGTGGTGTTCCACTCTCCGGTTGACAAGATGCGCACCTCCTCTCAGACATCACGCGCGCGCGCATCGTTCGGGATTGTTGTTAAATCGCCAATTGCTCCTTGCCTTATTTTGCGTAAATAACATATCGATTGGGCGTATCGAGATAATTGTCCTATGATTCAACACGGAACAGAGCACGATTCAGGTATACTTCAAGATGCCATTCGGCAATATAAATATCCGCGACTGCGATATGAATTATCGATGGTTATTCATCCCCGAATTGGCTAAATTTTATCAGCCAAAGTGATTAGTTGATATATGCGAATGGAGCGATTGAACGAGTAGCGAAAAATATATGACGCCGGAAATATATGACTTCCACTTTTTGGATGTTCTATTTCAAATATATCACCCGCTCAAACTGAGTGCGCGCGCATCGTCCGGAATTATTGTTACGCCGGCGAGCGCTTCTTTTGCCTGAATACCACATCGACCGAATGTATTTGAATAATTGTTCTATAATTCAACAGAGAACATAACCGGATTCGGGTAGATTAGAAAACGAGGATCGGAGAGATACGAATACTTTTTTTTATCGGATCGGAAATATTTTACGGTTCAATCGGGTAATTTTTATAACGTTCCATAAATACCATATCGATTGCGCTTATTTGAATAATAGTTTTACTGTTCAGGACGGGGAAAAAACCGATTTGGGTTACAAGATCCGACCCAAGGATATTTATATCGCGAGTGATAATGGAGATAAAATAATTGGGAAGTAAAGTATCTCTAATTCGAGGATAAAAGATTGGCGATTTGAGCGCCAACACTTGCGGGCACACTTCTATCCTTAAATCGGATATATTCACATCCCCGAATATGGTTTTGTAATAGATCCGATTCGGGTATTTCTTCCACCGCATAGAGTAATCATCACATAGGCACGTGTAGATTTCCATCGAAGACACTGAGGAAATTTTGGGAATTCTATCGGGAACACTGATCTGTGAATTAGAATAAGAAATGAAAAGTCTTCCGGAGCATTGCTCTGTGGTGTCTATATACAATAAATGAGAGAAGATCGGCCCTTATAGTTCGTTTTCACTGAGTGAATATTCATTAATCATAGACGATTCAAATGAAAAACGGATTATCCATAATTTAAGACACAGAATTTTTCATTAATTAATTTTAATTAGTTTTGAACAATTGTTTGAAGAATTGTGGGACTTAGACTACATTCTCGTTGCATTTTTTAGGAAATGTCGATAGATACTGAAAATTTCATCCAACCGAACCCTCGACTCTATGGCGAGTATAGCTTTACCACTTCATTGCACCGACCCTCCTGAATATTTCAAAGCAACTAGTCTGCTAAACCGAATGACAATTACTGAGGGCTGGTAAGTAGTACATCAGCGAAGTTGGAGTTACTTATCCCAAATACTTCATTTTTTATTGTAAATCACGTGCAGTAATATTTGAGGTACTTCTTCAGCGTTCCCTTGAAACTCTATGGTCTGAGTTCTGATGAATAAAATAGGCTAAAGAGATAAAATTGCATTCGATGACATGTTGGACACGCTTGAAATAAATTCTGAAAATTGCACAGCCTTTCACCGCAATTTTTTAACATGCATCCTCCAATTGACATCATTAAATTTTTCAATTTTTGTCTACGCAGGGGAAAACTCATTTCCATTTCAGAGGCACAGCCATCTGAAAATGAATTATTTGTCAGTTTGTATGGAGTCAGTTTATCATGAAATCATCAGGTTTTAGGGTAGTGAACGTCAATGTCCGTATGTTTGTGTGACGCTGTTTTTTAGTCAAAATTTTCCTTCAACGATTGCTCACAAATAAGTGCAGCGATCGAGATTACAATTCGCGTAATCAAACCATCATCGCGTAACTTACATATGATTAGATTTCGGTTAAAATCGATTTACCAATTTTTAATTCCTAAAAATGTAAATGAGTTGTAATTATTTAGTATGAAAACGATCAAGAACGAAATATGTTGAATGAAAATTAAGGATCTATCGTTCCTCAATTTAGCTTCAAGCCGCTTCCTTCCGGAATAAAATTCCCTACAAAAAAAAATTCTATAAAAGTTGCAATTAAAGCCACTTAATGAGGAGTCAATGGATTTTTAAAAAAAAATCTTCTTTCGCATTGCATCTTCCATGGTGCGTACCAAAAAAACGAGCGCACTTAACGTCCTTGTAACTCCATAAGTCGTTTTTAATGATGCCTTAAATCATACAATCCCAATTTTATATCCATACGAAATCGTCAAGTTTTTCATATGGAAAAACGGCTGAGGAAGTTTGTTTTCACTCGTTCCGAAGAGCCAACAATAGTCAGATATTTTACCAGCCGAATGAAGAGACGAGAAAAAAAAAGGTCGAATACCATGATCAGCCTTAATTCCCCCTCTCTCACATTCATACAAGTGGTCGGGTATCATCAGGGAAGAAGAAAGGCGAAAGACAGAGACAGATAGAACGCGGAGGCATAGATGACCATGGTAGCGGTTCAGTCTGGTCAGCACCAATGGCCTCACAACTTGGAATTCCACCTCCTTAATATCAGTCGTAATCTGCAACTGTCAACAGGTAAAACGTATGTATTATCATTACTGAAATTATCTCCGCCAATCAATTCAAATTATATTTTTGATCATCTTCCCAAAGAGATGATAAAGCCATTAAACTATTACACTGGGTGTCTATTAGACGGATAATTTAATGCTCACAGTAGAAATGAGTTCACTCGCGTGAAACCGGAAGTTGTAACTTCCGGTATTAATTAATTGTATGAAAATTGTTCAGTTGTTCAGTGTGGAAAACTGAAATCTCACTGGGTGTGAATATCGTTCTCTTTGTTCCTTTTTTTTTATATGTTTTGTGCGGTTTCCCTTTTGCGGCCAATGCATACCTTCATAGGGAGTTAGAGACGACCACTCATCCGTGATGTCTGGTCCCCACAAATGACATCACTGTCACGGCCGTGCACAACCCACGCGTAAATTCAAACATAAACCACATGTACACGTCATTTCATTATATTTCAATGGTACTCCCAGCATCGATTCCAAATCGGGAGCAAATTATACAGAAAAATTTGAAACGGGTTTGAGGAGGGAGTCGTACGAAAAAACGATAATAAATATCGGGACAGAAGGCTGGTCCATGCTTCAGAAGCCTATTCCTATATGAAACGAAGATGGGTTACTCCTGAATGTTTTTTATTTTATTTCAGCTATTAATCACTACACAAACACCTTGAGGAGAACTCAAATATCTGTGTCGTACCAAAAAATTAGACTTTATGGATTTACATAATTTTACATAATTTTTTAGTAATGTCCAATAACTCACGATTTAATTTTGAATTTAATTGATTTTTCAATTTTTTTTTTCATCTATGCAATATTTCTACTGTTACTATGGATTACTATTGATTAATCCCTGGCACTAAAAAAATATTACAATTATTTGTATTTGAAGCCTATCATCTCATCGACGACAGATTGTTGGGGACTAGCATACAGAACATTTTTTTGCCGGGAATGTTATCGACGGGCATAAAGGTTTTATCACAATTTTCTCTAACTTTCCTTACTCTAGAGATAAATGTAAAACCGTTAAAAATATCCAACATCTTATTTACAACCGACAAAAACTACTACGCCGGTTTCGCACAGAAGTTGACGCATTCCTTGCTGTAGGCACCTTGCTGAAGATGCTGAAGATTCTCTCCTAAACCATTACGTTCACGCCTTATTTCTAATTCAAATGGCGCGACTGCAATTCCAATCTAAGGGGAATGGCCATAACACACCTGTCTTTCAAATATTCCTTGATTGGCTTTATACTGATATTTTCGGCAGGAACACACTGTTTTAAAAATCTCAAAACATCGAGAATTCATTGCATTAGTAAAACGCCTTTCGTTACAAGATTTTCTCCTATCGGTTAGTTAATTATAACTTTTGAATAACAACTATAATCCGCTTCATTGCGAGAAGCGTACTAGTCACCGCATCACGCATTTCTTTTAATTCCTTCTCTTTCTGGGAAGTTTCATTGCACATTTGTAATTAGAACCGTTTGATTGTATTTATATACGTCTCCAATTATTTTTTTCCTTGACCATAAACACTGAATAAACTTGTGACCCTTCAATCCGGTTATCACTAGGACAAGAACCTCAAGGAAAAACCATCGCATTCTTCAATTATCTATTCAATGAACCATAGTCAATCTTACTTATAATCCAACTCGTCTGTCTATTTTCAGTCAAAAAAAAATGGAGGCAGAAGAGGAGCTATTGCAACTGAACGTTCTCCGTGAAGAGAGTCCAGGATTGTACAAGCTCCTTCTGGACAGTCTGCTGGCCAATCACTACGCAGTATTCGAAAATCTTCTGCGAAAAGGTCTAAAAAAACAGCCGCCAACAATCAACATAGATTATACTTACCCATATCCCTCGAACAAAACCCTTTTGGATGTGGCTTGTAGCGAGGGTCGCATAGACTTCGTGAAACTCCTCTTAGACCTCGGCGCATCACCCAACAAAATCAACGAATCCCACCATCGTGCGCCAATTCACTTCGCCACCGAATCAGGCCACTATGACGTCATCGTAGCCCTCCTCGAGGATCCAAGGACAAATCCAAATTTGGAAGCAAGTCGGGACACCGCCCTTCACTTTGCAGTCAAGAAAAATGATCTCAAGTGTGCCAAGGTATTGCTCGAAAATAATTCCAGTCCAAATGTGCCAAACAGCAAGGGAATAACACCACTACATTCTGCTGCCACTGCATCCAATCGCGAAATGGTCGATGTAATTTTACATTATTCTAGACTATCCCCAGATCTTGATACATTTCGTGATTTTCGCAAAAGAACTGCTCGAGAAATTCTCACCGAAAAATTTCCGGATTTATCACTCCCTCCACCAGGAGAGAGATCTATAGACTTCACTACGTTGCGCTTCTATTTGGATGCCAATGATGAAGAGCATTTCTTAGAGAATTTGAAAACTACGGAGGAGGAAAATTCAGCGAAAATAGATGGAGAGGATAAACTCATTGTAATTGGAGCCGAAAGAAATTTGAAACGAGCTGTATCGGAGTTACTGAAACGCAGAGAGACCGGTAGCATTCCTAGAGCAGCATTGGAGGCTGTAGTGAGGAGGGGGCATTACGATATCTTGGGAGAATTCCTGAAAACTGGTGTCAAGGTCGAGAACGAGGTTGTTATGATAGCTTGTCAGCAATTGGGTGTTCCTTGCAGATTCGGTATTGAGCAGCAATCAAGAATAGAATGTCTCAAGTTATTACTAGAGCATCCAGGTGTTCAAGTTCGATTCGAGGACGAGAAGGGGAATACTCCTCTTCATTATGCAGCTAGGGCAGAAGACGCCGAAGCAGTTGATCTTCTGTTAAAAGCCGGAAGTTACATTGGCCATGCCAATGCTTACGGAGTCCCACCTATTGCTCACATCTCTCCAAAGATTCTTGAAGATCATCTCGACTCGTGTCTACGTAGCAAAAGTGACAAAACCGATGATTACGAGATCGAATTCGACTACAACTCCCTCATGCCGCATTGCGACTCCAGCACTTACGAAGAAACAACGCAAACTCTTCTTCCGAAACATTCCCGAAGAGCGAGGAAGTCTATCCACTCACCGGAAATGGACACTCTGTCTTACATATCTACGCATCACTCGTTGAAACATCTCCTGAAGCATCCTATCATTTCTTCCTTCTTACATCTGAAATGGCACAGAATTCGTCATATCCTTTACGCAAACTTTGCCTTCTACGTCTTCTTCTACATCTTTATCAACTGCTACATCTTAGTACTGAATTATGATTCAACAGTGACGGTGGACACGAACCTCAACTCATCAAACACATCAGAGAAAGTAGTCGTCATTAGCTCCGAACGAACCGACGGCCTATGGAGTCTCACAACTATTTTTCTACTGTGCTTAACCATTCGCGAAATTGTTCAGTTCATCTCTTCACCCAAACATTACGTAATGAGCTCGGAAAACTGTCTTGAAGTAATTTTAATAGTGTTATCAGCCTCAGTTCTTTTCGGCGCAGGCAGACAAGTAGGTCCTCTTGTTATTCTCCTCTCTGCTTGGGAACTAGTGATTCTCATTGGGCAGCATCCCAAAATGTCAACGGGAATAGAAATGTTCAAGACAGTAACCTGGAACTTCGTCAAATTTTTGTTTCTCTATGCTTTTCTGATACTTGCTTTTGCTCTAGCCTTCGTTACGCTATTCAAAGATATTAGTGATTATGGCAAAGGTGATTTTGCTGATCCTGGGCACGCATTATTCAAGACAATTATTATGTTGACTGGGGAATTTGATGCATCAGATATTCCCTTTATGTCAAGACCCGGACTGAGTCATGCCATTTTCATTCTTTTTGTTTTTCTGATTGCAATTGTATTGTTCAATTTGTTGAACGGTCTAGCAGTAAGCGATACTGCTGAGATACTAGGGAAGGCTGAATTGGTTGGACTCATCTCAAGAACAAGACTAGTAGCATATGCAGAGAGAGTAGCTGTTGGAAGTAAATTCAATTCCCAAAGACGATCATGTTTTTCCTGTCCTTGTCCTCGGAAGGGACTGAGTATTCTTGGATTCGTAAACAAGAGATTGCTTTTATTCCCAAGGCACCTTCTGCATGGAAAACTTGGAGTTAAACCGTACAAAGGGAATGAGATCAAATTCCATGGGCTAGAATTGAAAAGCCAAAATTGTCGAGGTCTTACAATGGATTCAATAATTGTGAACAGAGCCAGGGATATTCTGAGGGAGAAGAATAAGGTCAGTGAGTATCAGACATTAATCACTGAAATGGAGACAATTAAGGGCGTTTTAATGAGATTGGAACGAACCATCAAGGAGATTTCGAAAGTCAGCAATGTGGGTGAAGCTAATGAGAATTAACTTTTTTTTGCTCGTCATGTACTCATTGTATTTATATATCCATTATGTTTAATACTTTTGTTTATTCTGAATTTTATGAAAGAAAAATAACTTCAGTAATGTTATTATACACGATTTTAAGATTAAGAGAGCATTGGCATGGGGTCAAAAGCACGTTGTTAGCACACATTAATCTTTGTTCTTACAAAATAGATGCAAATGTGCCGTAATTTGTACTTGTTGATGTGGAATAAGCAGATTAGATTTCCCAGTACATATCTTAGCGTTTTAAAAATTTTCTTCCATCTAGAGTCTGCCATTTTAGCCTTGATCACCCAGACACGTCCTGCGGATGAGTTGTTTTCTCTGCATTTCGTCTGACCAAAATATCAGTATAAAACAAATTGAAGTCCAATCTGAAATGAAACATGGCAATTTACTTTGAACAACTATGAAAGCTAATGTTAATTGCAAAGATAATTCTTCTAATATAGTTAAAGTGTCTTAGAATGTATGACAGCTATTTAGTTCGTTTTCTACAGATTGAATATAAAATGACTGAATTATTACCTGCACAGTACGTTCAGCAGCTTCTCATTGTTGTTGTCACAGCCTAGATCACAAATCCTATTCAATAGACGAGTTAATACTTCTGTGAATTTGGAATCCAATGATTCAATGGTCTCCTCGAAACTGCCACTTGTATCACTCGACTTTGTTTTATGTTCCTGGGTGAAATGATAAAGCTGATTATTCAGTTCATTGAAAAGCTTAGTAAAATATGAAATATCAGTTACATAAATGAAAAATGATTTTTAAATGCAAACAAGCACTAGACGAAAATCTAACAATTCCAAAAAAATTATCGACCATCATACTTCCGTACTTCAAAAATTTCTTACCTGTGAGTTTTGGTTTCTATAGAAAATATCAATGTATGTAATTAGAAACATTCTGACGAGTCATAAAAATTATCAACATTCACGAGCATAAAAAAATCTAAATAATGAAGAGAATCTCAGTGGAGATTTCACCGTCAGCATTGAGCAAAGGAAAGTACATGCGAGTAAATTTGGAGAAACATGTAAGTATCATATGAGTTCTATGCAAGCTCTGATGCTTCTAAATCTATCTCAAATGCATGTTAACATCGATGATTTCAAATTCCGCTGAAAATATACCTCGTGTTCATAGTGGTCTTCGTGTTGTTCGTCGATCATCGATGTCAATTCGGCGTCAATGTAATAACGGCTCATACGCTTATCAAAGTGTTAATATCATTAATTCAAAAACATCTCAATAACGAAAAAGTAAAATAAGACAAGACCATTGTCCTTCAAAATCGTCGTTTCATGAATACGTTCAAATGGAGGGCACAGTACAAAATTTAAGAAAAAAAAGCGTCTTCCTATGGGTGTCTTTCACCTATTCTTGTACATGTTGGAAGTCTATATGCAAAGCTCGGCCTGAATCTTCAAGTTTTTTTCCATAATCTTGCTAACTATTAGATTACAAGAACCAATGATCTTGAAAACGAAATAGAATAATACTTGTGAATAATATAACTTGTGAAAACTCAAATTTTCAGTTTTGCCTTTACTTCAGCATTGATGTGAACTAACCAGCAACGACTGTCAAATGTCCAGAATAGAAAATTCATTCTTCCACAAAAGGACAATACTCGAATTTTCCGATCTCCCGTAAATTCAAAAATATTCTTCAAAATTCCTGACATTGATCTCATTTTACCACTATTTTTTTATGTTCATCAGAAGAGAGAAAAACAGGCGAAGTAGCCGTCAGAATATTTCTGCACTATATTAGTATTGTTCAGTGCAATGTCCACCTGTGAAAATAACGTGCAACAAAAGGATTAACGTAATTTTAATGTTAAAATACCTGCATAAAGTCGCAAAATTGGATACAAGCCCCACAAATGCCTGTGATGCATGACAGTAATTCAGGATCCGTCAGCATACATTCTTTCAGATAGCTGTCTTGAAGATCTTGGTGAACGCTGAGCACATCATCGACGTTACTTACCTATATCAAAATAAAAATAACAAATGTTACTTTCCTCTTTTTAAGTAACTCAATATTGATTTTTAGTGAACATTTGACAAGGCTAAAACAAGATTCAAACTAATTCTCTATCGCCTGAAAATATTCGAAAATTTATCACTATCATTATCATTAGTATATAATGCAAATCAATGAATCCAAGCAATCTCACCCTGCTCATCTTACTGATGAAAGTTAGCCAATTAGGTTCAATAACTTCCACCATCATATAATACTCCAAATGTTGAACACAATCCAGCATCCTCTGTCTCAAAGAAAACGCCTGCCTGTAGGCCATTGCCGCTTCATGAGTAAAAGTTTTAGCAATTTTATTGCTCATCCAGACTCTGCACAAGAGTCTCTCAATATGTTTACAATAGAATAGATGCCTGAACAGCATCTGATAACAGGCAATTGCCCTTTTATTAATAATCAATGAAACAGGCCATTTGACATCGTAGTTAAATGAGAAAGCCTCCATCCCTGTAAGTATTTTCCCCGTCTGTGCGCAATACTCCCGTTCATCGCTCGTCTGGATTGATAAAATCCTAAACATCTGATATTCAAGATCAAAGGGCAGGAGCTCAGGCTTTAAGTCATCCTTATAAGGATCAGAATCAGCTGTTGATGTCCTCAAGGCCACTTCAAGAAGAGATGCAAGTCTATGAATAACAATGTCATACATATTCTTGTTTAATTCAGCTTCACATAAATTCAAAAATTGAACAACAAAATCCCCTTGAGCAAGTAGGAAATAATTCTTAACACTTTTCAATCTTCCCATTAGATCATTCTCATGAATCAGAACTTCCAGGAGTGTCCTAGCAGCTTCTGAATATGCCCCATCAATCGCTGCTATATACTTTTGATCCCTGTACCTATATACAAGGGGCTCTTGCTTTCTCCATTGCACAGTCTTACCGCATTGCCTGATTACATTGAAATATTTGCCAGTTCGTAGAACAGTATGGGCGTGCTCATTCAGAAACACTGGTGTTCTCTCTGGTCTCAGTGTGTACCTTTTCTCCCAGTAATCAGCGGAATAATCCATGGGTAAGTCCTCCCTTTGAATTACTTCATTATCCTCAACCAGAAATTCCTGATAAGGATCACATATCACTCCTTTGTATACCCATTTCTCCAAAATTTGCATATAAGGTACACTGGCGGATTGAATAAGAAACAAACAAAGTTCTTTACATTTCGCTTCTCCGCTCATATTGCTCACTTGCTCATATAATAGAGAAAGAACTTTGCCACCACGTGCTCTGGCTTTACAAATAGTACAAGTGATTTGGGATAAAATGGACATTGTGGCCAGTGTAGGTTGAATATAGAACCATAGTTTCTGCAGATTCAATTTGCCCTTTCGATGCTCCGTCTCCAGTTGAACCACGAATAACAGATAATCTTTCAGGAGACAACTGATTGCTCCTCTCAATGCATGATTCACCTGACCATCATCAGCGTGGACCTTCTCTTCGACAAATCTAACTGTCATGGAGTAATTGCTGGCAAGTGGGAGAATCTGTTGAGCCAATTGTTTGTACGATGTTCCTACGTCTGCGGATATGACAAATGTCTTGACGTCATATGGTCCAGATGTGGGTTCGGATACGATATAGGAACCATTCATACCCTTGAGACAGTGGAGTAAATCCCAGAGGAGGATTGCCTCCTGGGAAACAGCTGGGACTACTTTTTGATAGGGATTCAAGGACTCATTTTGAAAATCCCAGGAAATTCTTGGTCGCTCCGTTACCCAATTATGTCTCACCTGCTCGTCAATTCCTCTTTTGCTCAAAGCGTTAGCTTGTTTTATTAATTTTCGCTCACCCTCGACAGCAGCTTTCATCACATTTTTTTGAATTTGGGGCAAATCCTCGGCGGTAATTTTGGCGCAGGGGGATATCGCACTCTCAAGTGGTCTATAGTGCTTGCTCAAATATTCTTTGAGGTGTTTGTCTGAGGCGATGAGGTACAAAACCTGCATGAAGGAACCCAGTCTGTCTACCTTTTTTTCCCGCAATTGCTCGAATTGTTTGAGGAACTGTTGGGGATTTTGAGCATGTTTCTCGAGGTACCTTAGACAGGATTTTGAGGAGAAATTCTCGGTACCAGCGACACCCTGTTCTATCTTGTTGACGAATTTTTCTGGAGGGCTTGTGGACCCAAGCAAAGCTGTGAGCTCAGTTATCAATGCGTGCATCCGAAATTCACTCATTTTTCAATGTTTTTTTTTGGTAACTAATCTTCAGTTTATAATTACCAATGGCACATTGTATATCCCACTCTGACTGGTAATTTTGGGGGTTATAAATGCATTTCTTAACGAGGTTTCCTTGGTAAGACGATTTGTATAAGCCTTTGTAGGGTCGTCACTCGTCAGTTTTTATTTATTGTTTTTGATTTGAAATGAAGTTTGATGTTGCACTGAGGGTTACATACTCTTTGAGGCACAGACCAAAACCATGTAAGATAGAAAATGTGTGTTTGGAAGAGGCGCGAAATAAGTGAACTCGCGTGGTAAAACAGGGAGAGCTCTCAGTTCAAACGAATAAAATTCAATTGTCATTTGTAAGGTGATGATAATTAATTGAGCAATTGATTAGTTTTATTTATTGAGGATAGGAGAGGTATACCTTATAGTATAACTCCTACAATAATCACTGTATGTTGGTCCTTTTGCGCAACAAATTTGAATTTTTTTTTAACGGCAGACGATAAGATGATGAGTATTTATTTATTACTTTTCTTCGAATTACCTATCTTATATTTTCAATGTAGTTTTCTCATTTGATTTCTTTTTAATCGTATCAAATGTAAAACAGGTTTTTTAGTTTTTAACATTTCTTAAATACATGAATACAATCTTTACATTGTAAAATTTTCAATATTTCAAAAATTTTTGACGTTTCAAATACACGGACATTCCGCATGTCCGCCATGACAGTCATTAACACGCATGTGGTTTTTTCACAATATAACCGCTTGGTCACGCGTACAGCGCGGCATGCGGGTGTTTTGATATCGGTTTATCGCCATTAAATAAAATTGAAACTGCAGAGGAAATAATCTGACATGACAATTGCTTTCGACAATGAATAACTATATATTCTGGCATCCTACACTTCAATACTGCCGTGAAACCAAGTAAAATAAAGTGTCACTGACAGTGCCATTAAGAAAAGCAATCGTGTTGTATAACCTAGAACATGTCGGGTTTAAACAAAAATTTGAGTGAAGTTGATCTCGACGATCCAAGATACCGGATCAGACCATATCAACAGATGATTGCATCTTGCAGTGGGGCGTTGATAACATCTCTCATGGGTAATTTCACACTTCATTATTTTATTTATTTGTTTATTCTTGGTTATTGCCTCATGTACA
Organism: Asobara japonica; assembly: GCA_026005395.1. NCBI lineage: Eukaryota > Metazoa > Arthropoda > Insecta > Hymenoptera > Braconidae > Asobara > Asobara japonica. The sequence goes on along the minus strand of BQMI01000594.1, from coordinate 202,496 downwards.
TTATTTATGATGCAATCCTCTGGTTTCTTATGCCCTTTTTTTCATTATAACATCCAGTCACACCTCTCGATGTTGTCAAGACGAGATTACAAGCTCAGCAGAAGGCAATGCTGTCAAATAAGTGCTTCTTATATTGTAATGGACTAATGGATCATTTGTGCGCATGCAATGGAAAGTTGCCAGCCTGGATGAGAGAGAATGGAAAATTCAACGGAACTTTGGTAAGAGAATTAACTGATAGTTTTTCGTTGACAATTATGACAATAATTATGGAATACATTTAAATTGATTTGCAGGACGCATTTGTTAAAATTGGACGAACCGAAGGTGTTTTTTCACTCTGGAGTGGACTCAGTCCTACTTTAGTTCTTGCGGTACCTGCCACAATCGTATATTTTGTTTCTTATGAGCAATTGAGACTATATTTAAAGGTAATATTTATACAATGATATTCGTCATTTGTTTCTCTATGGAAATAGAGATACTCAGACATAGTTTTCGTACGAACATATTGCGGAATTTAAAGAAACTTTGGAAAATTTTCAAGTAATATATTTCTTGTAGATTTCCCTTTTGTCTAAATCATTTCTAAGAAAATTCTCTAGGAATGTCTGTGGGATGCACCACTTTTTATGCAAAACCTACTGCTTTAATGTAATTTTGGGGGAAATAGATTTTACTTCACACTAACTTTTAGTGGTACAAACTCTACTTTCTGTTCTTTATTTAATATCACACGAAAGAAACTTTTTGTCATATGAAAGACATTTCAGTTCCTCTGTTTTATGGAATTGTTTACTTTCCAACGACATCAAATTTCACATTTTATCCTGAATATGACTAGGGGAAAACGGGTCACAAGTTTATGTATACTTTCATTAGTACCCATCAGTTGTGAGCAGAAAGTTATATTGCACTTAGTTTTGATATTTGGCTAAGCTTTACCGAGATAACCTTGGAAAGCGTTCACTAACTAGATTTTCAAGCGATTGATTAAAATTTTAACTCTACATGAATTTCCGGTTTCCATTTTTATCCACCAATCTTGTTATTTGAAATGTTGAAATAGGAATTTTGCATGCAATTGTATCTTTATAAGTGTTATTCCTGTATTATTTATTAAGCAGCACCATTAAGTTTGGAGAAGTTCAGCTGTGTACATAGAATTACTTTGCAGACCATCTCAAAACTAAACCGATTTAAAAACAAAGCGAAAATCGTAAACTAAATCTATATTTGTGTCCCACCATTTTTTTATCAATACTAAAATTTGAAGATAATGACAACATTCCAATATCAACTGCTTTTGTAGAGCCCCGTGAATTCTCTAAATTTCAATCAACAAAAATTTCTGTGGTCATTTTCTAAATCATAGTTTTGGATATATGCAACTTTGTACGCCAACCTATTTCCTTCAATATTTTAAAAACTCCTTGATCTATTCAGATATGTATATTGTTTAGACCACTCAGTACTCCATATAAGCACGCTAAGATGTGTGTCACACAATATTCCATATGAAATTGGAGTGTACATATGTAGTACATTATACGGAAGCTTGTTTCTCCTTTTGTTCCATCACTCAAACCAACAGCTTCATTGGAGGAAATCATAAAAAAGTACCTAAAATAGCGAATGGAAACTTTTCGGCTGGATTGCGTCAGTACCGATTTAATTTTTATATATTATCTGAATTTAAGGACACTTACAACACTAAATCGACAAATAAACAAGGCCCCCATGAACAACCAGCCTGGATCCCCATAATTGCTGGCGCAACGGCACGCGTTTGGGCAGCAACACTGGTCAGTCCTGTGGAGCTGATAAGAACAAAAATGCAATCGCAAAAGCTCAGCTATTCAGGTAATATTCCTTGATTCCTGGTACTTTTTTCTGTTTCATAATAATAATAGTAATATACATTTTTCAGAAATGGGACAAGCCTTGAGGACTGTAATCAAATACAGCGGTATCTCGGGACTTTGGATGGGTCTCAGCTCTACTCTACTTCGTGATGTACCTTTCAGTGCTATTTATTGGTTTAACTATGAAACAATAAAGCGCTGGTTCGCCAATTCACAGCATAATTTCACATTTAATCTTGCTGCTGGGGCTACAGCTGGTTCCGTAAGTTATTTTGATAAGCAGAAAATGAAATAGAAATAGCAGTTTGAAGATAATAACAATTAACAATTGTTTTTTATTTTCTTGTTTCATACTCAGATTGCTGCCTTCATAACTCTTCCATTCGACGTAGTTAAAACACATCGACAAATTGAAATGGGTGAACGAGAAATTTATACCAGTAACTACAGTTAGAAATACTAGCTCCCCCATAAAATCACGAATCAATTGAATGGTGAAGTGATAGCAGTAGTCAAATACCTTTCCAAACGTTTTTGAACAATAATGTGGGATCAAAACCTGACCCAATCCTGCGTATGAAAAAATTCCATACTCAAACGGAAAAGCATGCCATAGGAAACAAGCGGTTTAACATTTTTCTCTGGTTATTTTCTTCCATTAATATTTTTTTTGTCTTGCAAGTATGAACAAATGAAATTTGCACAGTATCTTTTATCCATTGCTTTCATTCAAACTGATTTAATCAATCAACGGAACTTTCTCATGAATATTAAAACTATTTGAGAACAGTTACAAAACGAAAAAGAAAGGACTTCTGAAAAGAAAAAATCAAAAAGATCATATCGTCAAGCTTGATTAGATATCTGCATTAATCGAATTTGGTAATATTTATATTTATATCTATTTAGTTCTATTCGGCTGAAAAAATGTTCAACCGAAATTCACACTAATACCTTACAAATGATATTCCGAGAAGTTTGATTTCCGACTCAAATACGTAATATTATATAGTGCCTGTTATCACCAACTTGCCTTCGCATATCTCCCTGCTGTGAGATATTCCGTGGAATTCATTGAGTCAACTAATTCCTCCCTTGCTAAGAATTCTATAGAAACGGTTCTGTCCCCCAATACCCTCAGTAATTACCAAGCTGCATTGATAATATTTTCCGAGGGATTCTACAATTAGATAAGATGTAACTCTTGAAGTTACTCCTTCATAATTGACGTAATTTGAAGTGATTTGTGACGTGATTTTAATCGGACCAGTTCAAGGAAAGGCCCTTCTCTATTTCATTGATTCAATGACACATTTATACCTCTGATTATAAATTGAGTATGACAAACTCGTTAATTCGAAACTTATTGGATATGTTATGATTCCTCAGGTAAACCCGGACGCAGTTCTAACACCACGAGTATAATAAGACGAATTTACGAACAAAATGGAATCCGCGGCCTCTACACTGGATTAATACCTCGTTTAGTTAAAGTAGCCCCAGCCTGTGCTATCATGATTGCAACATTCGAACACGGCAAACGCTTCTTCTCAGCTTATAATCGAGCACTTGACCATCAAAACGACGTTCACTTCATCGGCCACAAGAGCCGAGATATCTAAATAGCAAAATTGAACAAAAACAACACACAGCCGACGAAACCGTTAAAGATGTACTTGTAAATAATTCCTGAAATATCATTAATAAAGTTTTATTTATATAATACACAATTGCAACACCAAGAATCACTTGTAAATGATCGTACCGGAAATTGTATTCCCAAAATTCAAAAATTATTCATAAAGGCGGGAAATGGTTAAATTTTTTTTTTTACCTTGGATGAATTCACCGGAAATTCGTAGCCTCAAATAAGACGGTTACGAATAGCCGAAAAATCGAATTTCGGATAAATTACCATTTGACTATAAAAATGGCATGAAATTTCGAAATTTCGACACGGCATAGCGCCACAGTGTCTGTTCAGTGCCTCAGGTTTCTCCCTCCACTTTTTATTGGTAAGTGCGTCTACATTACCAACCCATTTCCATTATTTTTATGTGGCAACCATGATCTCCCCACTCTACTGTGTATAACTGGGCCGCCAGACCGGCATATTTTGTTTACCCCAACGTGTTGCAGTCTATAATAACTGAAAACAAGCATGTGGAAAAAAAACAGTACAGATGTGTGAATATATTGCAAAAACAGTGATTTTGCGAAAGTAAAAGGAAAGAGTTAAGGTGTTCCAATCTACCGTAAGTATTATTAAGAAGCATTTCACTTTTCTTTACTTATAAACGTTCGTTTCAAATTCGATGAAAATATTTCTAAACTGTTTGCCAGAAATCTTATGGATTTTGATTTTTTGACACACTGTGCGCAAAGCAACGTTTTCCGCACGCCTCGCGTGCGAAAAATCCTGCCCGCGCACATTGTATCAAAAAATATGGTTCGACACACGTGCGGAAAGAACTTTCCCGCCGCCTGTGTTGCAACACTCGCCTTCGGCTCGTCTTGCAAACTCACAGTCGGCACAAAACTTTTTTCCGCACTAGTGTCGAAATGTACTATTTTGCAACACCTGCATGAAAAGTACGATTTTCCGCCTTGTTTTCTGTGCGCAAAGTAGTACTTTTCCGCACTTCTGCGGGGAGGTGCGGAAAAGCCCGTGCGGGGAGGTGCGGACAATTTTAAAGTTTCGGCGACGACATTGCATACCGTCCGCTCTGGCCTCTTACACGATAATATACAAAATAGTACCCGGCAATAGTCCATGGACCCTTATTTATTAGGTAACATAGGTGGGAGAGAATACCACCACTCTGCCACGCACAACTGAACAATGTACAGAAGAACCTTAAATTCAATGAAAAATCGTCCATACATTCTCTAATATCAAAAATATTCGTTATAATACGACGAGAGCTCCGAAATTATCGGATATTTCCCGATATGTTCATTGCAAACAAATGAACGTGGCAAGTTTTCCAGGTTGAAAAATTACGAGCGCGAAGCCCGAGTGATTTTTCTGGAAAACTTGAGAAGGTCGTTTGTTTGCAGGGAACCTAGCTCGATGCGTATTCGATGGATTATGTTTTTTGGTGGATTATATTCAAAAAATTATACAAGTTATTTGAAAAACACAAAATAATTCAATTCTTCGTCGATGAATAACACGACTAAATTCTGTCACTTTTAATCAGTTGTTAACTGCATTCAATAGTTTTCTGTTTTCCATATATAAGTAAGACACAAAATTAAAAAAAAAATCAGTATAATACAGAGTAGTCTCGTCTAATGGCGTAATTCTATTGGCTGAGATTCGAATGAAAAAAATAATCGTAAATGAGAATGATTCATTTGCATGTATTTTTCTACGTATTTTTCCTCTTTTCTCAGAAAACGTGAAGTTATTTTTTTGTTTTTTTTATTTTTCCATAACTCATTCAATTCATAGTGTCAACAAATTAATAGAAATCAGGAAACGTTTGTGATTATTGCTGAATTTGTTGATATGGATCAATTTATATGTTTTTTTCTCATGATCCATTATATATATATATTCCAATATTCGACATATTGGAGCCAAAAATGCCGAAATTAAATGTTCCAGGAAACTGCTTATATAAAAGTTACATAATTGAACAACTAAACTACTATTTCGCAAAATTGGCTGAATCACTGATGCAGCAAACTGTGTTACCTTACAACAATAGTTTACACTTACATTAGTATTTAGAATTTAACGTTTTTTATTGCAAGAAAAGCCTTACAATTGGCCATCGTCCGAAGGCTTTCAGCCACACTTACATTATTTTATATATTATAATACACTTTTGTCATTTTACAACTGAAAATCTTCTTTTGTATTATTTTACGTGGTACCCCATTGCGGACACGTATATCTGAGAGATCCCAGATGCATTTTGGCGAAATTTCCAAAGGAAATTAAATGGTAATTATGTTATCAAATTGTGACAGTGGAGAGTTGATGGTTCATGAATCGAGGGTAGTTAATCGTGATTCAAATGTTATGCAGATGCAGAGAGTGGGTCCGAAGGATAGGAGTGGAGGATTTGGCAATTTTGCCGATAGAGAAACTCAGTTCAAGACGGTTCGTGGGTGGATGTCACTTCCCTGCTGATCAGTTCATCAACACCGCCAGGAGAAAATTGCTGAGTACGGCTTCTCGATCTTTGTTTGATCCCCGAATTATTTCCCTGGATGATAAACTTCTGACGAATTTCCCGGTCAAATACGAGCCGGCGCAAATATATGAGAAAATATCAACTGAAGGTATATTGTTTTAAAAAAATTGAAAAATGACTCCCTTTGACATCGACTGAATTTTGGGCAAGTTTATTCAACATGGATCTCGTAGAGAACAGATTTCCTTACCGTCTTTGTGTGGCCGATGTGTCAGACCTTGAAGATTCTATTTCCGTCAAAAAACGATTTTCGAAAAAAATCGACGTAACTCGATAGACCACTTCGCTGCAGATTTTAATGATTTATAAAATTTTGACAAATTTTTCGCAGGAATTTATTTTTATTCACTATTATCTTTAATTTTTTTTTATTTTTAAAAAGTTCTGAAATTTTCATAATTTTTTAAATAAAAAAACAATAAAAGTTTTTTGAAAATGAAAACTTTTTAACATTGAAAGAAATGAGTAATTTATCCTATTATAAAAATAGAAATTGCAATTTATAGGTTTTTAAAATTAATATTTCCGTTTCGAAAATGCCATATGAATTTCTCCGAAACAGGTTGTGTGAGAAGCCCTAATCGGATATGTTTTGCGGTTTCCAGATGTAAATTTTCCGTTGGGAAAAATATCTAGAGAGACTGAATGGATAAAAACTTTGAGGAGAGTTGAATATTTTTCTTAATATAGCTCAATACTGTCTCACTAGTACAATAATTTTTTGGGCCCAACCTTCTTCTTGGAAAGCTAATCCAGGAAATTCACTTTTGTCAAATGGACAGCAAATAGAAAAAAAACATTAGTTTTAATTATATAATAGTACATGGGAAACAATCCAATCGATCGAAAAATGTTCTTTTCCCAGCTAAAGAAATTTCTATACCTGAGAAAGATTTGGAAGCTATCTATTCGGGAAATTTCCAACCTCGACGCTCAGCGAATAGAACAGATAATTGTTATTGAATGTTGTTTTCAATTATTACGTGACTACCACTCATGGATTGCTTTCACAGCTTCCTGTCATAACGACAACAATCTTCCGAGAATCGAAGTTACATCAATGCCCAAACCAGCATTGGGGATCTTATCAAATGCAACTCCGTGCACTTCATTCACCCAGCTATCGAAGAATATGGCAATTGAACGTCTTGGTCGAACAGGTAATTTCTACCCATTGATTTCTTCATTGATTTTGTCCTCCATTAATGACTCATATAGATTCATAGAGACGTTATTGCACATCGGGTAAATAGTCACTTTCAAATGTTCGAGATTTCAAAAATTTGGTTTTTTGGTCGGTCAACCTTTTGTTAACGCTTTCAGCATGGCTTTTGTTAACATCGAAATACCAGCCAATAAATACCACCGCGTTAATATTCTTCTCATTTCTTTCGTAATAAATTAGTGTTTATTTCAAATACGATGATTAAATTCTGTTGGTTGCTCCAGGAATGTTTCAGATATTTTTGCTTCTTTTGGTACACAATACGCACATTGATTCTTGTGTGGTCAATCGAGTTAACGCCAAGTTTAAGTGGTCGTTAACAATTTTAAATAGAACTACGAAATAGTTCTTTATTGAATTATCTTTTTTCGATTTCGAAATATTCATACCAAGCGGAAACAAATTTGACTTGATTGCCCACTTCGCTACTGCTTGGATTTATGTATAAACTTAATTGCCTGCGTTTTATTTTAATAATAATGGCTATTTACCTAAAGCACAACAAATTAAATCACAGTAGGCGCATGCATTCGCAGAATGATTGTGATGCTCATCGTAGTTCTTAATATAAGCGAAGGGTCACACGTTATGCCAATTGTTAAATCCATTCTAGCAGCTAAACTGGAATCGACATCTCACAGCAATTATGAAGTAACAATAACCTTCACTGATGACGTTGAAGCGGAATGGGTAACATTCAAAGTGAAGAGTTCTCAGAAAAAAGAAACCGTCATTGAGAGAATTACGACCTTAATAAACGAACTACAAGCAGATTGAACGCAGTGACAATAATTAGCAGTGAACCACAAATTCAAAATGCTACATAATCGATGACTGTATGTATATATTAAATACAAAACGTGTAAGACGAAACATGTCGTTTTCACTGGTTCCTTGCCTCTGACGCTGTGGCACGCAAATTATCAGTTTCTTTTTCCAAATTTAAATTTTAGGGGGATGAAGCCAACAGTAATTCGTACATTAGCGCTTTTAGAATTTGGTACTTTTTAATTATAACGTACAATTATACGATTGATGACGTTTGGGATTTGCCTCAGAAAAAAGAAGATAAAACTATGAGAACCGAGGAACTAGCAGAAAACGGAGGACGTTGTAAGGAACGTCCCTGCTATGAGTCAGAATTCATGAGAAAACATATCCTCCGGCGGCCGGACGTGAACTTATAGCATTCAACGTAGTAGGCAGTACAATTTCAAATACTACTACATAACATCACCTATTGATGCGCAAAGTCCTGAAATTTTAAGTCATACAAGGAAAAAAATTCCTAATGGGTCTGTCCTATATGAACTTCCATGTGAGGGATTCTCGGTCAACTCAGTCACCCATTTTAAAAAATTTCTCAGAAAATTCCCAAAAAAACAGAGCTGATGCTCAAAAAGCTATTTCGTGAATTGTTTCCGATTTTTCCAATAATTCATTTGCAAGATATGGTATTTAATGAAAAAACGACATTTTGCAAAGGTCTCGAAAATCTGATCAAACTTTTGCTAATCATGTTGATCCTCAAAATTCGTCTTTTTCCAGCTTTTCAATGGAAATATTTTCACACTCCAAAAAAATTGACCATTGTTCGGCCAAAAAACATGGAACATTTGACTAAATGTTACTTTCCGTTCTTACGGCTATTTTGATTTCCGCAAAAGAAATTGAGAGGATTACCTAGCTACATGATATTCATATAAAAAATATAAAAATGGGTAAAAAAATGTCTGCGATGAACACATTTTATTCATAAAATCACGAATAAATCGGCTTAAAAATTCTGAAAAAAAATCAAGAATGCTTTTGTGCTTGAAAAACATTTTTCTTAATTCTTTCATATTTTTTCTATGTGCATTTTCAATCTACGAGTCCGGTGGCGCGTGCTGCGCACGCGCATTTCCTTTTTCCCCCACCCTAACTGGTGGCGCGCCTGTTTCGGTCTTACGCTTTTCGATATATATCGATAGCTCCTGTCGTCTCTCCTTTTTACTATAGGATAATGATGATGGGTACATATATGTGGTAATCAATTGATCAATCAACCACTAGAGTAACGATCAGTCGAGTAGATTCTCTAAGCCAATAATAATAATAATAATATTAATAATAAAAATAAAGTAAAAAAACATAGTATTAACTATTTGTTTGGTCGAAATTGACAATAAAGTAACTATGAGGATTAGCATAATAAAAGTATAATTTTATATCAATTCTTTATTTGTCCATACAAATTATAAACATGTTTTACAAATACTGTACATATACTGAATTCTATTATACTTTTTAAACCTCTAAATTAATGATATATCATTTTGCTCCATTTTATTTATTTCTGCGTCAATTCAATTATTTTCATTTACTCGTAAAATCAACTACTTTGATCCTCGCTTCGTTTCATTTATGATGATATAATGTACAGGTTGATTTTCGCTTCTCTTGGATTTACGTACAATGTTTTATTTAAACTTTTGTGTCTTCTATATTTATTTTCTGCTTTTTCATGAAAACATTATGATCAAGCTCAATTTTTCATTTTCTTTTTGATATGGCAGTTCCAGGATATGGGAGAAGAAATATGAATTCAATGAAATACAAATTTAGAGATTTTTTGAGAATTGCTTTTCAGTCCAATTTTCAACAATTTAGTGGTAATTAATGCTATATTTGCCTTTCTCGAAATTGCATTACACTCTCACAAAATATATAATAAAAAAAACACTCAGGTAAGTCTAAAAAAAAATTAACGCAAGTAGTTTACTAGGGTTTGATGATGCTTAAGAAAAGGGGAACACAAATTTGGATATTTTTTTGCTTCTGAGAAAATTAAAAACAGTTTGGTTTAGACTTCTTAGAATGAAGAAAAATGGGTGGATTAATTGTCGAATGGCGGCTGGAACCTTAATAATGTATCATGGTCGTTAGTATAAGTATTTACATAATTTTCCTCTTTCATTTCAATAGAGTTTGACTGCACTATTAAATCGTTTTATGTATACAATTTGAGATTTGGGATTTTTCAGATAATTTTCTTTCCTTTTCTTTTTTTTTTCAATTCTAAATTACACTTTTTATCTGCATCTCTGCCCATTTTTTTTTGTTTTTGTTCCATCATCAATTTCGATATCATCAATATAGAGTGAGAGAGTACTATTTGCTATCTTCACAGAAGACATAGATAAATATATATTTTCATAAACTTTTTTTTTCTTATAAATGTAGTTCACTTATTCTTAAAAATCATTACTCATTACTGTTAATAATATTCGTGTCGGTGCTCATTCACATTTTTTTTCTCCATGTACTTCTTTTCTCAATTTCAATCTGATTGAAATAAAAGAAATTTTGTATAAATATTTCTTTCTTTCACGTTTATAGTCATTTTTACAATCGTCTAAATATCAGTGAGATATTTCGCTTAATTTTTCTTTTTCCAATACATTTGATACAGACGAATTTTTTTTGAACTTCAGTGACATTTCAACGATTGCAGTTTGAACGGAAGTAATTTCCTTTTTTTCGTTTACCTAAAAAAATAGCTGCACTCAATTGAGACAAAAAAAATATAACAATAACTAAGAAGTACAAAAGCTGCCAATTTATTACTTTTCAATCGTAATTCATTGAATTAACGATGAAATAAAATTGTCCTTCCTTATTCAAGTGAATAGAAAAACCAATAGCAAAAAAAAATCATTCTATCATCGCAGGCCCTGAATAAAAAAGGATATATTTTCTGACTAAAGAGAGATCAAAATACATTGCCACTTGTTTCATAAAAGTTAGTTTACAGTAACAATACGGTAATTAATCTTAGTGTATTCCTAAAAGTATATGTATTTTCTTTTCTTGTTTATTTTTTCTTCCTTCGGTTTATATTAAAATGTTGACACGCACAGTAGGCTTTTTTTTGTCGTTTTCAGACCAATGTAAACCGGAAATGAAATTTTAATAAATAAAAAATTTTCAAATTTAAATAAAAAAGCGAACGCAATTAAATGGTTCATTGCAATCGGAGGGGAGACGCTCTACATACATTATGGGTTCATTTATAAAGTAATTCGTAGTGGGTATGGAGCATTCCGACAATTCAACCACCCATTTTCATGTTAGGGTCCAAAAATTCTGCAGATAATTTTCCATTTTTCCTACACTTGAAAACCCTTCGCATGATTTTCTTTTCAATTTTTTTTTTTCATTTTTTAACATTTCTTAAGTGATTTTTTTTAAAGTGATTTCGTACAATGATATGAATATTTTGAGAATAACAATTGTTTAAAATTTTGATAAAAAATAAATATATGGTTTAGAAATTATACTTAAAATTCATGTTTTTTCATGAGTTTTCTAACAAAAATATTTTTCAATTTTTACACCATTTCTTTGGGTTATTCCGAGTTCCAAAAGATTTTGAAAACTTGACTGACCCCATCCTTTCAACTCTCGGGGAATTTTGGTTTTCATCAAAAATAAGGATGTGCGTTACATACGAAAAGAACTACGAAATTAAGAAAAAAAATGTGTAGTCTAAAAACTACCTTAGATCTGGTCAGAATTTTTTTAGCTATCGGGTTTTGATTGTTGATAAAATATACCCATTAGCAGATCAATTATCTTTTTTTTTTGGACTTGATAAAAAAAAATTATCTTTCATAATCCGACAAATTTAGATCTTCACGCTGATATTATTTCCCATGATGAATATGCTAATTTTTCATGTTTTCGGAAAAAGAGGCCAAAAATAATTTTGACAATTCGGTAATGTTGGAATTGGCAAAGGGAGGAAAAGGCATCAATTTCGAGTATAAGACTCAATATAAAATATACATTAAATTTTCCTCAAAGCCGTAATATTTATATCTCTGTCCTAAGTTACTCAAAGAATCTCAAAGATAATCACAAGCTAGTTCTTCAAATATGGAAACGAATTGCAATTTTTCCGGAATTTTTGGCAAAGCAGGATAAAAATGGGTGGGCTGAATCTCCACAGGATCTCCCATATTTGTTTTTAAATGTATGGTCTCTTCGTAATTTTGTTCAATGCAAATGAGCCACCTTGTTTGATTTAAGTACAAAACTCTATGAAATACAGTAATATTTGAATAATTGCATTAGAATCATAATTTGTTCAAGTAAAAAAAACTAAATTTTCAATCCCTCCGACCGAGCAAATAAAGAACATTTTCTTAGCCACTTTTTAGGTTTAAAGATAGTAGAAATTTAAGAAACAAAATTAATGAAAATCAGTAAGCTTAGTAAGAAAAAAAATCAGGGTATTTTTTTTTGTAAGGAGGAAAAAAAGAAAGAAAAAATCTTACAGTAAAAAAAAAATTAAAGTGATTATAAGGAATACAAACGCATCTCTATAGCCTATGTGGTCGCTGTTGTTGGGTGGGATAGCACAAAAAATTGGTGCAATTAAGAATTCGCTTTTTTTCGTGTGAAAAATGTAAAAAATGTAATGGTTCAAGCTTTATGATAATAGAACTTAGATTTAAATTGCTGCGATTGGGGCAATACACAAAAAAAAATCTATGAATTAAGAGTTGCTTTATGCTGTTACAATTTAGTCGATTTAGAAATGAATAAGACCTGCAGCTTATTTTCACTCTCATCAATCTCATCTTCTCGTCTAATTAAAAAAATAATTAAAAAAATCAGGGGGACTCTTGAATTCATAATGGCATCCTTATTCTTTTAAACCTTTTTTTTCAACTTTCATCTCTCAGTTAAAACTTAAAATCACTTAGATATCTTTATACACGATCATTTATAACAATGTAAATCGTAATCATTGCATGAATATTTAACATATATACTCTTATTCGTAATATATGTATAATCTGTGTAATGCGAGTTTCTTTTTTAGTTTAATTCTGTCTGTGTATGATGTGGTACGTCTGTGTAACTGTGCTGGTCTGTGGTAGAACTTAAAATTGGCATATTTTTTAAAAATTCCAAGTCAATCCATAATACTAAGTTATGCCAATACTGAACGAAGATAAAATTGAATCTCCCAGAAATTTTCATTTAATTTGTCGATAATTTGACAAAACTAAAGAAAAAAAAATTTGGTATAAACCTTCCATAAAAAAAATTAAAATAACTTAAATTTGCAAGTAAAACTCTCAAAAATGAATAAATAAAAAATCTAAAAATACTTTCAGAGGAAAAAAATTAAAAAAAAAAACAGACGTCATATTGAAATCGTTCAGTATCCCATAACAGTAATTTTGATAATTCAGTTCTGATAAATCGTTTGCTAAAGAATTGCAATTGCCCAGAATAATTCAACAATACGAATGCAGATCATTTGAGATCACAGCTTACAAATGAATTCGTAAGTACAGATCCACATGTCGTAATCATGAAAATTCCAGAAACTAAAGAAAAAAAAAATCAACATAAATTGGCGTAAACGAAAGCTACTTGATCCGTATTTACATACCCAACGTATTCACGGATGTCATGCAGTTGTATAACTGTCACTCGTATATGTGGTTTCATTATTTTCAAATTCAATTTTCCATGTTTTTGTTTTCTTACAGCTGTCTCTCCTCGTGTTGCGTAAGTGTTGCTAGGTGTGCGATTTGACACGCATCATGCGCATGACTCTATAATGGATGATTTATTAATTTTCATTTTGTTTATTTTTTTCCTTTTTTTTTTCTTTTTTTTTTAATTTTTTTTTTTTGTTGTAATTATGTCGTGGTAGGCACTGATGGGGGTGGATGGCTGCATGGCGAGCAGATAATTCGACGAAAAAAAAAGAGTGATTGAAACTTATTCCTTGATAAGTCTGTATATATGATGCTGAGCACCGTGTTCGGACGTTGATACTTCAAAGACATACGCTGTACAGAGTAACGTCTCTTGTGTATCTCTGTTCATAACAACCTGTAAATAAAAAATGAAATACTTATTAATTTTATCAATTACAATAATTTCAACTGGATTTATCGTTGCTTGAGTAATTACAGGAAAATTTGATTTACTACGTTTCATTAGACGCGCGCCAAGCAAACTAATTAAATGAATGTGGTTGGCTACGTGGGCCAACATTTACCTGGAGAATTGTGAAGTTCTCGAGTACACTGTTCATCATATATTTCTCAGGCAGATGTTTCAACTTGTGAACGAAGTTAATCATGTACTCGCACATAGGAGAACGACTGATGCGATAAACGAACCTTCCATTTTCGAACCTTGCATATTCAGTCTCCACCTTCTCCACCACTTGTTTACCAAACGAGCATACTTTCGTCGAACACGTTATCGTCATGTTCTCATTGCTCTCGTATCTGGATTAAACAAAAATGAAAGTAATTAGAATGCATTCATAACATACGTGGATTTTTAAAATATGAAACTTCTCTAACAGGAACTCATTACTTTGTATCCAAAATAAATTTCATATTTTTGCGTTTCAAATCATGTTACATGCTTGCCAAAAGGAAACGTTCCCGAAATGTAGAAGTGCCATTGGAAATTGAAAAATTCAAATAATACATAAAGTCTCTATAAAAACTTGTCAACAAAATCTCTCCTAAGAACCAATTATTAACCAATTTGACTTTTCAAGGATTTTTTTGGAAAAAAAATCATCTTGGGTGAGAATACAAATCGATAATTTTTCAATGTGAGTTGGATGGGTGACTTCAGTCCCACAGACGCATAGTAACATTTCGTTGTATGTCGAGTACTCACTGGCTCGTAACACCGTAGAAAGCTCCAGCCTCATCTTGAATATTGGTATTGAGATCTGCCCAAAATTTAACAAGGAAGAAAGCAGCTTGTGGTCCCTTATCATAAAGCTCCTTCAAGCCGCCCTTGGTTTCCGGAAATTTGTCATAAATCTGCCTAACATCCACCGCTTCTAAAAGTGGATCTGTGTACGTCGCTGAGCCACCTATATGGACGAACAGGTGCTTGTGGTACTGGAAATCAGGAGAAAATATTTTCTAATTACATCATTTGTGATAACAGCCTTCCCCAAGAAATTAAATACTCACGATATCTTGGTCTCGATGTTGCTCCATATAGGCCGAAAATTCAACAAGTCTCAACTTATGAGTGGCTATGGCACGACCTTCCCATGGTGGTGGTGGTTGTGGCTGTACCATATCACCGCTCGATACCGCTGTCGCTGGTTTTCCGGTGTAGGGGGATTGTGTGAAGGGCTTGACATCTTGAGACGTACCTGCTTGTAATCCAGGCTGCCAAAAGTTCTGTTGCAAACAACAAATGCGAGCGATTAGAGATTGCTAGTTTTATATCACCACCCTGGAATACGGAATTTCTGAATGACCATATTTCTCAATCGAACTAGGTGAAAAACATTTGCAAAAAATTATAGACAATCAGCACAATCCGCAGTAGATTTCGTGACATAAAGAGTCGTTAAAGCCCGAAATATGTTTGACCAATTTTGGGCTTCCAGGGAGAGACATTAATGCAAATTGTTTCTAAACAACTGAGTTATCGAGCTGTGGATAAAACGACTAGGTAGTCCAACAATTCACTTTTTAACGTATGAACGTGTCAGCCTTAAGAAACTTAGATTGAAATGTTGACTTCGATGGTACCATAAAAGTGCTATAGCCACGTGAACATAAAAAACTTCACTGTAAGCGCCGCTGACGCTCCAACGTAAACGAATAAAAGGATCAGTCAGATCCGAGACGAGTTTGATAGAAATTACCGTTCCGGTACTATTTGTTGAAAGGCTTGTAGACAGAATAGTTTTTGACGGTCTGTTAATTTATTAAGTTTCGAGTGTTTTGCATGTTCTGTCCAGTGTTAAAAATTTTATACGTACGCGCTAATTAGAGGAAAAAATAGAGATGCTTCTTACTCAGCGCGCATTCGGGCTTGTGTATTATGAAATTGGAGTGACTGGGCCTTCCGGTAGAGGGAAAGTCATGAATTGAGAATAGAACTAAATTCTCACCAAGTGGTCCTTGCTACTTTTTTGAGTAACGAGTTCGGTGGCGGGTGTTGCGCACGCGCATCTCCTTTTCCGCCGCGCTGACTGGCGGCGCGTCGGTTTCGGTCTTACGGTTTTCGATAATTTCGATATACATCGATAGTTTCTTTCGTTTCTCCTTTTTACTATAGAGCAATACATAGAAAATGGCGCATACTGCAAATAAGCCGAAGCGTAACTTGTAGCAAACTTTTCAAAGTTATTTCAAAAATGCATTGAACAAAATTTACAAGGTACCCTATAAATAAATCTCGGAGCAAATAATTTCGCATCTTCTCCAACCTCAGTGTTAGTTTAACCCAAAGGTTTCTCCATTTAATTGATTTCTGTGTTTCTTCGTTCGAGAAGAGTAACTTGAGTTCCTCTCCTCTGCGAGCAGTTTTGATTCTACGGAGTTCAGTCAATATTCGAAAGCGTGAATGAACAAACATTTTATGGAAAAATGTAATGTGTTTACAAAATTCTTTTTAAAATACAATTTCACAATTCGACATGGGAACATCAGATAATTTTTTTAAGAGCGTAGTCGGGTAACTTTTTGTTGAGCTCAATTTTTATGCAGGATTTGGTTTTTTGGGAAAATTCCTCCCCCCTGGGGATGTACCACTGGAGCCTAGGAGAGGGGAATGGAGAAATGAAGGGCAAGGGTGTCCTTACGACAGGGGGCATCATATATATACCACTGCTGATACTATCTCTGCGCTTGACATGGTCGACACTGTCTCGAGTGTCTTCTCCTTCACTATGTAATACTGATAAATTCATCGTTTTTGTGTATCGGCGTATAACAAAAAAAACGTGAACGAAATTTTGAAGAAACGTGGTCGTCCAGACGAAACCGGCCCACTTTGTCGCATTTTCAAGGTATCCTCGTTTTCGCTTCATACCATTTGAAACACTGCCAATGAGATTTTTCTGATATTTTATGTAGATAGTATTTTTCCTCTGCCGAGTCCATTTTTGACTTGAAATATGAGGAATCAAGATTACCGGACTATACAGAAGGCACCATCTGTTCCTCCAGTATGTAAACATTGAATAACTTTGCCGTTTGTCAACCGATTCACTCTCCTAGACAACTTTTGGAAACTTCAAACCAGTACAATCTAAGTCATGGACCGCTTCACACCGGAAGAACGCGATGCAATAGCAACTATATACATTGAAAATTCGATTGCAAACGATATCGGTGGATGCTCGCACGTTTTGTTTTTGCGGTTCGTGCAACAAAAATTCCGTAGACATATGATGTCGAGAAAAAACTTGAGTGGCCACCAAGACCCCCCCGACCTACCCCCCCCCCCCCCCGGGGGGGGGGGGGGACTTCTGTCCGTGGGATTATTTGAAGAGCAAAGTTTACGCCAGCAATCCGAAACCCATTGACGAGCTCAAGAAGAAGTGATGGAAAATTCCCGAGAAAGAGCACAATTTGCCATGGTTAATAAAGTAGGTCATTTAATCGATGTTTTTTCTAAAAACTAGTCCACATAAATTGTGAAGAATTCAAGTAAATAAAACAAGAATGAAATGAAAACAAGAAGGGTGAGATGCACTCGCGGCATCTCGAAGGAGGATCAAAACCTGATGCGTTTTAAGTTGTTTGAAGACGTCTCAATCAAGTTATATATATCGGTGCATTCTTACTTTTCGAATAATCGCGAATGGAAAATTCAATGACGCGCTCACACACACACACACACACACACACACGTCAGGTCTTTGGTGCATTATAAATATACATACAAAAATATATAACCAATGAACAACTGAATCATTGTTTTCCTCAGTTCATGAAGCCCAAACTAATGAATGCTTTTTTCCACTGAATGCAGTAAACTTTTATTTCCAATTCAAAAGCTCGTATGCTATTATTCCTTTGGTATGTGCTCGGTGTATATTTTCTCACCAATTGAAAACATGGATTCGTAATTAAACGTTCACTGCATTGAAGGTGAAAAAATCAGTTTTTTTCATTTAGCTTCCGTGTATCAATTCATCCAAAAACCCAAAGTGGAAATAACTCTGAATTTTTTATATGAAACACCGCTGTGAGGCATTCACCAAATATATCGGCAGGCGTTGAAAAACGATATTTTTGGGATGAAAAAAAAAGAAAGAAAAAAATAGTGTAGGAGGGTAATATAGGTATATATCAATGTGCAGTTGTGCAATGGTTTTCGCCTGGGGGTTTAATCTCTCGCTAGCACGATCGGCCACCGCTGGTGGTCCGGGAAATATAAAGAATGAATAAACACGGATGACCAGATGGGAAGCATGGGGAGGGATTAAACAACATTGGGGAGAATGGGGCAGCAATATTTTCGAGGCACGTGGCGACGGAATAATCGGTAGACTAGGGGTATTAATTAATTTTCCATCGATATTTCGACTTTATGATCAAAATATTGGGGCAATCATGTTTTCATTAACTCGTGAGTGGTAGCACCAATTTTGCAGGGTTCTTTAGGCGCGCATTTAGTGAATTTGGCAAGTTTTGCTGTGGAATCTTAGGTCGAATTTTGAAGGGGCTTGAATGTCTTGATTCCTTTATTGATTCATTCAATCAGCACCAGGAGCATGTAATTGCTAAACAATGCCCGAGATAAACCTATCAATAAAACTTTCTTGACGTTGTTTTCCGTCACCTCAGCAATTTGCTCAATCATCCGTAATATCATTCTTTTATGAAGTATAAAAAAAAAACAATTATCCCAAGAATTGAAACGTGGGTGTTAATGTATGAATAAAAGGACGGGAAGATTGAAAAAAAAATAATGACAAGTGGGAGTTGATAATTCTGATCCGTGACCTATCGCTCGCTCTTTACTTCTTTGTTCGAAACATTTCTTGTGTTTTTTTTATTCTTTAGTTCACCTTGTGTATTCAGCTATAAGCTTTTTCTGACCCCCCTGAAGGCACTAGCAGTTCCGATGGACGACA
This sequence comes from Asobara japonica, assembly GCA_026005395.1. Taxonomy (NCBI): domain Eukaryota; kingdom Metazoa; phylum Arthropoda; class Insecta; order Hymenoptera; family Braconidae; genus Asobara; species Asobara japonica. The sequence goes on along the minus strand of BQMI01000594.1, from coordinate 183,269 downwards.
CTCGGACGATGCAGTGTCGCCTTGCGTGGGACTCCATCATTCGTCACTGTGAGTAATCGAGTGCTTTATCCTCGCGCCTTCCATCCCTCCTCTATTGCCATGGATTTAGTTTCCTCAGGTTACAAGCACCATTTCCTACGTTCCTTGAACGCTTCTTACATCCCCCATAATTGTCTTTTATTCAATTGATTTCTTTCATTCCATTTACAATTTCCGGGAGATAAATACTCGACGCTCTTCTTCCGGAATAAACTGGATATCGCGGGATTAATTTTGATAGATAGCACGGTTTTTACTTATAAATTGATTGTTTTTATTAGTATAATAATAGATTACAAAAGATTTTATTGTTCTGATATATGCGAAACAATTTTGCTTCAATTTTTCACGGAACAAGTCCGGCCGCGCATGCTGCGCACGCGCACTTCCTTTTTCCGCCGCAGTAAATGGTGTCGCGTCGGTTTACGTCTTACGCTTTTCGATAACTGCGATAGGTATCGATATTTTCCTTGGTCTCTCCTTTCTACTATAGAGAAGATGTCCGGTCATATTTAGGGTACTAGTTCAGATGGTGGCCGCTACGCGGCCACCTATCCTTCCTTATCTGACTTCGAGCTCGATTCCGATAATCGATTTATTTTCTTGATTGAAACTCTCATATATATATAAGAAAGAGATAGAGACTACAATGATCTACAGAACGGTTGCGCGCGCATTTCAGCGTGACAGACTTCGAGATAATCGATATATATCGCACATTGTCCTTTTTAGAATAGGATGTGTACTCGCGGTATGAGGCTTTCTTTCACCAAAAAATTTCGTATTGTCGCAAATATGTTTGAAAATTTTAATTATACTGCCGTGCAATTTCGATCGAGAATCGATCGGTTCAACCGGACGCGGATATCTCCTTCATTTAGTTACCCGTCAATTAGGCTATGAAAATTGCGCACATTAAACTATGGGGCAATTTAAGAAGAAAAATCATTTGACAGAACAACCATCAATTTCCTATCCACGACTAATGGCCGACAATTCGACTATACATAGTTCAATATTAATAAAGAATAATATTGATAGCCAGTTCTATAGTGTAGGGTGAAAAAAAAATACAAGCTGAGAGTAAAGTGCCAACAAAACTCGAAAAATTCAAGGGTAAGGGGAAATGTTTTTACCGGATGAGCGTCTATATTTATTGAGCACGTACATTGTCCAGGCAACGAGTTGAAAAGGGGATAAAATAAAACTAAAGTGCACCCCAGTGTGTGCGGTATTGGATATACCCACTGGAGCGCGTGTGGACGCCCATACCGCGGAATCGATTCATTTAATTGAGAGGCTTTTTTCCCCCTTTATTTTCGTGTTTTTTTTTCAACCGAAAAACGCACAAGCGAGTAGTATGTTGAATTTTGTGGAGTGGGATGAATAAAACAAAAAAAAAAGGCCAACCCACCCCAATGGAAGTGACCACGCGCTGTGTTTATCGACATTCTCCAACATCCCTCATCCCACGCTTGACCTACACGTCCATTCCAATATATTTTTAACTCCATTTTTCCACGTTTTCACTTATTGAAACGTAATGAATTGCGTTGAAAATATTCGTTGAATTAAAGCATGTGAACTCGGTGTAATTAGCTGGATTATTGCAGGGCCTTTGACCTTTTCCGAATTCATTAAAACAACGAGTTTATGATTTTCAACATTTCCCGTTAACCACTTTATGTATTTTTATATTAACCAGCTGTATGAATTCCCATAAACCTCAAACGAACAAATTATTTCAAGAAGAGTTTCAATCGAGACACGAATGTTGTCATGAAAACAACATCAGAGCGTTAAAATTTCAAAGAGCGAATTTGCCAGAATATAAATGCAGCAATTTTGGGAATTCAGGATGCAAAATTTTTTTGAATATGGAAATATTGAAGTGGCTGAGTTTATATGTTTATAGAATATTCCTAACGCTTTTAAGGTGGTATATAATTTGTTTGGGGGATAACAAATTCAAAACAGTTGATTCATCACTTTCAATATGTAATAATCCGTCATGTTGTGCATATCATAAAAGAACTATGCTGACTGAACCATTTTTTTCTTCTCGATCCCATTGCCATCGGAAAAAAATTAAAAAGAAATAAAAATTCGTCGAATTTTCATCATTTTTTCCATTGTTTTTCGCGAAGTTAGCTGCGCGTAGTAAAAACACGATGCGAATGAAAGCACTGTAAAAAAGTGGCACTTCCCACGTGCTATATACACCAACCGATTTTTTCATGTACCTGCACAAAAATGAAATGGCAAAGTTCCAAAAGTGCTTAGAATTTCTCATCGTTCTTCATTACGAGTCCCAAAAAACATCGGTCTTCCCTCTTGGTAATAACTCACTGCCCCTCTCCCCCCCCCCCCCCCTGGTAGAGTTGAACGGAAAAGAGCGTCTAACCCCGCATTTTTACATTTGCGCTGCAAAAAAAATTGTTTTTACTTGTCACGTCTCAGGTGATAATCCGATTATTTCAGTTTATCAGTTTATTTTTTTTGCGTATAACATTGCCATACCCGTGAAGACTCTCCATGCTCGAGTCTAATGCTTTTACGTGCTCGTTCCGGATGAGTCAAACGATATGGCAACGCTATCTGAAAAGCATTGCGGCGTTCTTCCGCGGACGTGACCAAAGTTACGAGGTCTTAAATAGTGACCAAACTAGGGTTAACTAACGATTCCATACTGGAGCGCGTTCCTTCGTGGATTCTTGATAGGATTGTGGAAGTTCTCCGTGAATATGCAATTCAATGGTCTCGTATGTGCAAAGTTGTCTTCTTTTTTCTCCAAGATTAGTTTTGATGGTTCCCATTGCAAGGACGAAGCACAGGCTGATTACTCAGTAGCCGTCGGTTAATACGTCGACGGAAAAACATGAAGTATCAATCCAATTATCGGTGGGAGTCAAATTTAGTCAGTTCGCGCGGTCGGGACGAGTCCGGGAATTGAAGTATTGCCTGACCAAAGGTGAGCGAAGTGTCGGATATCCAGTTCTTATCAATTCTTTGCGTGTCGGTGCAATCGAACGAATCGATTCAGCTGCGCTTTTTCAAATTTAAGTTCACCGGTACTTCCGAGCGGTTTTAGTTCATACTCCCCCAACTGCGCCCTTTTTCGCGCTGATTCGGCTCGTTTAACCCTCTAATGAAGCCTTCGGACGGTCACCTGGGCGGCCGGCGAGGGGATGAGGCAATTTGAAAGATTGTAGCTCATTTTCGTACCTCGCTCATGGCAAAGTTGTCATTGTATTTTTATTTATACACGCCCAAATGCGCGCCTCGCGCGCTGAATTACAACTTGATATTTGAAGAAACAATATATTTTCCGAAGTTGAAGATACTCCCGAGATGAAATTTTCCAGTCTCTGGAGACGGCCAGAGACTGCAATTAGTCATTTTCAGTCTCTGAGTGGAATTGGAGGTCTCCCCTAGTCTATGGCAGTCTTCGCTGCGCGACTCGAGTTTTTCATAGTTTATTTCATTTTCTAAATCTCTGAATGAAAGACGCGGACTTAGAGAAAACGCTCAGCATGTATTGATAACTTTTACTTAATTCTCAATATATGGTAAAGTAAAATGTTCATATCATTATTTTTGTTCAATTAACAATGAGAAAGCAACTGTTCTAAAAACAAAATCGTCGCGTTGTTTAGTAATGATGACACTAATAATGAAAATAATAATAATCATAATAATAATAAATCCTATATTTAAATATCAAAATTCAATGGTTTAATTAATTAATTATCTATCTGAATAACGCTAATCTGCGAAGTCTGGCCTAGAGATTCAGAAGTCTCTCCATCCGGCGACGATCGTCTCTCCGCTGAAGACTACGAGCGTTGGGCTCCGCGTCTCTGCGCAGAGAGAGACGGAGACGAAGAGTATTTCGTACTAAGAAAGACTCTAGATTTTTCATCTCGGGCTGTTAATCATTGACTCCGAAAAAATGAGAGCTTTCAATTTTCCAATTTCGTGCAAGCATCTTTTGTTTTTTCTGTAATTATCGCCTACATATAAAATTTGTGAACACTGGACAGAATATGTAAAACACTGGAAACTTAATAAATCAACAGAAAGTAAAAAAAAAAATTCTGTGTATATGATTTTTAATAACTACATGACAATGACAACTTGAACAATTATCATACTTTTGAAAACTGAACCCGAATCGATATCCCAAATATCGATGTTTATCGATGAAAACGTGATTAGCAACCGACTTCACGATGTTATTTGACTAATCTGATCAAGCAATAAATGAATGATGATTGAAAAATAAACCATGTCACGATCTTTAAGATATTTCGACTCTAACGATGATCATCTATGTATATGTGCTTTCTCAAATATCATGAGATGACGACCGATAGCCCAGCAATGTCTTCAGAAGTAGTTTCAGTATGTTTCATTATAACGATTATTATTCTTCTCTCTATCTATCTCAAGGGTTCATTGCGCATTCTCGAATGCATTAACAAGGATTTCCTGAAGCTGGTTAAACTGTACCGACTCGGTCTGTTTTTCCTGTATCCATTGCTTCGCTATGTTTGATTATCACGGCAAGATGAATTGTCATTCACCCAACTGGACAAACTATTGGCATTCTTCCGTAAGACGTTCGAAATTTCAATAGAATTCCTCTTAATGGACAAAAATGAGTTCAAATATTTGATATTCACCGCAGTGTCCCACGGTGTCATAAAGGTAGTACGTTTGAAACATAGTTGGATACACACTGCATATATAACTTGAACGGAAACGGAAACCAGCAAATTACATCACACATACACCAGAGAGTTGAAAGTGAAGGGTGATTCTCGGTGAATAACGTTGGTGGCATGCGCCAGTGCGGTAACACAAGCGCTCGAACGTCCAAACGCCCACGACAACAACAAAAGCTCCTGGGCCCGGGCTGCTTCAGCCACCCCCTTTTGCCCAATTCCCATTCCCTCATCTACCTTGCTTTGTGTGCGCGTGTTTGCCTATATCGATGGATAGCCAACGTTGTTCTCTGTGTGAATGTCGCGTAACCCACACGGCGCAGTTTAAACCACGTACATCCCCTGTTTCTCCCCCTCCCCCCCCCCCCCCCCCCCAGGGGCGAGAGTGACCACCGGTAGAGTATAGACGCTTTTACCTCTATGGTGGCTTTAGTTCACCCTCTCACCCACCCTTCCCCTCCCCCCCCCCCCCCCACCTCACCCCAGCACACCCCATCGCCAAAATCCACCTCTTGATCATTCGAATTGTGAACGCATTGCACACGATTGCACTGATTTATTAACCAACGTGCAATTGTTCATGGAATTGCTTTAATTATTAAACCCGGGTATGCATCAGTGCTGTTGATTAAACGTTATGGAGAGCTTCATTTTTTATGATTTATACTATGTGATGTTCGATTAATTGCAGTAGTATGGGAACGTAGAAGGTCAATTTGTTAATAATCAAACAAATATTCGGTATGGATTATTTGTAAAGTTGATTTTATTGGAAAAAAATGGTTGAAATAGTTTATTAGCGAATGTGAAAGTGAGATTATTCGATAGTTGATTTTATCTGTACTAATGGAGTAAATTGCAGCACATTTTATACTTCTGTCGGGCAGGGAGTTGTTTCAATTATACACTATATTCATCGGATTGAGATCGATTTTATCCAAGCTCGACAACTGGGATAATGATACATGCACTTTTTTTTATTGTGATAAATATAGTTGAATCAAGTAGATTTTCTTTCACGTATATTCACAATTTTAGGTATTACGTTATTTAATTACTTATATCATCCGTTAATTAGGCACGTGAACACTGCTATCTGCCTCGTGGCAATTTTGTTCATTAGCATTATAGAGTCATTTTACCATAATATTATTAATAGAGATTACAGTAATGTAATACGTTGATCAAAACGTCATGAAGATTTAGACTAAGTCGATCTAGCAATAAATTACTATAGTTCCTGCTAATTTTTAACATCCGGTTCAGGAACTTCCGATTGAAGTCACTTTCAAAATTATGTTCCAAGATATCTTTAAAATAACAAAATTCTAAGAAAAGAAAGACTATTTGTTTCATATTGCGAACTGACACAAAACGAATTCCTCCTTAACATTTTTCGAAAAAATATAAATTGTGTAAATATTTGATTAATTAAACTCACCACTTTTAATTTCGCCTGTATTTCCCTTAATTTTCTCCTCGCAAGTACCTGGATGTGCGAAGAGACCTGCTTTCGCGTCCTCGTCTTGCCAGTACGGAGTTTTATGTACCGGGCAATCAGCTCGTTTCGACCTGGCAAAAGAAAAGAAAAAAAGAGTGGAAAATCAAATCAGTGAAATATAAAATCGGAAATTGAAATCGCAAAGCCGATTTATCCCCAGGCTGTTCTGGAACAGTTATTTGTTAACGATTCTTAGATTATGTTGTAACGAGATGAATACACAACGATACCTCCCAGCCCACCCCCCCCCACCCACCCCCTCCCCCAATCCCTCTTCATTTCTTTTTCTTCGATCATTCGATTCAATCCTTCTGTTTGGTTTTCCAGCAATTATTGGATACCCGTTCTGCCCATAACCGCGTTTGTATACTAAGTCGCGTGCCCCTATCGGCACTAGCAATCCTGATTAATGGTCTTTCGGGAAGAGAAACCGGTCTTTCATTGCGGATACAATCGACTTGTTTATGTGTCTTTATATAAATCACATAAACAAGAAAATCAGCGAAAAATAATCGAAAACTAGTTTTTGCCATTGTTTTAACATGGATGAAATAAAAAAAAAGGCACATAGCAAACCAGGTCGTATATGTCTTACTTGCGTATAAATTTGTACACGAGATTATCTACAAATTGACTATTTAAATCTGGAAAAATTCAAATAACTCGTATTGAATGAGGGACAATTACAGTTAATACTTTCTCTTATATACCCCGCCTATTATCTCATTCCTCAATGACCGAGATAGATGACAAGTCAGGGTTTGACACCTATCTATCCAGCGGACGTTATCCCTTGCCACTCGAGGACAACAGATGGTACTAATAATACCCGAGGGTGATAAGTGCCTGGAAATTGATTGTAATTGACACGCTCTGAGTGTAATTATATTGGCGTGGGGCCAGTTGCCTGGACCACACGTCCAAGAGGATGACTGGTCTTCATGCATACGAGTAACGATGGTTCACGGAACGACTCGTTCACCAGAAACAAAGTTCCTCCGGATTAATATATGCCTCGGTAAACAAAGTTGTTGATACGTCTTTTGAACTGCCTAATCAAAATTGAAAAATTAGGAACATGGAAATTCTTCAAGTTCGTCATCTTTTCGGAAACTTCTTCTTCTAAAGTCAGTGTCCCAGGAGAAGACCGATTTTGCTCCAACGATAATGAACCTTGGAGCCAAGCGAGGAAGTTGGTAACCAGAGCCGGCGGCAGACTTTCGAGAAACTAAAAATTAGTAAGTAATGAAATAGAACATAGTAAAAGGGATGAAGGATGATAATGCAACAAAGTGCAAGCGGATGTGCAAAACGAAGAACCCTTTGGCTCCAAGTCTTGGCAATGCTGGTGGCTTTTATTTATTTGCCACGGCCGGACGTTGGCTAACGATAAATTTACGGTTTTAACGCCTCGACGGTGCCTTCCAGCCGAGAGTAGAATCTTAAAAGGAATTGCTGGGGCTGAGCAGACAGTTATCAAGCGCCCCAAGGGGCGAAAAATCATTGGAAATGGATGTGAGGAAATTCCAAGTGTTTGCAACACGAATGGCAACTTTGAGTGACAAAAAAACACAATTGGAGTGAGGGAAAATTGAATTCTGTTATCCTTGAGTTTTCGCCAGTCATTGAATGTTTCTTCTCAATTGAATGCAAACATTGCTTCATGTAACGAACGAGCAGATATTTCGACCACTTGAAAAACGTGGAGAATCTGGCAGATCGGTCGAAGTACGTTTTTTTTAATACCTTCAATACCCAAATTTTGTATACATTTTTTGTTCAAAATTTCATGTCAGAAAAATTTTACTTTTTTGGATTTTTTAAAAACAAATTTGAACCAATTTGGCAAAAAAAATCGTTTTTGCAACCCCATTTGAGTCGAGAAAACAACAAATATATTTTATTTAGAATTCAGAACTCAATTATTGGCTCTTGGAGAACCATCACGAGGAAGAAAGCTTAGAACCATTCGAAAAAAAAAAATAGAAAGACCGGAGAGTGACGATGAGCAGATGGCACACATTCAAGGTACATTAGCCTGAAGATGATACTTCACCGTGCACGTATCCACGTTTAGCTACGTTCGCACGTAACTCCTATCGTTTCCTATTGATCTTTTTGAAGTTTCCATAATTAGTCACCATTATCGTCCCCTGCCTATTTCTCTGGCTCAATTATTTGAAATAAAATCGGTGAACGTTTCCCTGACCCTTCTTGGTTCTTCTCTTCACTCAATTTTGGCGTTGTATATTTTGTGGTGAATGCTTCACAAGATATTTAACTCTTGTTGAAATTTTAACTCAGCATATTTCGAAGAACGGAGAGGCTCTCGAAATTTTAACAATCGTTTTTCAATGTACCGAAAAAAACATATACATTCCACATGCTCAAACATTGTAAAATATTTCGCATATTTGTGGTGAACGTGCTTTCCACTTGCAGATTAATTATTATATCTGATTGTGATAAACTCAGAAGAGCTAGTGCACTCTCTTGCCAAATTAATCATCCTCATCTCACAATTAATTAATTTACACGTTTCAATCGAAAAGAATTTCATTAAAATGCCCGATACGACATTACGAGATGCTGGTGCAGAATTTAATCTTTCTATTTGCCTAAAAACGGTAAAGAAACGCGAGAAATTTGTTCGTTGGTTAACCAACGCGGTCGAGGAAGAATTATTTTGTTGGGGTCTTTTATTGGACCCTTGCAATTAAACGAAACGTTCTCAACCCCCTCCCCCCCCCGCTCATCACCCCACCCCCCGCCCTACCCACCAACCATCTCTCAGTCAGTTGAAATTTAATATTCCCGGTGAGGAGGGCGCGTCCGCTTCTACTTTTCCTTTGAAGACTTCCAACGAGACTTTACATCTCTCTTCACTCTCTCTTCTCCACCATCCCTCTCTCCCTCTGGCACCTGCGTCTCTTTTAGGACTCGTGAACCGGTATCTCGGTTCATGCCTCCACTTTGCCTTAAATTTTATTTTGTGTCCCTCTCGTTGGTTACTACCTCCCTCACTCTTCACTGCATCCTTTAATGAATTTTGAGGCAGTACCGTTGAAAATTCATTAAAGTCTAATCGGTAGTACCCTTCATCCTCTCATCCATATCCGATATCTCTCGCTGCCAATATTGATTGCACACGATTTAATTTCAATCGCGCCCGTTACTCCCCCCCCCCCCCCCACCCCCCCCCCCTCTCTTTATCTCCTCCGAGTCCACTGTCGTTTCTCCTCCCCCCCCCCCGCTATACTCTTCATCGCCCTTCTTTCAGCGTCCGACGATATTAAACGCTTGGTAAGAAAGACAGGGACATAAAAGGAAAACAGAGAGGAGTAAAATGAGGGAGTAAAGAGGTGAGAGAGGGAGAGAGAGAGAGGGAAAGGAACTCGGTGAATAAATTATTTTCCACAAAGCTAGCCCCCCGCCCGCCAAGTTTCTTCGTCCAAAGTTTCACCGAGATTATACCGTCTCTACGCCATCGGAAAAGGAAGACGTTCTCTTGCATGTACCATAATACGAGTTATATCGATATAAATTTTGCCTTACCGTTCATAACGGAAATTCAAGTTTAATCGCTTAAATTAATTGCTTGCACCTATTTTTTAAAATGTTTTTCAGGATGCTCCCATTAGGCAAATTGACGGAGGTGATTTTTTTTTGAAGTAGCAGGGTTATAAAAATATTTACAAGATTAATATCTGTAATAAATATTTGTAATTAGATTCAATCTAATCGTTCACGTAGTTGTGATCAAACCCGCGCAGTTAATTATCGACGGCAATTCACAAATTTTATATTCAATTTTGAATTCAATGTAAATCAACTATATACATGGTTTTTCGTGAGTGGGTCGACGATAATAACACAGGAAGTCTGGCGTCCACATGAGGCTCAAGTACGCTTCAAGGTTAATTAGCGAAATACTTGTGGCGATTTCAATGAGAGCATGTAGTTGACCCTTCGACCGCATCCATTTAATTAGCGTCAAAGTTATTCTCTCCGCACGTTTATTGACTCCACCAAGGTTCAGGCCAACACGTATAAAGTCAGTCTTTGATATGAAATCGGTAGATCGGTTTGAGTCTTTCAGCTTCATCAACTTCTTGCACAATATGTCCGAGTCGAAAGAAGACCGCAAGTTTTGCGCTTACTCTGGGAAACCGGAAGTTCTACAATAAAATCTAATAACACTATTTCCCGTAGGTTTTGACTTATTAAAAAGTAATAACGCACTGAAATCGATCTAACCCGATGAATTGAGGACCGGCTTTCCGGTCCAGAATCAATGAGTCTAATTTATCACACATTATCGAACAAGTATCGGAAATCCATTGCTAAAAACTTTTCGCTTAAAACCATACAGCGGAAAGTTATTGCTTGGACCCATTGATGATGTTGAATATTTCGAGTGTAAATGAAGCAAATCGTAGAAATATCTAGTATGATTTTATTGTTCTCTACCTAGGCTAACGCTCTAAATGAGACCCAAATGGGATATTGGTTTGTTATGAGGTCGAAGGTACTTGGTATACGTGACCTTTAGAGTAGGCTCTACTGTAATTGCTTTGTAAGGCTTTGAACAATTGGTGTGGGCTATCAGCGAAAATGATTTTTCCAAGTCAGTTGTCTACTGACCGTCAATGAGGGAACTAGTCCTCTGTTAAAATTAATCATTTGTATTCAACAAATATATTCACTAGAAGCACAAAATCTGTTTGACTTAAATCATTATTTCAACAGATAAATATCCACATTCCGTTTATCATAATTTTCAGACATCCTTGAGGAATGTATATTTCCACCTCCAGAATGTTGGAAAAAAAGAGCGCACTAGAAATGGATGAAAAATCAGTTAAACACACTGGTATTTAACTGTCGAATTCCACGTTCCGCGACGATCGAGGTGCACATCGGCAGCCGCAGGATGCTCAACGGCGTTCGAGTTCGAGGGTTCCTATGAGGGAAAACGTGTGGGTGGAGGTGATAAGCGTGAGGGTTTCTGGGGGGAGGGAGAGGGGCTATGGGTTGGTAGCTGATGCCTGCGAACCGGTGTGGAAGCATCGGGAGGAAAATATCCGAGATTCCGGGCGAACCGCGTGATGACTCAATTTCGCCAAGACCGTTAAATGGCCCTGGCATGAACCTCGGCCTCTCAACCCCTCATTCGGTGCTACAAACCGCTCTCTTCCCAGTTCTCGTCTCTGTTTTTGAAGGCCAAACATTCTTTGGGGGTTGGTTAGTACCTCTAGTTCTGCCTGCCCGACCTCTCACCACCATTCACTACTCGCATTGGTGTTTTTGTTCCACTCTTTTCATTTCACGGTGAATACAGGAATTTTATAAATGGATGGAATTTTGGGGGTTAATCAATGGTACGCCCAGACTAGTGTTATCGGTAATGGGGGAGGGGGGGGGGGAGAAGAGGTAGCCAACACCTAAATCATTGAATTTTTCAACGTTGACTATACATGTATAAGTCAATTAATTTATCTCATCGATGCTTTCAATGTTTCGTTATAAGATAATGAAATTGAAAAATTTCAAGTGCATTTTAAAATTAAAATATTAATTGTAAATTACGCAGTTTATTGAAAATGGACGATGATATAATATTGCATGGTTGACGCTTAATAACGTTCAACTAAAAGTGTAAAGTCAACGTTTCGTTATAAGATTAGGGAATTAATCAACATTGAAATTATTCCCACACTTGGTTTCTATAATTTTGGGGACTTTGGACAGATACCGTTTCGAATTTGTAGTTTATACCAATTTTGATAAAATCGCCACATTTAGATATCTTCCATTCAACCATTAACAATAATTAAATCGTCATATTTACTGATTAATTGAAAACGAAATTTATAAATCTACATATTTTTCCAGAGGCGTTTCTGCGATGAATACATGAATACTAAATTGTTTCACGGGATTTTCACGATGAACCGTTTACTAAACGACGAATGAATGTCTAGAGAGTCGATATTTTGTTACTCTTTCAAAGTCTCGACTGGAATTTGTAACATTGAGAACCAATTTTTTCATCCTCTTCAATCATTACAAAAATCGCTAAAGCCTCCCCTAATTGTATTTCTTTAAGGTTAACCTACCTCGTAAAACTGTCTCTTTCTGATTCTTTCCTGACCTATCTTATAAGATCCCGTTCCCATTTTTAGAGCAAAAATAATGAATTCGCGGTCCTTGATTTTTTAAAAACAAAAAATAATACGAGCTCTTCTTTGAGTGATTCATAATATTAACAAAATGAGATATCCCTGTCGGTCTATATATAAAGAATATATATATATATATATACATAAAGAAAAAAAAAGGCGTTAGAAAAACAACGTCGCCCGCACGGTTCCGTTACATCTTAAAGTAGTTTAACCGGTAAAGTAGTAATTTCCGTATGTTGTCAGACAATTAGAGGTTTTAAATCATTAACTTTGCAAACGAAAATTTAAAAAAAAAGTACATCTGCCCTATATAATAAGATACTACTACTACTACTAATAATAATAATAATAATAATAGTAGTAATGATATATATAATAAATATTGTGAAAAAGTTAACGTAAAAATTGAATAAAAACTATAAATTTAAAATGAAATTTTTTGTAAACCCCATGTTTTCGAATCTCGACTCTGAAACCAAATTTTCATCAAAATTTTCCTATCTCTCTCGAATTATAGGATATTTGGCAAAACATGACATGGCTTCAGTTACCCCCCCCCCCCCCCCGATTGCATTTTATAGAAAAAACAATAATACAGATAATTTCGTATTTTTTGGCCATAAATTATGATACTAATCTTGAAATTCGAGTCACCCCAGCAGTTACTAAACATCAACATTTACACGTATATCACGCTATTTCAACATTCATAACCGTGTAATTTCATAAACTGTACTTTATGCTCACTCATAAATATGGGAGTACCCCACACAATATTAAATATGTAACAAATGTAGAGACGTGATCGTGAGAATTGGAAAGAAAGTAGATAAACCCGAGCGTAGGAGTTTAAAACCGATAACCGGGCACGTGTAGGGGTGACCGTGGGGGTGGGCGGGGGGGGGGGGGGGAAGGGAGGGAGGAGAGTATTGAGAGTGTGCATGTGCTGAAGATAGCTAGTATAATACTGAGGGGTGGAGAAAGAGTAGGGAGATGGAGAGAGTGGATATGCGACGCGACCGGCAATCAACGTAAATCACTCGGTGGATGCTTAATTTAACAAGAAGGGCCATTATGATCCCCATACCCAGCTAACAAGCATGGGGGGAGGGGAGCGATTCACAAGGCAACAACTATGAGTTGGCCATCTAAAACACCCACAATTATTCAATACCTCAATAACAATAACGATTACTCATCCTTGTTCATTAAACTTGAGGGTTATTTCTCTCGCATTTATGAATAACCGACAACAGTGGCCGAATAGATAAATACCTGTGATATATATATCTATGATATTAATAGATATATTTGCAACAGCTTAGGAATTTTTTTTTAAATCTCCAACTCGAATTTTCAACTCATTGGGAACCATTTAGGGGGACGAAAAAAATTTATCGAAGGAGGAATGAGTGAAATTTCTGTTGCTTTATCGAATTTTGGAGAGCTATTCCTATTTCTTCACAAAACGTCTACATGCATCTATTTTTTGCTTTGTAATTTACCGGGAGGGGAAATTAGTTTGAGCAATTATAATAAAAATTAACAATATTATAATAAGAATCCAAATCGGCAGGACATGTAATTTGATACAAAAATGAACAGCAAAAGAAGAAATAAATAGTAAAATATATTCGTAAAATTCGTAAAATTTTATTTATTAGATGAAATAAACCAGCCCTCTGATGAAATGAAATTGATACGAAATCCCTGAACAAAAATAATGTCGTCAACCTTCAAAGTTCCGCAACCTAAATTCAAAAATACCTCTCCAGATGATAATGCAATGGGTCAGATAAAATCGAGCCGTGTCGCCGAGGTCTTGCAAACCGGGGTAACCCAATACTCTCATATCTAACCTAGGCAAGCTCCTCAATTAAACTCCGTGGGAAAGAGTTTTTCCAGATTGCCGACCACACAGTGTATGTCAGACGATATACAATCAACTCGAGAATATTCCCATTTTTTTTATAACAACATAGGGCAAAGTGAGACAAGTATACATAGCTGATGGTACGCGACATGAAGGATATTAAAGATGGTGGGGAAGGCAATAAACCGATGTATTACAGCCTCCACCATCTTTATACGTTGGTAATATAACGGTTGTTGCAAGAAGCCGCAATCCCGTGGTCTTTCTTTTATCCACCTTAAACCATATAACCCGATATTCACGCACGATGACGTCTTTAGATTACGATGAGGGGTCGTCAGGGGATATGTGCTCAGTGGAATGAGGTGTGCACTCACGGAATGACATTAGAGGTGACGGAAATTTGCCCTCAGTCTAGCCCTTTGGCCCTAGGTACTTGGTGTTGATTTTCTGGGTTATATGTGTATGCGCAAGGAGTCATGATTAAGGCTGGTCAACACCGACCTTTCAGTTGGTACTGACCTCACTTCACTTTTCGGCATTTTCGATTACTAAACTTCCGTACTACATTGTGGAGAAAAGAAAAAAAAATGCGGCATCGCAATTTATATTTAGCAATGGACAAGTTTTTTTTTCCAAAAATCATGTCCTAAAAATCCAATCTCACAGATATAATTTCAAGTTTGGCTAGAAATTCATAATCACTTTTTCTCCTTCAAATACCTTGAACTTCCCGAAAAAAATTATAATGTTAGGATTGAATCGTCTTTTATGATAACAAATCCCACTTGTGAGTAACGAATGCTTTTTGATGTGAAACATCTAATGCGGCGCTTGCGTTGGGAAAAAATTCTGGCTGGAACAGGCATTTCCAGTCCAAATGTATACATAGCTATACTCTACTGGTTACCCATCGCCCCCTCTCTGCCATCGACGGAAAGGCGATGCGCACAAGTTGTATGTACATTTCGAGATACGCTACAGTGTTTCAAACAAATTTGAAAAGAATTGAAATTTTTCTTAACAAATTGGAAAATTTTTGAAACAATTTTAAAATTGTCAATAAATTTTGAAGAATGTTGGAAATGTTCGAGAAATTTAGAAAAATGTTGAAAAAATTGGACAAATCTTTTGGAAAAAAATGTTTTTGGAAAAAATTTGGAAAAATTTTAGAAATAATTTGGCTCATTCTAGAAAAATTTGAAAAAATTAGCCAAAACTTACAGAAAAATTGACAACAAAATTGGAAAATTTTGGCAAGAATTCAGAAGAATTTTTGTTTTCAAATTGAAAATTTTTTGCTACAAGTTTGAAGAAATTTGGAGCACTTTTCTAAAAATTCGAAAAAAAACATTGGAAAGATTTATGAAAAACTTGGAAATAGAACAAAATTGGAAAAAAATTCTAATAATTTTTAAAAACTGTGGAAAAATTTAAAAAATGTTTGGAACAGTTTTTGAACAATTTGCAATTTTTATAAAAATTTGAGAAAGTTTTGTGAAATTTTGGAAAAACTTTTCAAACATTTAAAACAACTGAGTATTTGAAAATTTCCAATAATTCTCGAGAAATCGTCAAAAATTTCGGATCAATTTAGATCAAAATTAGTGTTTCCATGTTTCACATCTACCAGGTGTCCCATGACGCCTCACTTTTTTTTACACCAGTGCCCCGGATTTCTTTTTTCTGGTTTTGATTTCATAAAGTACATACGTTCTTACATATTCTGTGAAATTTTCAGTCTGGGCCCGCACTTAGAATGGAGCAAAATAAGTTACATTTACTGAAATTCCATAAATTATTGGGAATGCAATTGAATGACTTTCCACAATTTTTGACGGAGACTTGCTAAGAAATAATTGTCTTACGTTACGCTTGTGAAAATCCAAATTACAAGATGTTCAGGCCATTGACGTGCTATCAAAATATATATATATATATATCCTTGATTCGCATTTTGTAACATATACGTTGTTTTTTGCTCGTGTGATGGACTTTTTTTCATATTCCAAAACTTTTGAATTTCCGAGATGATTGAGCTACCTTAAGGGCCAGGTAACTCCTAGCCCTCATCAACATGGTGAGTACCGAACTTCATGGTAGCTCTGAGTATCCGTGATAATTGATGACGATACACAAACAGATGAGACGAGGGGGTGGGTGAGGCGGAAGGGGGGGGGGGTGGGAGGCGGATGAGTTAGGTCAGGGAGGATTGTTACACATGGAAGTACCTTGATACAACGCACTACCTCACTCACTCCAAGTGCATTCGAGCTCATTTGCTCGATTAGGTTTGCTGTCTAGTGCTTTTCGGGAGGCTGGATAGAACTGTCTACTACTGTAACGATCTTTGGAATATTGGCCTTTGGAATACAAGGCGCCTTTATGGGACTCAATCAATTCCCCCTTTAATCATTAGGATGGAGGACACTCTTGTGGTTGGCGTAATTAATCACTGAGATTTATCACAATGGACTTGTATGATACCGAAATTGCAATTATGCTTATAGCTTTTTATGTAATATTTCGGATTGTTTCTAGGATTATTGGTACAGGCTCTATTGCAATCAATATTTTGTAAAAGCGGGACATGATGAGAGATGAATTCCAAAAACTATTTTTGAAAAGTTCCGAATTTGAAAAAATCAAAAACTTCGAACATTCTTCAGTTTTTAAAAAGTTTCAAGCCTCAAAAGAATCTAAAGTTTCGAAAGAATATTAAAACAAAAAAATTAGATAATGGGAAAGTGTAAACATAAAAGGGGTTCATTATGAGTTAAGAAACTTTAAAATTTACAATGTTTTTACGACAATTTCCAGGATTCCAAAAGTTGTTAGAAGACATAATTTGCAAAATTACATAGGAGCAGTGCATAATAGAGATGATCATCATAGAACACCAGTATACAAGTAGAAGTTGTGCAGAGTTGTTTATACACTGGCAATATTGATAACATTTTAATGTCAACAGAATCCTGAGCCCGTGATATTGAAATAATCTTGAAATAAAAATGTTAATGAGTAAAGTGATTGATGTTCCTAAAACCACCTTCGTTGTTTAGAACGCTTACAAAAACTCAGCTATTTTGTTAAAACATGATTATTGAAACACATTACATGGCATTTTTGGTATAAAATTTGTTCTAAAAAACTTTAATCCCCCCTTAACCAATCTTGTTTTTAGGTAAATCATAAATTTTGAAGATAATGAAGCATTGCCTCGACATAATTCTCATAATTGGGACTTAATTGGAATCGGTGGAGATTGAGTGGATCATCAAAAAGATTATTTTCATAGACCTGTTTCTCTGAAGAATGGAAATTTCTAACCAGGCATATTTTTCCCTTCTTGTGCAACTTCTCAAATAAGTGCACGTGGCTGCAAAAATATTTTCCTCTTAGAGGTGATCATAATAACTCGCCTATCAGCGGCGTAAAAATCATTCAACATTAATTGAAATCTGACCAATTGGTCAATTTTCTGGAAATCTGCCCATCTTATGGGAACCAATCGTGGATAAACAGCGTGGTTTGACACGGTGACCCAAGTAATTCAACGACTCACGGCTAGGTTCTATTTCCTCTACCCTCGTTCACATCATCGCAAGTATTGTATCCATTCATCTTCTTTTTATTCTATTTCCTCCTTCGTGACTACATTGTACCATCAGGAGACTTCCCTCTGTTCTTTACTCCCTTGTACAACCCCCAGCGTCACCAAACTCCCCCCCCCCCCCGCCCCACCACCCTCTTCTCTGCAGACTCTCACCTCATCCTCCCAAAACCTCGTAGTTCCCCCATCCCCTCACCCTCTTCCATCCAGCGCTCTGTTCACTAATTGCACATTCTTCGCATAGTTTCGCCACCCTCCAACCCTGGGACGGGTTACGCAGGGGGGGGGGGGGGGGGGGTTTACAGGCGACCCGAGTTTCCCGACTAGGGTGAAAAGTGGAATGAGGTACAAAACGAGTAGGCCACCCACGTTTTAGCTCTATCTACGGTAGTTCAACCTAGCATAGCCCCTTTCCCCCAACCCTCGCAGTTCTCTATTCTAGACTTTTTTATTTTTATTTTTAACCTCGCACCCTTCCTCTTCACTTCATACCCCATTCCGTGTATTTTGCCGACGTACTTCTGGCGACTCAACATCCTCTCATATTCAGCGAGTTTCTCGTTTCAACTTTCGTGTGTTAATTCGGTTTTCCCTGAGCGTATAAAATTATTTTTTTGTGATAAAAATGGGAATGAAAAAATTAGGAGAATTAATGTAATAGTTTTGGGCAGGTATTGCCGGACTTCATTCGTTTTCGTTTTGAGTTAACTCGCAGATTTTCGTCATGCAATAGTCACTTTATTATTGATAGCGACTTGAGAGGGCCTTGGTAACTTTTGAATGTTTTTGAGTGTTGCAAGGACTATGCAAAAAAACTCTGATGTGATTTTGAGGTGTAAAACAACGGAGAGTAAGACGTAGTGAGAAGAATTTTTCTACATTACATGGGGCAAAATGGGCGTCCCCTCAAGAAAATTGCGTCCAAGCCAGTGGAGAAGAATCGACACTGCAATTCGTTCTGAGTGAATTTATGTCACTGTGTCACTTAAATTGTTTCAACGTGCCCATGAAATCCACCAATAACACGCTACACCGCTGAAGCTCATGTCGGCCCCTTACAATTTCAGCCTTTAATTTCGCCCTCAACATCTCAGTGAGTGGATACCTGCAGTTGGGTATTTTCGCAGGAGGCGCGTTGCACCGTAAAATGTGTCGTAAAGCCGAAAAGAGATTAAAGCCCACCCCTGTACATGTGTATGTGCATGGAGGAAAACGGAGTATCCCTTAGCAAACTATATTCGTGGGATTTACGAGGACGATAAACGGGATTATGCGTGCCATAAACTTGGCAAACGACCCACCGAGTGCGTAGTGTGGTGTAAAGTTTGAGGGATGACTTTCAGAAGCTTTTAGCTTCTTTTTTAAATTTTTTTAAAATTTTTTTCTACAGCCAAAGTTGCCCATTTTTGTTGGTCTATACCTTGGGAGAAGCGATTATGAGAATGCGCAAAGGGTTTGAATTATTAACTCACCTCAGTAATTATAGTGTACCTTATTCCGGTGAATTTTTCGGTACATAACTGACACGTAGCAGGATAATTCCATGGTACTGAATTTGAATTTCCAAGTTTTTCCACCAATGATTTATTTAGTGTTGAAAATAAATGATAAAATGTTTAACAAAATACAGAAAATAGGTTGGAGACTGAGACCAAGCAGTTTGAACTCTGCGACATTTTTTTTTTCTTATTTAGTGGCTAACGTCAGCTTCTCGTGAGAAACAATAATATACCGGTGGCCAATGCAAATTCACGAATTAGTAGGATTCATTAAAATGAGTAGGCGCACTAAGTATAGAAAAAAATAATTAAAGTGTGGGCAATTAATTATCGACAATCTACTTTTCTAAAGCGCACTTTAAAAAAAGGGTTCACTAAATTTGCCACGAGGTTGCACATGTTTCAGTTATGAATTTGAGTGCTCTGCTACATTTTTCAACTTCATTAAAAATAAATACAGATTTTGTAATAAACATACAATGGTTTAGGCACTTTTCATACAAATTTTACGAAATACATCAGTGTAAATCCACATGAAGGTAAATATTGAAGAGTTGAACATTTTAGCTTCAAGTGAGAGTGTTGTACAGAATTTAGTTGGTAAGTATTACATTGGATTTCTGATTAACTATGCTTGTCGATAGTGGTTTAACGAAAACTGGAAAGAATTTCATGGTATTGATGCCAAGCTCGCGGCATATGTTTTGCTCTATTTCGAATGGATACAAATAAATTAGGGAGAGTGTAATTACGAGTTTGAAAAGGTTGTTGATAATTGATGCAATTATGTATACAGGCGTCCACATTTAGACATTTCTAAATTACAACGTAAGCTCAGCATGATGAGCCAATAACACGATTTAACATCGATTTTAATCAAAGATCCGTTCCGGACGTCTCCCATATCTTGGACGTTACATGTGGTCACGTGGTACGTTACGTACAGATGGGAAACAGTGGCTACAGCAAGAGAGCACGGGTTCGTCTGCCAGTGCCAACAACATTCAGGAGGATAATAACTGAGGTTTGGCGTTCATAATATACTGTTATGTACCCGATGTCGGTATGAACCAAACCGATGAGTCCAGTGATATTGAGGTCTTCAATTTCTCTTGGCAAGGCTTACTAGTTATTAGGCTTCATCCAGAAGCAAAGGACTGCAAAGCCCAACACAAAGTACCCTTTCGAATTCATGAAAAAATTCCTTACGTTATTTAAGTACCTTTATATAATTAACGCGCTAGCATGGCAATTTGAACTGCGCAAGCTATTTTACAGTGCCACAATGGAAATTATTTTAGTATTTTTATCTCTATGTATAGATTTAATTAAAGTAATTGCAAAGGAGAGCGAAATATCTTTTGGCTTCTTGGAAACTGCCTATTATGCTCCAGAATTTAATTAAATCCAGCATAGATGTCAAAGGACTTCACTGCCGCTAGTCATATAGAGGGAAGAACCTGACAAGACGGACAATGCGGTCGCAGATTATTACACAGCCATCTCAGCGCCGTTGTTAGCCGTATTGTATGCTACCACCGAATGCGCTGAGAATCTCCAGCTGCCTCCTGTGTCAGCACGACAACCAAAGTCCACCAATGAGGCTGGACATTGCACACACATGGATAACCACCATGAAGAGGCGAAATATCATCAACTTGGCAGTATTGATAAGAGCCGAGGAGGAAATTTCAGTGGGGGGAGAGATTGTTTGATGCTGAAAGTGTTTTATGGGAGTGGAGAGCCTCCACGGATGCGCTGGAGTATCTTCGTCGGTCAATAACTGGACGGGGTGCCCACCATTGTCCCTATGGTGGGTCACAAAATCCGGCTGCCCGAGAACTACAACCCCCCGGATTTAATCCTGTTGACCGGAAGATTGCACTGCGCTTAACAACACTGCCATATAATCATCATGTGAATCTATCACCATATTTTCCATTAATAACTTCACTATACACTACCATGAATGGGTGTCTATAGTCCGAAAAGTCAACAATACTTCATACACACTGCTATGTTTTAGTCGTATCAGTAATTTTTCATTAACAAAATTTCTCATTCAAACAATTCCCGGGTAGGGAATTTGAAGCCTGAACGATGAGATCAATCTTGGTCCGACGTGGTTCGACTTGGACTTGATAGCTTCGACATAGCTTCATCCCCTGTATAGGCCTAGATCACACCAAGCTTAGTTATATCAAGGATATCCAAGCTTTGTTCGCCCAGCTTGTGCCAAGCTTAGCTCAATCTTAGCGTCCCTACCGTTGGTCCTGAAACCAATCTACATCCAATATTGGATATATACATACATCCAAGCTTACTAGAATCATCCAAACCCAAGCTTCAGAAACCACGCTGTACTAAGCTTGGTTCGAGCTCAGCTTTGTTAGCGTTGAATCTTAGCTGTAACAAGCATGCATCCCGGATTGCTCATGGGATCTAAACCCAAGCTTCTGAACTAAGGTTGAACTAACCTGGATTGAAGCATATTCTTCCTAGTTTTGATTTGCCGGGTTCAGCGAAACTGTGCTTATTATTGGATACATATATAAATCCAGGATTGCTGCACCACCTAGACCCAAGCTTGGAAACGAATGTTCAACTAAGCTTGGATTCACTAAAATTTTGTAGCTTGGGCCAACTTTGAAACTTTGAAACTTGGACGAAAATGAGTTTCGAGACTTGTAAAAAGATCAAGTCCGAAGCTTGAATGAAGATAAACTTCGAAGCTTGTATTAACCTACGTAACCAAGCTAGGGCGAAGCTTATTCTCTGAGCTGGAATTGGTATTACATTCGTATGCTCTGCACAGATTGACCGAGGCTTCAAAACACAGTGTTGGCGAAGCTTAGGGAAGCCTCGCCCAAGCTTTGATCAAGCTTCCTCGCATGGTTAATTCCTACCTGGGGGATGTGTATACAATAGTATACAATAATTCCGGATCACAACTTCAGAAGATGTTTTTCCGAGTTTACACAAACCAATTATTTCAAAGATTTTCCAAACGGAATCATCAATATCTACATATTGCCCTATTTTGCATTTCTAGAATAACGAGATCACTTTTTATTTTCAAACCCATCCTAGCCATGTTTATATTCTCTTCTGATTTATTAGTGAAGTAAATCATTTATTAATGTCAAAAAAAAAGTTGCACATTGTTACGAGAAGATTACGACTCTCTGCTATTCTCCTATTCTAGCACATGCATTTGAATGATCGTTTTATCCTGCGGCTATTCACGCTGCAATACTCGTGATGGAAAGTACTTTGAACCTTAACAGGTGTCTTGAGTTGAGCCGTACTGTTTCGCCCATTTAAACGTGAAAATTGTTGAGCAATTTTAAATATCAAAATTGTGCAAAAGCTTTTTTTTCCTTTTTTTGTGTATTCGTGCCTCTCTCATCGTGAAGAGCAGCGTTCCGGAACATTTGGTAAACACGAATGAGTCGAGTGGAGGCAAAATGGAGATAACAATCATTCAGGGCCTCGTACGGAAGCTCGCAGTCTCCAATGCGCCAACCTATTATCCACAATGTTACAACATCGTTCTGGTTTAGCCCTCGTCACGCATCATGGAAGAAGTTTTTACATTGTCCAATGGGGGAGGATTTATGAGCTGCTTCAATGTGTATAGGCAAGCGTTGTGGGAAAAAGTTG
Organism: Asobara japonica; assembly: GCA_026005395.1. Taxonomy (NCBI): domain Eukaryota; kingdom Metazoa; phylum Arthropoda; class Insecta; order Hymenoptera; family Braconidae; genus Asobara; species Asobara japonica. Next base: position 160,169 of record BQMI01000594.1, on the reverse strand, counting down.
ATCGATGGATCATTAGAATTAATGAGATCAGGTGTAGCGCATTGTAATGAGTCAAATATGACTTGATGAAGTATTTAATTATCTCAAGAGACGCCCCATTGAATAAATTTCGCCCAGAAAATTTTTTCAGAACGTTCGCATGGTTCATCTAGCTACAGATTTTTACGTAACGAACGAAATTTGGTAAAAAAGCTCTCATGACATTTTACTCGTACTCGATCTCATGACCTTAACAACATACTCCAGCTACTTTCAATTAATAGTTGCGACGATAAATTTTCCTTTCAATTACTTACAATGATAGGTTAATTAAGTAAATCAATCGATTGTTCAATATAACCCATCAGGAGTTAATGGAATAAATGCCAAACTTGCTGGTGAAAATTTTAAAGAAAGAAAACGAAGAGAAAAATTTCATCAACGGATTTAGAGAAAGGACATAGAATAAAAGGAAGAGAGAGGGACAAAGAAGAGGGGATGGAGAGAGACTATGAGGGGACCACCGGAGACCGAAGCGTTATTGCTTCGCCAGAGAGGATAGTCCATGGTGGTTATAAGGTGGTGATGGTGGAACGACGGTCTCTCCCATGTACGAGGCAATATCGAGGCGGTCACGTAGACTGACCTCAGCACTGAGCAATAACGACGGTTCTACTGGTACTATTCCACCTACACCACAGACACCAATACCCTCCAGACGTCGGATAGCCTTGTCTCCTTTACGGATAGGACGATGTCACTCGATACGAATATATTTATTGATTTACTGAAACGATAATGAGCGGATTGAATGGGTCTGATCGATCAAGGCAACTGCAATGTCTTTCTCATTAACGATTTTCGTCCCACATTATTGTTTGCCCCGATATTTCGTCAAGAAACTCAAATATCTCCTAAACAAGTAATGTGAAAAAATGCCATTGAACTTTTTTTGAGCTACTTTAAAATCTACCGCGACCCCTCCCGTCGGAGGCACCAGAAACTTACTCTTTCCCAAAGTGAGCAACATGTCCTCGCAGTTTAAACCATCGAATACAATTCGCAGGGGCCATATTCCCAGGTCTAAACAGTCAGTGGAGGACAACTATGGAACACCTCAATTTGTATAGCCATTCCTTTTGCAAAACTCGCAACCGGTAATGAACCCGTATGACTTTTGAGCCGGGATAAATCCACACTACTATATGAAAGGTGAATCCTCACCGGGGCTTTCGATCCTTGGACCTCGTATGCCAAAAACCAGGGTTCTCACGCATTTTGTAACTTATCCAAAGCGCGTATTTCTTTACCCTTCATAGTATTGTATCTTAATTCTTTCGTATGATGCGGAGTGTGTCACACGAAACTACTGCACGCCAATTCGGTTCTCTTTGCAGTTAGTTAGGGTATGAGTTTTATATCTTCAATGAGTGGAAGGAGTGAGGATGTGATGGGTGAATATTAGGAGACTTGGGTCTTGGAGTAATTCACTGACGGATTCACAATTACTTCCGTTTATTACCGATAATTACCGATTCGTTGTAAGCAAAAAGATGATTCACTGTTTGAAATTATATTTGAGTGTATTGCACTCAAACCTAAGAGTTTCAATTTGAGATATATACCTTTTATTCGATTTGATACAGAAGTCTGCTAGGTGATCCTAGTCAGAGAGTAGATGTTAGAACTGTCTTGAAATTTGAACGTGAGCCGTATATATATATACAAATGTGGGGCCATAGTTCCGAATCAATGTTTGGTGGAGGTGGGAACTTCCATTGACGTCATGGTTGAAAAGAAATGCGGAACTCCTTGTTCTAAACAAGGAGAGAAAATTGAACGTCATACCGTTGGGGTTTTTGCCTGGTCAGCTGGCGAGCCCGATCACCGGCCTCAGTGGGTGGAGAACCTCAGAAGACAATGTCCTAGCACTCCTGCTGTGTCTTGCAGCTCAGATCAGGACAATGACCAATTTCTAAGTAGCAAAGTATAATGTGGTCTAGACGAAATTCTTATTGGGAAAATCGACGCAAAGACCCTGTCTACTCATGGGGAAATTGTATTGACGTCAATGGAAATCGGATAGCTAAATAGTTATTTATAATAGCTATAGATAGCTAAGTAGTTTCGCGTATTTGGTACGCAACAATCTTCTTTGGAAAATAGGCACACTACCTTGAAAAATGATTGTAACCAATTGCAATACTTACCATACATTTTTCCCTCGTCGGACAATATGATTTTGCGTCGCCCGCATGGTGGATAAATAGTGAGGGCCTCCTGGAAGCTCTGCTCGATATCCGGCGACCATACACCTTCCGCATCCGCCGCCGAGAGGTCTTTCTCGTCCTGTGATCATGATACGAACACATTCATAAACATTTGATTCTTGAAAGTTTAGACTTCATAAATAGTATACTACCAATCTGCCAGCCTGGGGATTTTCACTCGCGCAGGCAAGGGCGCAAGCAAAAAAACCCCAGAACGACACACTGACAACATTTTCGGTAGTGACTTTTGATTTTCCGAGTTCGGAACAGGGCTAATACCAATTCCCGAATGAGGAAAAGTAAAAGGCAGAACGGAAAAAGAAATTTCAATAGGTCGTCGAGACTGGCCTAATCCGCACAATCAGACAGGACCTGTCCGAAACTCGAAGTGATTCAATCAGAAAAGCATTGATGCGTTTCCAAGTTGAATCAAGTCGGAAGAACTTTGGACCTAATTAGTTTCCAAGATGATTCGAGTCGAAGGTAGGCGCCAAGTCGGCATGAGGTTTCAATGATTCTTTTTTCGAAATGATTCAACTCAAGAACGGGGATTGGATTAATTGGATTTTAAGTTGCACCTAACTCTTGAACAAAATGACCGCTTTTTAAATCCAGCGTGATCCAGTCCGTTGGTGCGACTTGAATAATTTCCGTCGAAGGGATCCGAAGTAATCCCATTTAACCCGGAAAATGATAGTGGATCATTCCCTTCCCTATGAGTATAGCAAGAGAGTTGGAAAATTGGTGAATTGGTTACTTGTTACAAAGAATTGAAGGGACTGAAAATGTAAATGTATACAACGAATTTTTCTACTCTGAAGTGTACACAGAGCAAACAAGCCGCAGGCGATCAACTTGTTCGAATGAAATACATCGATAGCCGAATTTCATCAACTGACAACTGTTCAACATTGGAGGCTTATCTTGAGACAAACATTATTGACTATAAGTTATATAGTCTATTCAGCTAGGAAGAAGCGACTATTCTGTGTTTGAATAAAGAGCCTAGTTGGTTGCAATGGTATGTGTATATGTGCATGTACATATGGAAAAATTTATTTTGTCAAAGCAAAGCCTAAGTCCAAATTTAAGACAATTTTTTTTTCTGTTCCGACTTTCAGAGTATGTAGCTCAAGATTTGTTGTACACTGAAATATTGGATGTCTCTTAGTGACCTGCGGCTTTTTCCGCATATGGGAAAACCCAGTAGAATATTATATGGAAATGCCTTGGAACGTATGGTGTCTTTCCATAAAATTCCCCATATTTTTCTCGTATCTAAGATGAAACAAGAGGAAGATGATTGGACGGCAGTATTCGTATGATTATGAATAGAACCACCTTGCCACTCATCCGTGAATGGAGAGTGTATATCCGTGGCGAAAGGGTCAATCGAAATGAGATTCTTTTAGCCTCATCTAAGCTTCTGGTGCGTATCTCCAAATCTAAGGAACATAGCGTAATTTGCATTGTAACAAATTTGCAGATCGCACTATGCTCTACAAAAAATCTCCTTATAAGATTATCTATATATTCCGTAGATTCTGAGCTATCCTATTCCTGTATGTAGAAAGGAGAGACAAGAAAACCTATCGGAAATGTCGATGATGTCTCCATATATAACGATACCGCGTAGACCGTAAGGCCAAAAGCAACGCCACACCAGTCAGCACGGCGGAAAACGGAAATGCGCGTGCGAAGCACGCGCCACCGGTCTTGTTGATCCAAAGCTCGAGTGCAAACCAAAACATACTTAACTCGATAGCCCACTGCGCCACTGAAAAACACGCTTTAGTCACAGACGAATAGTAAAGTGCTTTCTTAAAGTCCGTATAAACGCTTGAAATTACGGAATCGGCATGTTTGAAAATTATGTAGAGTCCGGAAATAACAAAAACCCAAAGTTTGACCAGAGTGTTTATCGGTGTAAACTACGAATTTTTCTCACGTTGTTGCAACACAACTTAGCATTGCAAAAATTGTCATTTTCCCGTTTTCATATCTGTATGCAAGACTGAATGAAGACGGCTCAAAACAACTTAATCGTATCAAAAAAATTCAAAAATTTTTTTGCAGCGATTGCACGTCTCCTTGAAGCCGGCTCCCCAACTAGTCTACTTTTTCCATCCCCCGTCTGCTTTCTGCCCCCCCCCCCCCCCCCAAAGGATTCCTTATAAAATACCATAAGGATTCTACGGTAGACCTACAAAACTCAGGTGAAGTGGCAAGGCGAACGAGAGAGAGTGAAAGGAGGATAGAAAGGGTGGCCTTTTGTCTCTGGATTTAAAAACACTGGAACGCGCGAGGTGTGTTCGATAGAAGAGGGAATATGCCCGTAGTGAGTTGGGTGCTTTTGGGAACGAACAAAGGAGCAGAGAACATTCTTGGCACGCCATTCAGCCATGAGGAGGCAACAAGAGAGAAGGGAGGTGAAGAGGGGCTAAAACGCTAGAGACGAACGAGCACCGCGAGAGCTGAGGAAAGTGAGGTGAGGATGGGAAGCCCCAGAGGTCGACTTTTTCGCAACATGTGCCAATCTCTGAGATGGCTCGAAGGCTAAGATTCTTCTTTTTTTTCCTATGCTGTCTTCCTCTTACTTCTTATCGATATTAACGTTTTGTTCTCAGCGGTAACGTCTGACGAAACGAAAGTGCGGCACTGGATCCACTGGCTTGGAGGACGAATCATGGAATTCCAAGGGAAACCTTCGTCTCCTTCTGTTTTTGTTTTCTTTTTATTTCTTCACTCAACCGTCGGCGGTTTTATATCCAGCGAACAAACTCCGGTCTCTTCTCTAGTCGTGTTTATTGAGTTTCGGTGTGTTTATTGCACGTGAGAATCGTCGGGGATGGATGTGTCGGGTAGAGAGGCTTCGAGGAATTCCTGATGCGTTCGTTAACGGGGATATTATATTGCATGAGAAATTCATGGAGGACACCTTGGGCAAGGCCGAATACGCAATGACGTTAGCAGGAAGTGCAATGGTTTTATGCGCTACGGGGTGAATAATAGAACGAAGTAAGGCGAAGTAATGTGGATGTAGCCCTTCCGTTGCAGTCTAGTAGCTAGCAACTTGCACTACAAGAAATAGTTTGCTACATAGTTTTGAAAAGCCAAGACTTATCTTGTTTTGGAAAGTATTGAATAATTAATTATAGATGGATCACAATTTTCTTCCTAGTAATACAGGATCAATCGAATGACCATTCCAGCCTCTAGTAACTAATGGAGATTTCAAGTAAGATGAGAATCGCAAATCATTCCAAAGTACTTAAGGCAGACTCAATTTCCATTGAGTAGATAAGGTAACTTTATGGTCAGACACAATATGCCCGTTAACAATTTCTGGGCGGGGCTTGTTTATCATTCTCGTTGACTGGGAATAACCAATGTCTGTAGTAATGAACTCACATCGCTGATTTCGCCAACGTCGAGATTCTTCGTATCCGAGCCGGAGCCGTTGGCGTCGGGCTGCGGCCCGGAACTCGCGGGGGTCCACGGCGAGGAAATGGTGTCGGGTGCAGCCACCGCACTGCCTGTAATCAAACAAAAAAATATCTTCCATGAAAATTCATTCGTAAGCAGATGAGTGATAAATGTGAAGAAAAACAACATTTCCCATAGTAAATACTACGAATTAGCAATCATAAAATACCATAAGGTCTAATAAACAAGCGGTTACTATCACTGACCGGTGAAATGCAGTAATAAGCGCGAAGTGAAAATCACCGCCTGAAAAATACAAAAATCTCTCTGTTTCCCATTCCCCTCGTTCTTTGCATCTCTCTTGAGGGACTCAACAAGTGGTCGCTGATATCGCGTATCAGTGCGGCATGGCTCGAGGTGGGGTGGGGGGTTTACTGCCGTTTCTCGTCGGGCACGCCCCGCCTCTCGAGGGTGGAGTGTAACCCAGAGTGCTCAGAACTCTGCGCCAAATCGTCCCCCACCACAAGCCTCATTCGACTGCCACTGATGCCGCTCCGACACTACAACCCCTCGAGAAACAGCTCGTTGGATTAACACCATCCACTCGGGTGAGTATTCAACCCTCCTGTACTGAGGGTGGTCCCTCATTCCCCTAGTAATACGTATACAGCCAACTGTTTACACTCTGTATCTTTGGTCTCGCCCTACCTCCACACCCTATGTTTCTTCTCAACAATCCACCTCTGCAACTGGCTCTTTCCGGTACATACGCGGTTTTGGGCCTGCTCTCACCACAGCCACAGACACCACTGTAATTTGCCGTAATCCAGTCTAACTGTAATCTACCATTTGCGATTGAATTCTCCCCGGGGGGGGGGGGGGGGGGGGGGCATTCGCTGAATTTTAGGATTCATACCAATTCCAAGATTTTTGGGAGTTTAGGGGGGGGGGGGGGGGGGGAGCATTTTTCCTGGTGGGTAATGATAGTTAATTTACTTGGGGTTGATTCATTTTCTGCTGGTGGCTGCTCTCGAGCATTCCTCTATAAGGGAGTACACCTCCCCCCCCCCCCTCCCGCTCGGCCTGCGACCCCCGGCGGGTTGGGTTCGCGCCCGTGCGATTTCATTTTATTCCCAAATTATTTTTTCAAAAATTAGACAAAAAATTTTAATATCATAAACCAAAGTTCCTGTGCTGATTCTTGATATTTTCATTTCAGTTTATCTTAAACCCATTAAGTATCACCTGGTGAGCACATGGCCGATTATATAATGGTGTAAAACTCGAGATAATTAATAATGATAAACAAAATTGACAATCAATATCGTCTTTCCCAATTATTTATCCGGAGTTTTAATGATCAGCGATATTGCTCTGCTTCTCAACAGACCTCGGCAACAAAGGACGGAAACTGTTGATTGGGTTTTTGTTTATGAGAGAAAAAAATGCAAGTTTTTCCTGAGCTGTTTGAGAATAAAATACCATGAATGTTTCATGGGCAAAGGAATTTGTCACGACCTTGTTGAACGATCAAACCCACCGACACCGATGAAGGACAAGCGATTTTGTTTATCTGAATCAAGGAAAAGAGGCTCACTCAAGTGGAATGCGGAGATGAATGCAGTTTTCATGATTCCCAGATTCAAGGAATAGTTCAATGCTTTTAATTGAGAGTCAGTAGAATTTATTATTACGGAGGTCAAAGGTGTAAATGTCCCATCACCCAGACTCACAAATTTATCTTTGAAGTGTTAGTAATAACGCAGAAAAATTGGATAATAAAAACGAATAAATGTTGATATTTTTACGCTAGGATTTTAGGGGGACATGTGAAAAGACAGGTCACATATGAATATTCCAGCTGCCGTGTCACCCAAACCAAAATTTCGATATCATCCGCAGAAAAAATCGAAGTTCATTGACCTCATCATTCAAAGCTTCCCACTCCTTCCGCCGCAGCCCTCACCTATCAAAAACAAGGGAGCATATAATGGTGAGCGGGGCCAAAGGTTAGCCTGATCATCAGGGTGTAAAATGAGTGCGCTAGTTAATTGAGACACACATATGAGGTAAATGTTCATCTTGGTGTGTGCACAGGGAATTTCGAGGGAGCATTTAGATGGAAATGCAGTATGGAGTTGACTATACAGTCATCGGGCACACATACGAATGTCTGTTGGTGTTTAATGGATGAAACCAGGGCACAGGCTGCATAGATCATGGGGGTGCGCGCATGGTTGCATTTGCAGTGTGTGCGTTCGTCCACTGTCCAGAATGACTAGAAGGGATGGAAGATGGTGGGTGGTAGCAAGGAGAGAGAACGTATGCAGAAAGCGCAAACCCAATGTTATGGGGTTTGGGGGAAATGTGCAGATGATGGATAGGGAATGGTCTGGCGTCGAGTTGGCGATATAACAGTCCTGGGTATAGGCGAAAGCAGGGACTAGACGGTAGTGAGGGGCTATTTTGGAATGCCTGGCAAGACCGCAGACGTCTAACTACCGGGATAGAGCCGAGTAAACACACGGGGATGGGGTTGAATTGTATACCCTCACTTCACTCCCCCTTGGGCTCTGTAAAATTCATAGATCCTCATTCCCACCATAATCCACGTAATTCTGGGGAAGTTGGGTGATCATGTGAAAGCTTTCGCGTATGCCGAGGTCAGTGTCGATAATTACAAGCAGAAATTTACACAAGTTTAATATGCTCTCTCTATCAACTCAAATTTGCTTTGCCAGATGGAATCCGAAATGTAAATTACAAGTGACATCGATAAAATACATATCTTTGAGTTAGTAACTATATTCGGCGACAAACATTTTTTTCATATCTCCAATGATGGAATGAATTTTTGATATTCGATTTATATAATTAATCAGATTTAAAAGAGATATGCAAATGAAAAAATCGATCTCGCACTACTGTATGTCGCAAATATAATAAAACTGATGATAATTTTACATTTGCCATTAATTTGTACTGCAAAGATAATGAGAAAGGTGGAAAAAAATTATGGCATTTTTAGCAATTTGATTTGCAACGTACGAGTGACAAGCCACGAGGGATTAAAAAATCCTAGTGGAAAAGTGACGTAGTGAAACGAGAGGGCGAATGCCAGTGACATATGTCAGCAAATGAAATAAAAATGTGAGGGAAATAAAAATGAGGGGGTGGGGGGAGGCAAACATTGTACAAACATCAAATACAAGCTGATCCTCTTTTCTTGGAGCTCTCATCGCATTTCTCCTGTTATCGACGGCGAGTGACAATGCAGGATCGAATGTGACACACTCGATACAGCCGTACGTGTCCCACAAGGGGGAGCACGGTATAAACTAAACTTCTATCGAATGGCTGGAGATGTTATATTGAAAGGTTGACAAAAAATATTTGCAATATCATTTGTATGTCGAAACCCATTCAATTCCTTTTATATTCCATTTTTCTATTCATGCAGTTTAAAAAAAAAAGCTTACGTTTCAGGTTTTTCTGTATTCAATGATACTGAGAATAATGTTCTTCATATGAAATATTACCAATGATATTTCACAATCTTATGTATCATTGTAATCGTGTGCTAGGAACGACGCGGCGCAATCAGGGAATAAATGGGATGTGGGTTTGACCTTGCGCGGCCAAAATTATAACTTCCCGATTTCTTCGTGTGTGCATCTGTACTTTCTTTCCAATCTCGCATTTTTCTCACCATAGAGCTCTCTGAATTATTTCAATTGTTGATTACGCTCTGACGTGAAAACGGATAAAGATACAAAATGAAAATGATTAATAATAGACAAAATGCTTATTTCCTTTTTGCCTTTACAAATCAAAATTAGATACTGGCGATCCTAACAATGTGAAAATGTTGAGAAAATACCACATTAGAATTCCTTTGTAAGATAAATCATTAATTAATTATGGTTGTTAAGGAAAAAAGTTATAAGAGATGAAATTTGTATTTCTTTGCGAGGGACAACTTTCATTAAACACTTCTTTTCGTATCTCGAGCCATTCTTGCGACAAAGCGATATAAGGATCCAATTTGTTGATAACAATTGAAAAAATTAGTTTTTTCGATAGATCGCTCCTTTCGGATCTGAAGACCAGGAAGACGCGTCGATATATATATATATAAAAATAATCTCTCCAGAGTTTGACCGGGAACGTTGGACAAAATTTTTTGTCCACACACGCACACACATATATATACAAACACTTTCCGGAAAACGACTCAGGATGATGTGAAACATCAAGAAAAGTGAAAATATCTTGACATTCCTCACACGTGTTTGATGAAGGATGTTCCATATACTTGATGATTTTAAATAACTATGCATTCAATCAACGTTTAGAATATCCTAAGCGAAAAATGAGGTTGACGGGAATATTGAACGCAAGGTGGATCATCAAGTTGACACGGATCTTGGGGGAAAAGCTTGAGGTCGAGGCGGACGAGGAGTTTGATGGTGGAACGTACCTTCTGTTCAACCTGACCATCCTCGCGATCATCATCCCCGTTGACCTCCCCGTCAACTTCCCCATCAACCTCTCCGTCGAACTCTCGGGTTAACATGGGTTCAATGGAGAGTTGAAGTCGTGGTTCACGACAAGGTAGATGGGGCGACTAAAGGGTTTGGTAATGGGTAGGACAGCCATTATTGCCAAGATACTTCCCCTGCGCTCTTGCCTCGTCTGAATACTACCAGTGATATTTTCCACATTTTTCCACCTGCAAAGGGTATTTTGGAACACCCTGTATATCCTCCTCCTCTCCCCCCCCCCCCCCCCCAGGAAAATTGATATACTGGAATCAAATATATTGACATACTGCAACTGAGTACCGAATATACTCCAACCAACTATATTTCTTTATCAGTGTGTCCATCTGCATTTCAACAATTAAATTAAGAGGAAAGAAGGAGATGAATGGGGGTGGGTCTGTGAATGCGTCATGATTTAAAATAGGGTTGAAATGGATCGAGTTTGAGGGCCAGTGACATTTTCGGTGGCGGGCTACATACACAAGGGGCGGAGGAGGAGAATGAGGTAGACGTTGAGAGGTGGAGGGTGAGAGGGGGGGGGGGAGGGATGTACGACGCCAGAGGCATTCATAGCAGGGGCCAAGGGTGGCTTCAGTGGAATGCGTCCCGTTTAATATCGTGGAACATTATATATCGCCTCCTCTTGTCCCTGCGTTATACCCATTCTCCTTTCCTTCTCCAAACCCCTCATACACAAAACCCACTATCCCTATATGTGCTCACGTGTGCGTTAGTACACGAGGTATATTCGCCAACATCCGAATTCCCTTTATTCGCCTAGCGAACCTCATATTCCAATTGAAGGTGGGGGGGGGGGGGGGCGAAAAAAATGAGGGAATTAGGGGAGTGAATACCATGAAAGTTGATCATAACAGCCTGAGGAAAATACATATATGGATATGCAAGAGCTGCCAAATTATCGGACATTTCTCCTGAGGTTCGAACAAACGAACGAGTTGATCTTATGAGCTGAGAAATCCTCGATCATATTCTCACAAATGCTTGATAGGATTCCATGTGCGATATATTGTTGCGTACCCACATTGGTTTGTAAATTCGATTTAATTCGTGATACTTTTACCTATGTCCGTGGGACAATTAATTTTGCATAAGATAGATATTTTCTCCGAATTTCTCTAATTCACGTTAACACTTTAATACGAAACAGAAAGGTTTGCGAGATAAACAACAAAGTTCGAGTTCAGACAGACTTTTGAACAAAGGCCCTTTTTCTGTATAGAATTGAATGATTTAAATTCAAGAGTTTCCAATTTTTTCTATAGTTTTAACGGTTTTAGAGCGCCTCTTGAGCTCTTCTGGCTAACATGTGGTTGACACTCGTTCGCAACTTGTGAGATTTATTTCTGTCATATTTTTGATCCTTTCTCTGTAAGTATCCTTCATTGTTATTGTTCTCAGCCAATAACATTTTGGGAAAATGTCAACGGCTTTCCTAGCCAATAATATTTTTCTAATTTAATCCAACCCACTTTGGTGAAGGCAATATAACTTTTCGAAAATTCTATACAGTTTTGTTTACTCCGAACACTCCACAGATTCATTTCACGCTCAAAATCTCTGACTTTGAATGTGCCTAGCCAAGTGGTCTAATAAATTTGAGTTAGATTCATTAATTAAATTAACTCTTAATACTCGATACTGATTACTTTTAGGATCAGCGTAATTCGAAGTGTGTAAGACATTTTTTTGTGCAATTATAGTGATAGTTTCAAGTGACTCAATGTGTTTAAATTGATTCCATAAGAAGCAACACCTATAACCTATAATTATAAACACAAACTAATCAAGTGAAAATTCGCTAGCTTGGTTGTTTCTTTTCTCTCGTATTTTAGTAAAAATAACTGTAGAGACGAGACATATATAAAACATGGATATGTTTCTAATAACCATGACACCCATATTAGCTAGAAGTACACCAAAGTAATTCCATTCTTAATAAATAAATCAATAAATAAATAAATGAGAAAAAAAAAGTAATTCTATCCGAACACCTTTGGACGCTAAAATCATGGGAACATAATTCCTGCTCAGATGATTTACGCAACTAATAGATATTGCGGTCAACTTCTGACCACAACACGAATTTTTACAACAATTATTAATATCCAATGGATTCGTTAACAAAAACTACTTTTCCAATTGGTGAATGAATGAAGATAAAATATAGACTACTATTATATTTCATACTATTCAAAACAAAATAGATAATAAAAGCCACTTCTTTTCAGTTGAATAAAATCAAAATGAGGATAATTATCCAAGGGAAAGAGTCTGCAAAATTACACCGGTTCGTTGAGGATGTATAAAAGACAAAATTAACGAGATACGGTGAAAGAGAGGCAAAAGAAGAATTAAAAAAAAATAGAAATAATGAAAGGGTCGGGTGAGAGAAGAGGAAGTAGGTGGATGAATGAATAAAGAAAGTGGAAAGAAAATAGGGGAGTGATGTGAAGAGGCGTTTATATATACCGGTAAAATAGGGTGGTACCATGGGGGTAGGTGGATGGGTGGGTTACGTAAAATCACGACAAACCCAACGCAATTAATCTCACGGCCGAACTGACTTCCCCTTTTCATATAGAAAAGTTTCACTTACACGATTCAATTTACATTGTAAATAATACAGGAGGGCTGTATCATTCGAAAGAAACTAATTGTATTCTCTTAAAAAGCCCATTGAAGAGATATTTACGGCGGAGAAAAAAATGTAAATTCAATCGTTTATGTGAATAGTGAATTTCATGGCTGAGGGAGCGTCAACTTAGCTGATTAACGCTGAATGTTTGAATCGGAAAATGCAGATGGTGAGAAACGGATGAATGAAAATGAAAAGAGTTGACTCGTTGGTACTTGAAGCTGAACGCTTGCTTGGGTTTTCTTACTACTATAATTCTCTAAATGTGAATTGCACCCCAAACTTTGAGTGCAAAAAAGCCAGATGCCACTTGGGTGGGGGGGTCGGTTAATTGCATCTGAAAATTCTCTGCTTTTCAATTGAATCAAAGTTCATTTAGGTGTGTTTCTATGATTTCAATGACTGATTTTCTCCCGAGTAAATTAATGAATTGCGTAATATTGCTGAAGACACATTCGTCGAGATAACGCGAAAACAGTAATTTTTCGCTAAAAAGTCGTTACTCATGAAAAAAAAATGATGCGTTCAATATTTCTCCCCCAACAAGAGAAAATAACAATGGGGTTAATTGAATGTGAAGCGAAACACGCGAAGGACCTCAGTGATGGTGAGGTCCGGATTATTCACTCACTGAATACGAGGATCATTCTCTTTGCAGCATCATGAAGTTTTGTCGCTCGCAATTAGAGGGATTAATTTACATACCGTCGGATTAACCGTTGGTACCCATGCATTATTCAGAGGGGAATGCTAATGCGAAGCGGCTGAATTAAAGTCAATAATTGAATGCTCCTCGCGGCTAAGGAAAGACGATGGCTTGATGCTGTATACATATAAAATCCGGGTGTTTTGTGACTGGATGGAGAATGGTTTTATCGAAAACGAATAAATTGAGGGAAGGGCAGGAAGATGAGTCTGTAAGCGACTTATTTACTGGATACTCAGAAGAAGTTCGATGATTCAAGAGATCTAAAGCCTCGTTCTTCACCTTTCCCATCTACATTTAGTGTACGTAACGAGATTCACGGTCGACAATTGAAGAGGCTTCTAGGGCTGTCATTCTCTCAAGGGATTGTCCCATTCATTTCAAATACGGAATACTCTTTCATTTTTCATCTATCGATTCTCAGCTGTCTCATTTCGATGCAACTGATGGATTTAAGAGGTAATAGTACTGGAGGAAAAGGAAATATTTTTTTTGCCTTCAAACATTCTCTGATCTTCACAGGTCAAAAGAACCACTATCAAATCCGATTCACTATACAAAATTCATTGTAATTGATTTGATAAAAATAAACTCATTCGGGCATCGATTGAGTTTTAGCCCTAACTTAACCTTGGGGCGGGAAATTAGGATTAAACGATTACTTGAAAGTTTCCTATCGTAATCCCTACCCAGCATCGCATCTCGCCAACATTTTTTTGCCGGCTCATTGAAAGGGCCAATTGACAAGTGCTGAACGAGTCACACTCCCCAGGATCGCCTCGCTGGTGAATTCGCTGTTGGTAAAAAAGTTAGAAACAGACAGAGTCCATTGAGCCATGTAAAAAGAGGGTCCCCAGGGCAGAGGTTCTCCTCGGATGCTGCGCCAAAGGGCTCATCTCGGCCTCTTCAACCGGTTTCTCCACCAACCGATGCCCAGGTGTTGGCAGATAAACTTGGGACTTAAAAAAAAAGAAGCACAGAGAGCCGCTGATTCGAATCTCCAAAGGGGCTGGACTCAAGACCATTCGAATAAGCGAGAAGCTGTGTCGCGCCAAATGAGCATGAAATAGCGCGGGATTTTATCCATGGACAATTAGTTTAGTGACTGCCAATTAAAACTATTCATCCGGTATATCATTCAATTCATTTTTACAGCTCAAACGATTGTAAGAGCTGCAATTCTAATAAGATGAATGAATAATGGACCAACATCACGGAAACGTTGAACATTTGGAATTGAAAAAATCGTTCAATATTGAACAGAGCAGCGCCAAACTATTGTTCTACACCAATTATATTTAATAGATGGCTAAATAGTTATTCAACATATTAACCCGAAATTGGGGAGAGAAATAACGTGTTTACCCGAAGTAGCGGTGGTAATGGTGCACGTCCCACATTAGGGTAGTCAACTTGGTGGCTTTGGTGGAACTCCATGCCAATCACGTCCTAGTGAGTCCTATCCGCACATATATTACGGCGTACCATATCCTATTCAATATATACATTTAATAAATACCTCTTTATATAAGTATGGCAATAAGTGCGTGGGCTATGCTGAATGTTCGCCATGTGTATCAATTTTTAAAACAATATATTTTGTTCCTATTCGTCGCTGGCCCTCACATTGCCGAACAAATATCTCAATCATAATAAGGACAAAGTCTCTCCCCTTATTATCCTCCTGGATACTAAAGTAATCCAATTGCAAACATGACGGAAGTTGTCGTAGTTGTAACGAGGTAAGTCAAACGTATCAGAATTATATATAAAGAAACTAGTGGGATGAACATCACTTGGCACTTTAGTCTCCATCTCCATCCTCTATCTGTTGGAAGGATCATTTAACCAAGATAATTGCCAAACATTGTTTACCTTGTTAGGTTGGTAGCCGACTGGTAAACTTCACTGGGAGTTAATAAGCAGCCTCGAGTGCGAAGCCGTGTGTAAATTAGCGACTTCAATTTGTAAGCCCTCGCGTGACTGGATACAGTACTGTACCTATCGTAGGGTCCTCTATAACATCGTGGCATTGGAGAAGGAGGGAAAATGTATAGATACGGCTAGAGATGGTGGTGAAGGAGGAGGGGGAGGAGGATGGCTTTCTACGCTACTATAAACGCGACCTGTACACGAAGAGAGATGGAATTGGTGAGCCATTGCGAAGACGAACGATCGATAACGAAACTCCTCGCCGTCGCGCACTCCCTCGCTCTATCTCTCTCACTTCTGCATCCCTCTATCAGTGCCTCGCTCGCTCACTCCTTCGCCGGTGCATTCATAGTTGTTGGAATACATAACTTCTCATCCCCTCGGTCTCTCCTTTACTCTTTCACTCCTGTATAACCTTAACTGTGTGCGTACAAACTGTGTACAAATGATGGGGTCGGATGGAATCGCGAATCGATACTAATTTCCTTTAATTCGGATCCCCGTACGCATGGGACACGTGATGTTGAGTGGAGTATACAACTGTCATTACCGGTCTCGTGTTCAAGTAACTTCATCTGACAAATATTTTCCTTATCTTTCTATAAATAAATTTCAATTATCTTACGTGTTGACAAGTCATCCGGATCATTTATGGTAAACGTAAAGATGGCAACTTGTAATTTCTCAGTAAGAAGAATTATTGTAATTAGTCCGAAATTCAAAAACGATGAAAGAAATAAAAATTATCTGCACATTAAACTTTTGTGTTTAACCGTCGAGTGATAGCGCTATCAGGGAATCCCCGCGAACCCATCCGCGACTCCTGCAGAGCATCAAATACATCCACATCGGCAAGTTATTGGTTCGACCCGTCGAGGCTCACACCCCGTCTACTTTTTACCAATCAACGATAAATTGAATTCTTTTATCTCAGCAACTTTCACAGGCGATAATTGCAACAGCTCGATGTTGCACAGCTTGCTTAAGGCACTCACAGCCCTCTCACCCAGTTGGAAAGGGGTAGATTCAGGCGATAAGTAGTGAGTATAAAAGATCTCCATGCACCTTAGCATAGCTACCGTGGCCGCTATAAATTTCTCGACAGAATGCAACTTTACCACGCGATATAGGGAAAAATGCGCGATCACTACACAACCAAGCTTCGCCGATGGGTAATTTTGTCTCGGATTCAGAATGTTGACAGGTTAGTTAGATATCGATCGTGGCTTTGGAATTACGGATTTACAAGGGCGTTAACGAGCTAGGCACTTCTGGCTAGATCAGCACAATCATATTGTCAAATCAGTCATTATTTTATTTTGCATGACTTGTAAAATATTACAGGTGCACTTGGTTCTGTATGAAATTCAATTAACAATCTCATAGACAAGGAAAAGAGAATGAACGAATGTTGTCATTATGCCCTCTCAGCCAATTAAAGAACGGTGGAAAATTAGGCAAGTGAGTCGACTGTATTTTCAGTGCTCCATGGTACGTAACACAAAGTACTCGAGTCTCTTCAGGAGAGACTGAATTATGACAACGATGTTAGCGCCAGTGTTGGCGGAGCTGTCCCAACACTAGTTATCCCTCAGTGGTTTAATTAATGCACAACTCACATGGACACTCACTTTTTTTATGTTTCTCATGTCGTACTTGTCCCTCCACCTCTGACGCCTTGTGATTTATTAACTCAAATTGCACATCAGGCATGGTTTGAAACAGTGCGGTGCTTGTATGAAAATAAAAAATTGGGGATCTTGCTGAAAGCTCCCACAGAAGATCCCTGGATTTGAATATTTTTTATGTTCAAAGAACGGTTGAAAATGAATGAAATATTTACCTGGGACAAATTACCCCGCATTGAATTTGCGGTAACCTTCGATGCCGAAGCTAGGACTTGATAGCTTCGACATAGCTCCATCCCATGTATAAGTCTAGATCAAACCAAGCTTAGTTATATCAAAGATATCCAAGCTTTGTTGGCCCAGCTTGTGCCAAACTTGGCTCAATCTTAGCGTCCCTAGCGTTGGACTACAGGCAGAATCCAATCTACGTCTAATATTGCATACATACATACATCCGAGCTTACTAGAATCATCCAAACCCAAGCTTCAGAAACCATGTTGTGCTAAGCTTGGTCCGAGCTCAGCTTTGTTCTCTTCGAATCTTAGCTTTAACAAGTATGAATCCCGGATTGCATAACATCTAAACCCAAGCTTCTGAACCAAGGTTGAACTAAGCTGGATTGACACATATTTTTCCTAGTTTCGATTTAGCGGCTTCAGCGAAACTCTGCTCAATATTGCATTCGTATATAAATCCAGTATTGCTGCACCACCTAAACCCAAGATTGGAGACGAATGTTCAACTAAGCTTGGTGGAACTCCAATGTTCATATCTTCCAAGTGTGAACCAAGATAAATTTTGTAGCTTGGACGAAGATTAATTTCGATGGTTCGACCACGAGAAACTCTGGAACTTGGACGAAAATGAATTTCGAGGCTTGTACCAGGATAAAGTCCGAAGCTTGAATGAAGATAAAGTTCGAAGCTCGTATTAACCTACGTAATCAAGCTAGGATGAAGCTTATTCTCTAAGCTGGGATTGCTGTTACATTCGCATGTTCTGCACAGATTGACGGAGGCTTCAAAACACAGCTTTGGCGAAGCTTAGTCAAGCCTCGCCCAAGCTTTGATCAACCTTCATTGCGTGGTCAATTCCCACCTGGCAATTCTGAAAAACCACTATGTTGGAAGCATATATGAAATTGGTGTAGTCTTGACAGGCCACACGCACTTGGTCCATTAGTTTCCACCAATGTTTCATTAATCTGGTCAAAAAGTTTTATTGAATGTCAAGGGTTACACACTATGGATTTCATGGGGAATGAGAGCCTCTGTGGCCCGTGGTCGCAGCTAACCGAGACGATGAACGCTCCTCCCCCCCCCCCCCCCTACCCCTTCTCAAACAAGCAAAAGAAACGAGAAGAGAAAAAGGAAAAAAGATGAATAAAAGTTATAAGAGTAGACCACAGTCTCGAGAGCTTTTGCGTTCTGCTCTCTGTCCTTGTCTCGTTCGTATTAAATTAGATGTCATTGCTGTAAGTGTGAGGGAGACTGGCAAGTGAACCGAGTGATACAGTAAGAGTAGAATGAAGAAGGTGCAGTGTACAGAGAATAAGAGAAGGAGCGTTAGGGGTCAAGGTGCCGCTCTGTTGCCGCTTCTCTATCCTGGCTTAGTGTCCCCTTCTCATGCCCTCCCCCCTCCTCCCACCCACCCCCCTTAACCCAAGAAATAAACGCCACCGACCGATTGGATTAGCCCCAATTTAAATTCGTCAATTGACACATCACGAGACAATAAAAAAGAACTGACTATCGAAAAATCCTCGGGGAAAAGAATATCGATCTTTCTTAATGAAATGAGTCTATTCCAGTACTGTTTTGCTATATAGCTATATATAGTTCGATTACACCCGTATTCCTAACGAGAAGTATTGGAGTTAATAAAAATAAAAGTCGCAGTAATTGGCGAGTCAAATGTACCTTCTATTTAATACATAGTTGTGATTACTATTATGCAGATTATACATCCGGTTAGGACGTGAAATGCATAAAGGAGTATTAGGGGATGCCAGACATGGCAACCCAGTTACACGATTTTCCCTCTCTCTCCCCTGTTATTCTCACAAACTCACTAGTTTTTGAAGTAAGAGGGTGTACACGCGACCTTACGTGTCACGAGGCAGTCACTGGGATAGGGCACAAGGGCTTGACAACAAATACGTTGGCATAATACCCACAATAGACGCGCAGAAAAATGCAAGGGCGGCATTTTTCCAATCCTTTCAGGTTTTTTTTCCCTTTACCCTGCACTTCATCCTCCTTTTTGCTGTTCCTTTTATTCCTACTATACCGCACTTGGAGTGGAAATCGGTTACAGCTCAGCACGCTTAATAAGTATTGCCGAACTTCATAACATAATAATCAATGTCAATCAGAATGTGTAGCCAGAGTATATGCGCGGAGATAATTTTTGCAATGGTATTCATGGATAGTCAATTCTTGTTAGATATAACTCATACATATATAGATTACATAGCTATGCTTTGACATAGAGGCCAGCGATAGCTATATATATTTCTTCTGAATAGTTCGTTCAAGGTATTCCTTAGATAGCAACAGTACATATAGCCACAATGTTGCTTAATAACTAATATCTAAGCATCAATGAATCCACATTTTAGTAGATCTAATCGACCTAAATCTCCAACCAAGTTCATATTTAACAATGACTAATCGCTCCTATCAGTGTATATTTGTTATTCCTCTCTTGTGCTAGCACAGTTTCAGTTTGCCTTCCGGTTATGGAAGTGGGTACGAGCCACTTTGACTTCCGAATCTACCTAAATCTACGGATAAAGTGCTTGTGATGAAAGACGAAGCGACTCGAGTTATATTGAGGCGGTTAAGGTTGTGGCAGTAGTGGGGCCGGGGGCAAAGGAGATGCGTTATCGATTTCAGCATACCAGACACACTGCCTCGGCTTTCTTGGCGATAATTCGCCGACTTGCCAGTAGCAGGGTGCACAGGCCAAACTTGCAAACTCCGAAACCCCCAATGTGTACTCGCGAGCTAACTCGTACATCTCTCCCTCTCTCTCTCCCTCATTTGATCCCTTTTACTCATTTATATATCTCGATATTCGTGTCTTCCTTCTGCACGACTTTAGTTTACATTTGGGCTGAGTGGAGATTAAAGGGTGCACTTCCGACATTGGCCATCGTAAATTTAGGTCGAAAAGCGGAATATGGCGGTGGAATTTGCGGGAGCACGTGGATTGGATATCGCCGGTATAATTAATGATGTCGAAGTGTGTTAATGATGTTCATCATTGAGGGGTAGATTATACGAGAACTTCGTCTAATTGATGCCAATGAAAAATCCTTCCAAATTTTTGGTAAAAATTGGCTAATAAATATGCTCAAACCCACCGACATGACAATACTCAAATGGGTCACGCCCCGTGAATCATTGAATCAATGTCATCATCATAATTTTATCCATCTAATTGAGTGAGCTGCCTTGATTCCGGAAGTATCAAATGTCCCGAAAAACGGGCGATTGGTTCTCATTAAAGCGCCACCATGTATTCAACACCCATGACTTCTGGCTCAACTTCAAAACACATGTTTCACTGTTTCACGCCCCCTTTGACACTACCAATGTACGTCAACATTCACATAACTACATCTTCTGTCCAGTATTCTCATGAAAATTGAGGAAAAGAGGAAAAGCGCTGAAAGTGAAATAAGGAAGTGAATGGGAAAATTCCAGTGGCGTATAATTTTCTTTTCAATGAGATGAAGAAGTGGATGCGAAGTGGGCTTTGAAGTGTTACCTAACTACCACCTGCAAATAATATTGCTGGACTTTACGGACGAGCAGATAACTTCTCGTTGAGACGCCAACGACGGGAAAACATGGAGTTGGGTTGAATGAGAGTATCACAGTAGAAAATATCGTCTTTCAGCAAACTTGGGTCTTAAATTCTTCTCAGCATTGACGACGAACAATGTGAACGACGGAATTTAGGTAACTAGTGAACCCACCAAAAAGAATCGATGTACCTATACACTATGTACCCATATCAGTATATACAAGAAATGATCCTTGAGAACTGCACTTACTCATTTGAAAATTAATCTCAATAGATAAACCCTATTCTTAACACGATGGTAAGTTCATAAATTCTCAAATCTTCTTTTTGCTCTATCTATGCTGGACCAAACGTGTAATCATAACACGACGTCAACGACCAGCGTTTTCTTTCCTTCTGGTAGAGCAAAGTGAAGAAAACAGGAGCAAGTGCTGAAATAATTCTAGGAGTGGCGCTATGACCCTCGGAAATCAAGCCCACCGCTCCAGCCTGATGATGACGACTTTACTACTCTGCAGATGGATGCAAAGGCTTCCCGAAGGAAAACATCCAACTGTTGGAATTGTGAAAATTACTCGAGTTCATGCACAAGCTGAATATTAAATATTTATTTTCGATACCAGAGTATGATTGATTGTATCGCAAGAAGACTGACAACAGTTGAAACAGAATCACTGGATCAATCTCGGGGATTCAAGCGGGATAACGGATTGAATCCATTGGTGCGATGGTCCCAAGATCACACCAAAAAATCTAATGATTCACTCCGGTTCTCAAGTGGTTCAATTCATTTCCACTCTGATTCGATTCATTCAAAACGACAGACGGTCTTTCCACTTTGTTGTCATCCATCTCTGGTGATGTAGATCAAATTGATTCTTCACGCATTGGTTCGACGCGTCAATACAGATCGAATGCATCTTCTTTCCTTCATAATCCATAATTTCATAGATGCTAACCCAAATTTGAAACTAACTACCGATAAAAAATGGAAAAATTTGATCGTGTCTTAACGCAGGACTTATCCCATGGAGAAGACTTGCGTGCTGTCATATACCCCAAAAAACAATCAATTGGCAGTCTTTTTCATCCACCCATGAAGAATATAAAACACCGTTATAAAAAAGAGATGATGGAATATGGAGCATCAGTGGCCACCCTCCCGAAGAAAGACGCGCAGCTGTTGGTGAGATTTATTTGCGCGTTATCACGAGAAGAAGTGAGATTGTTCGGCGAATAAAAAGAGGAGAAGAAGTAAATCGTGAAAGAGAAAAGAGTGGAAGTGAAGGCGAGTTGAACGTCCCTCGTTCGAATATAAATAGCGTCTCGACGTACCTCCTCCTTCTACATTTGGCGTCTTATTTTCCCCCCACCCTTGTCCACTATTTTATTTATTTTCCAGCTTTATTTCGAAATAGGATAGTGGACAAGGACGATCTAGGTGTTCCACGGCAATTAAATGGAATTGAAATGGTGGCCAATGAGAAAGTCAAAGGATTGCCAGTCATGCGTTTGATCAGAGACCAGTAGAAGCACCCCCTCTTGGACGTTTCTCATTCATTTTAATCTCATTTCATTAACCATTTTTTTTGCCTTTTGCACTCCTCTGTGCACCGTAATTCTTTTACATTGAACTCGATAGACTTTCATTTGATTCAAACGCAGGTCTCTCCACTGGAGAATCATCCTGAGGGGGAGATGGAATAAAATGAAAAAAAGAAGAAGAAAAAAATGTAGGATCTAGCAGAAAAGAAGGGGAAACTGCGAAGCGCTGGGGATATAGATGGGGAATGAAATGCTGAAATTAGATTTTCAACTGGGCGGAGGTCGACGTACCACTACGACTGGAAAAATAAAATCACCCGGAACTTAATCCCTCTTACCCTTTCATTTGGAACAAAAAAAGGAGGAGAAGGGACAAGCGGTGAGATTGAGGAGAGAGATGGAGCATTTGAGCTTTAGCTTCTCGCGATATCTCGTTGAAGTTCATTGGGGGGAGGTCTACTGCCTTGGAGCAATGCGGCCCTTTTGCTCCTAGAGGTGAATTAGAAATGGAAAAATGGGGGAGAGAGGCAGGCATCATCGCCGGACGTAATTAGTGTCCACGAGACGGAAATTACTCTCGAGTCACTCTATTCTTATTTTCACCTCAACGGTTACAAGTCCCACCACTGTACTCGATACTGACGCACCGCATGAGTCATTGAGCACTTGATGCAATGGGATTTTAATAGAGAGTAGATAATTAGTTTTTAATATCTGGAACATTATCATGAGACTAACTGTTGCTTTCTTTTTAACTTCCCAATAAGGACAGATATTGTAATCACCCCGTAAATAAAATTGCGTCAGATCGATGAAGTTTTCACTTGTCGCGACGTCCCTCGACGTTTCCACGGCTGATAACTTTTGGGTGGGATGTCTGTGTGCGTCTGTGAGCAATTCTTGAGACAATGGTACCGCTGAAACTGCTCAATCATCTTGAACTTGCTTTTGTGTAAATTGCGTTACTTCGGAGCCAAGACAGGGAGGAATTTGATGCGAATCAGCCGATTCATTTATCAACAATTGAAATCAATTGTTAGGTTTTGTTCTAAAAACCGGACAAGATAAATATTTTTTAATAAATATTGTGGCCATTGTAGCGGTCTTCAATAAAAAACTCTCCAATAAGTAAAAAACAACAATTCTTTTATTTAAAAATGGCTTCTATAAATTCAAATTTCATGTTGAGAAGAATGTTGGTAAGTTTTAACTTGACTGTTATCAATTTTTCGGGTGTTAATTTTTAACTTCAATTTCAGGGTATTTTGTATTGATTGGAAAATGTAAGATAGTGAGATGGTTTTAACCTCTCAAAGTATGTAAGGTAAATTGATTGTTTATAATTGTTTTTTATTTATTTAATTTTGACATTATATTGAGTCCTTTAATAGTTATTAATTTTTGTTTAACAGATAATTGAAATTAAAGTCCTGAAGAGGAACACATTTAGTGTTCGAAACGTTGGTTTACAAGAAGAATTGTTGTTTTGTTGTTTTTTACTTATTGGAGAGTTTTTTATTGAAGACCGCTACAATGGCCGGAGTTGGAGGAATGAGACCAAAGAATTTTGATCATCGCGGTTATTATGGATTTCATCAATATAAATATTGTGCTCGATTTAAAAATACATATTTTGTGTTATGATCTGTCTCGCCGACACCCAACGTCACGTTTTTTTAAATTGTGATAAGTTTAAAGCAAACCAAAATCTGACAAAAAAATTATTTTCTTTGACTTTAATTTTTAAATTTTCATCATTGCCCCGTAACAATTAGAAGAATACTGAGTTGAGCAATTCCTACTTTATTGCCAATTGGTAACGAATCTGGAATTGTATGAGACGGCGCTGCGCTCATCGCGTTACGGAAGTCATTCGCCGACGAGGCACGAGTGATGGAGGGTTAAAAATGCATCTCACAGATGAGTCGGTTTAACGATACATGATCTTGTTCTTTTCTGTCATAAATTGCATTTTCTGTATAAAATATTTTACGACGTTTTTTCGTCAAACCATCCGTTCGGTGATTCGCTCCAAGTGGTGATTTTTTCAACATAACTGGAGACCAAGTTGGATTGGAGGAAGCTCATGTGGAATTTTTTTGTTGTAAATCAAAGAGCCAAAAATTACTGCAAGGTATGTTAAAGTAAAATCACTTGGTGGCCAGATAATCAAGTGATTGATGAAACCTGAGGTATTTTTAATAGTACTTTCCGTAACTGAGGCGAAGCAGAGGAACTCAATCGAAATCGCAGAAAAAAATTTTTCGCGCCACTTTCGAAAAATATATTTTGTCACAATAAAATTTTGCAAAATATCTCATGAATATGTGGATGGATTCAATGAAGTAATCAAATTCATCCGCATAAATTGACAACAGAGCAGCAATCTTTCGCTTATATCCCTTAACGCCTGAATAATTCCTGTGGATAAATCGCCCACGCCTGAGGCAGAGAACAATGTGATAATTGATGCGAGATGGGCAATGAAAGTCGGTAAAACCCTCCGAGGGCACGTGAATAAAGGGCCCTTTTCCTCACCCAGACATACACACCTAAAATAAGGATGGGAAAAAAAAGTTGACGTGAAAAAGACGGAGAAGCAAGTGGTTCCGAGGGGATAGTAAGAGTAAGCACGTAGCGAATGGGGAGAGGGTGAAGAAGTGGAAAAGGAACAGTGGAACGAAGACGAAGTGGAAGTTAGAGGTGTTCTGGTGCGTAGCCTATTGAGGTCATTGGATGGTTTACACGTTTCTGAGACCTGCAGAAACTACATCGCGATTTTCAATGGAAAAAATCAATTAGTTTTTCTTAATAGAATACTCAACGGAGTTCACAGAGTCGATAAATTGTTAATCAATGCCAGTGATGAAGAATCGAGTTTTCAGATTAGATGAACAGAGATCGATAAACAATATACGTTAACAATATTTTCATTCAGCCGATTGAGCAAAAAATTACCAGCATCTTTTTTTCAAATGCAATGCAATTAATCTTGATAAGGCGAACGATTATTGATCAATCAATTCCGCTGAGTGATGAAGGAGTTAAGGTAATTGTTCATTTTTTTCTACATCCATAGGAATCAAATGATTCATATCAGAATATGTTGTGAAAAAAAATGCAACGAGCTGACCCAAAGAAACCGGTTGATAACCGCTGAGCGCCACTACACGGGAGTGGGAGGGACGGCAGACTCAGAGAGGCCTCTCTCTCTCTTACTTATGTTCCCTCTGGTGGGGGGTCAAATGTCACACTGTGAGTCACCGTGGTACTACACACGATCCTCCGACGCCTCACAAGAGAGGAGAAGCATAAGTAGCAGTTTTCAAATGGTGTTCGTCACAACGCTGTCTATATTTGCGTTGAGCTATACGCGAGACCACTGAGGAGGCAGATAGTGCCAGTTGATTGGTACTTTTCAACTACTTAGTTGAGTACACACTTGTCTATTCCTTGTACTTGGTTGAAGTAGGGTAAATACAGAAGAGCATTCTTGTAAGTTGATAGGAAGACCATAAACTTTTTATATTTACTTGATGTTAATTTCAGGCTCACCAATAAACAAGTTCCGGAGCAGAGTACATATTGTGGATATATATATTAAGAAAACAAATAAAGTAATTTATTCGATGTGGTCCAATGCTTTCACCCTGCGCAGTTTCTCCATTTTTCAACCCTCTTTAATTTTTACCATAAAAAGCAGTCGCGTGTGCATGAAGGCATAACGACAGCAGTTCTGTGGTTCTCAAGCACCAAGAGCTGGTTCCAGGTAAAAGGCAGCGGCAAACCGCCTCCTCACTCGGCGCACCGCGCTGTTGCCGGCTTCACTTCAACACAGAGTATTAAAAGATCGGCAAAAAGAGACAGAAGCCCTTCTTCTTCTTCATCGCTCAGAAGAGTACCATCTAGCCAATGACCAGAGCACACCTCTAGTAACGGATGTTACCCGACTACCGAGTCAAGTCCACACCTCTTCCTCCACCCGCTCTCCTTGTCACCCCTTGTAAATGGAGGAAGAGAAGGCTGGAGCGCCCAGCTGATAATATCGGCCACCCATCTTCCTAATGAATGACGAAAAAAAAATGTGTTTGTCCTCCTAAAGAAATCATTGGTCATTCCCATTCAATTGTCATCTTAGTTTGCAACTTTTTGCGGTCGGGTGGTAAAATACAATGATTTATTTTGCCTAGATCGTACACCCCCCCCCCCCTCCCCCGGGCCGTGTTTTTTACGATTTTCCTCTATTACGAAAATGGAACACAGAGGGGACGCCAACGGCATCGCCCCAACGAGACTCCTCACCCAATGGCCGTTTAACGATTCGGCGGCGTTTCTCGCGATTCATTGAATTTGCAATGAATGGACCAACTGGATTATAACCTGCAACTCTAATCGCCAAGTGCCCTCTGGCTACAAACTCATCTGATGCTTCAAGATTTTCCTTGAAACTGTTCTTCAGCGCTCTTTCAGGAACCTCTATTTATAACATTATTGGAAAATGTTCGCCAGACTTAGTTACTTCAGGTGAATGTTCTTTCATTTCGTGAACGATGATAGAATTGAACACATTGCAATAATGCTTTCAAAATTGGCTCATGAAGAAAATTATTTCTACATAAATTTTCTAGAAGAACGATTCTGTTAAATCAATTTCATGGAAGACGCTGATCTTACTTTGATATCGATATGCTTAAGAATATTTTATATATGTAGAAAAATCGTTTCATGGAGTAAATAAAATTTCTACATTTTAGTCTATTTTTATTGGACTATGCTGATAATTAATTAGGTAAGTGTTTATTTTTTTCACGCTATATAGCATCCCAAGCGAAATATTTCCCATGAGCCGTAATTCATCTCTCCTGAAGATTCCCGGTTTACCATTGATTGCATGCTTTAAAATCCATATTTTCCATCTGCGGAAATACATATTTTCACCGCAAACATTATTTCCATAAAGTGTGGTAAATTTCATTAGTTTTACCACGAATATAACTTTTAATAGTGAGGTTGAAGGTGAGATTGTAGGTGGATAATGGTCGGTGAAAATAATGAACTATGAAAGAATACTTTACTCAATCAGGGGTGTTGAGATGACAGGTTCACCTGGAGCATCCAATGATTTAGCAGAATTATACTAAAAATATTTTTTCCCCAATGCACACATTTTCTGCTTCTATTTTCCAACAATTTTTCCTGCTTCACAACTTGATGACATGCTGTTATTAACTTAAAAAAACGTCTTCAATGTTACAGGTAGCAAAGCTCTTGAGCTTGCTAAAAGTTGTGTATTGTCAAGAAAGAAAATTCAGTTTAGGGATTTCGACATCCCCAATTGGTGAATATAAATATCAGGATAAAAAACATTGTTCCAAGCATTGTCACCAAGTAAATCCCCCGAACCCAGTCGAATTGGCATATCGAAAGAATTTTCCGAAAACTTTATGAATGAAAATAAGAAGTTCAGATAGTCAGCGAGTGGATACTTTGAATTCACAATTTCCATCCAGCTTCTTGAAAAGTTGTATACGTCAGTCTCTCCATCGCATTATCTATCTATAGACTATTCAGCTTT
Source organism: Asobara japonica (assembly GCA_026005395.1). Lineage (NCBI taxonomy): Eukaryota > Metazoa > Arthropoda > Insecta > Hymenoptera > Braconidae > Asobara > Asobara japonica. Next base: position 132,094 of record BQMI01000594.1, on the reverse strand, counting down.
CCCAAGTCTGCTAACCGACGTTGAGATGCAGACAGTAAGGTAATCTGAGAACTACCGGTGTCACTGTTTGTCTTTTTCATACAAGATCAAATGCTCTAGATGCTTATTCAGACTCTCATAACTTTGTGATCCCAAATGATATACTGGGAAAAAAGTTGTGAGTATTTGGTCAAACACATGAAAGTTGAAATGTTTGTAAATAGGAACTTTAAATATTTATCGAGTGAATATCAGTATGAAGAAGAAATAGTGAGAAAATGTTATTCCATTACAATTCTATGGGTAGTAATAAATATCATCGATATCATTTAGTTCAATGAACTGAATCTTATCAATTACCCAATAAATGAAGTTCTTCAACGGCAATGAAAGAAAAAATGACTAGGTCAAGAGAATGGAATTATACTGATAATGAAACCTTGAGGGAATTATTATCACTGCATTTTTACACTGCTCTCGATACGATACACCCGAGCACTGTACGTGTGTAGGTTTATCGGTTTGGCATTGCCAGAACGCGAATGGAGCACGAAATGCGGATAATGCCACCATGTAGTCTCGTACAGGGAAATGAGATACCACTTAATCTTGAATTAGTACAAACTAGATAGGTTTACCATGGATAATAGCAATTCTAAATATTTATTTACAGATTGAGTGAGCTTAAGAAATAAACAAATAATTTTCGTATTGAATCTCAAAGGTTGGTGAGACTGTGCCGCAAAACGAGTAGCAGATTCCACTCGCAAGGTTGATACCGGTAGGATCGTTAAAAATTAATAATAAAAAGTCGTTGGGTTCTACTCCTCCGACAGACATAAATCTATCCAGTTTATTCAAAGTCAAGAGAAGAAATAAATAGGCAAAACAATCATTCATGAAATTTGAAATATGAAAGGAGATACTGCATTGACACTGTCGGTGCCTCAAAACACTACAAAGTATACAAGTGATAGTAGGCAGGAAATCTTGCGGAAGCCATCGATCTTGCAAAAGCCACTCACGGGCTTATTCGTGGAAAGCCCAACGTCGACGGAAATACATTCTGGCCGTTTCATTCAGGGAGCCACTGAATACATCTGCTGAGAGTGTACATCGCGCCGAGAGGAGAAGTGTAAAAGCCAAACGATAAATACAATCGGGAAGAGGGAAGAGAAAATGAGAGAGAGGTGGATAGAGGACAGGAGAGAATGGGAGAAAGAGACTCTGTAATGAGGGCGACGTTATTCATTCGATTCAGTAAGGAAGTGGTGCACCCGAGATTTATCGTTAAATGTCTCTAGAATAAACTGCATTATCCCGTTGTAGAAGACGCTGCTCCCTCAGCTTTTATATTCCTCGCAATCATTGACTGTTTTACTTGGTTAATCCTCAATATTGGTTCATCAATCAAAGGGAAATTTGAGGACGAAGAAACAGAGGAATTAAAAATCTCAGTGGGAGTCGCGTACCCAATCGCAAACCGGTATGCCTCGTAATCATTACGAATATTTACAAGATAAGATGTATCCGAAGTGTTATATTAGCAACTCCATCAGCCATCACAGTACGGAAAATTATTGGCATTAGTTTTAAGTTCTGGAATGGGAACACACACACAACTTTTTTCTCTGAAAATCTCCTGAAGGGGATTCCAAGAAAAGTTTGAAATAACAATTTTTGAATAATAAATCGACCTGCTAGGGAGCTTCCTACCTGCGCAAAAAACCTCTTCACTATCAGATAATTATTGATCATGTGTAATAGATCATTGTCTAATTTGATTTGTTGTTCAACTCAGCAGTATCCACTTACACATGATTGGGCGTCAGGATGCCCACGCTCTTCTCTCCTCACGATTCCATTGTACTGTCACCCCCCAGTGTAGCTTTAGTAAACTTTGCTGTATGTGCCTTCAAAGAAGCAGCATCACACCCACCTACAGACATCCCCGTCATATCATTACACACAAAAGTTATTGTCTGCAAGTCAGGAGGCAATTCCCACGAGAATCTCGATCGGCTTTCGCCGAAGAGAATCCCCTCGAATGGAACGCACGTCATGCGCGGCCTTACTCATGCGAAAAATTTATCACGGAATATCCGCGCTGCTGGTTTTATAACTACATTTTTTTTATCATTTTTCTCCCGCCCCTTCCATTTGAATATATTTTTGAATGTCGGCTTGTTCTGATTTTTCATCTTCAGCTCAATGCGCGAATTACGCAAGAGTAGAAGGGTGAAGACAATATAATCCGGAGGCAAAGTTTTACACACCGAGCTGGTGGAAAATTTGCGTAGGATGCCTTGGTACATTCCACCTTTGTAACACTGCCCTGAGTTTTGGTGAAGGCGTTCGAAACACACAGTGGAGAAAGTCAGCTGTTGAATACAGTGCAAATGACTATTGTGGGGTATTTAGCCATTGAAAGTCGGCGGGAACACTCGTCGGGGGGTCTGTTAATACCCCGAATAATTGTAGGCATGTTTACTATCTCAAATTTCCGCTATTCAGTGCAACATTAGCAGAATATGTATGATAACCCATATAATGATAGAGTTTTTAAGTGTGTCAAATTTTGCCCTAAAATTTTTTTCGAGATAAACAACTGATTGCATGCGTTCACTTTCATTGGGCTCTAACCGCTAGATAAAATAGCTGAGAATAAATAATTTTAGATTTTGTTGTTTAGGCAGAAGATGGCAATTCCGTGCGATCCTCTTCGGCCTCGAAATGTTCAGCTTAGTGGAGTTGGCGCGTATAGGGCGCACAGACCTTATTATTAAGCCACTCGTTATACCGTCCGGTTTTGCCCAATTATCCTGCGGTTTTGTCTCTAAATAAATGCTGCTAATTCGTCTTAATGCTCGGCATCCGGCCGAGTGTTACATGTATTATCTGCACGATACTTTCCCTGAACATCTTCAGTGGATAAATGCACATCACTGTCTCTACTATTATCCATACTTAATGATATTTCATTTCCCCCCAAGAGGCGATATGTGGGTCATAGACCATGTGTTTATTCCCAGAATGTGAAACACTTTTCACTAAATCGCTGGCATTACCCTAATGCCAATGGCTCATAAGCAACTTCAGTATTTCACATCTACTCTTCATTCCAGGAGAAATTAATTTGTTCAAGATGATTAAATTGAGTTGAATGAAAAATGAAGAAGTCGTCGATTAGATAAGATTTCCTCTCTGCGATGTTATCCTTCCACCAACACCTCCGCCAGTTAATAACCAAGGCACTCATTTAATTCTTCATCCACCATTCAGATGCATTCGCGTGGGACGCAGTTTGAGTTCGCGAGAACGCATTTTATTACGAAGATGAGTGGTCGACTGGAGACTACGACAGCATAATAATCCCCTTGACAGTGGGCACGCCATAACCAATGGAAAATATATGAACGAATGAATCTCCATATCTGAACTAGAACAATACTGAATGAAGCGTATAAATTGACTGAGCATTCATTCATCCCCAGATACATACATTCTCATTTTTTTACGCAACCAGCATACCAAATAAAATCACTAAATCACTTGATTTGTCCAAACTAGATCAGGGAAAATACATCACAACTTGGTTGTATGAGGCTGCATTGATAAAACAAATTTAATTCACCCGGACTCCAGACGTATTTGCATTGAATCATGAAATGTCCTGTGATGCATAACACAGTATGTATTCTAGGAGCAATTCAACTCCAATAGCTACTGTAGTAAAATATATATCTCTCTCACCGGCAGTTGGCAATCTCTATTATGTATCGGTCGACGCGTATATCACTCGCGGGACCACAGACAATGATAGATCAATGCAACCCGCTCGGATTAATGGCACACACACACCTCACTTTTACCTCCACCCGCTCACCACCACAGTCACTCACCCCTTGGACACTCATGGTATATGTCCTCCCTTTTCTCTTTCCATTACGCCAGTTTGTACACGTGGTTGTGGGCAACGATTTTGCAGGCTTATCGCTCCACTCGTATTTTCCACGTAGTCAAACGTCGCTTCCTACTATCGCGTTTGTTTTGTATGCGCGTATTTCTATAACACTGGGTCGACAACGGTTGGAGGTGCGTGCCGATATGCGTACACGGATTTCGCTTGGGAAAATTTAATACGACAGGAGAATAACGCGAGGTATGTCACATTCCAATGGTGTATGGTGTACAGGTTACTCTCTCTCTCTCTCTTTCCCTTCATCTCTCCTGCTCCCCGCTCCTATTCTCGTTCGAGTATTCGAATGGCAACATTGTTTGACGACTGACAATCCAGCCCTGTCTGTAATTCGAAGAAAATAAAAGGAGATAAGTAAATACCTGGACAATCGTGTTCAATTAATCTTTCTCATTGTTGTTCTTCGTAATGGAATAAGAAATCCTGAATGATTGATGATGCATTGACGAATAATTTTTTTAATTCCACAAATTCTTCGTGAATTTAAGATTGGAATGCTGGAAAATTTAGGAGTCCATGCTTGAGAGTGGTAGGAATTATCGGCAGGTCGTGATGTTGAACCTCTGCCCATGAGTTCGAGTATAACCCTCTGCGACATTCGACGCTCGCAGATTGACTTGGATGCCAGGCGAGTTTGCCGAGGCACTGCGGGGGGAAGTCTTATCTCAATCCAGAGATTCACTACTGCACTGATTGTTGGATATAGGTAGACGATGAAATGATCGTCATTCGATAACACTGTTCATCATCACCATGCAATAACGATTGGCAATATCTAGCATCTCCATGGACTTGCCTCTGGCTCCCCCCCCCCCCCCCCCGTCCTCTCTTCTCCCTCTATGATGTACATTCTAGTTACAGCAAGACCACAAATGCTTCAATAAGGCACACGGCTTTTGCCGCACGGCTTTTGCCACATGTGCACATTTAACTGAATTAACCAGTTTCCATCATCCATCTATCTTTCACCCTCACTGCAATATATTAGCCTCTCTGCATCGTGCAATTTACGTACGATTATGCAGATACCACACAGGGACTAACAGAGAAACATGGAGGCAGACAACTATGTAATCCACCTCCTCCGGTACATATTTTAGCTTTGTGCCACATATGTGCTATTTTGCCATGACAAAACCCAAATCAATATGAACATACAGGAGACTCGTAACCAATTCAAATTCACCTCTGATCGGACGAATGAGTTCTCGATCGACACGAAATGTGGTGGACGTTTGTACTGGATAACGCACTCGCTCGGACCATTTGCTTGTATGTAAATACGGAAAACTCGGTGGTCTGAGAGTAAAGTCATTCTCTGTATTGTGTGCACGGAGCGCTTCATATGGGTGAGCTGGAATAATACCTCGCAATTACCTGAATCAACGACCATCACTTGATTTGCTTCTGTGTGCTTTTGAGGTAGGGTAGAGATTCATCGAATCGATTTTGGCATTTTAGTCTTGTCTAATTTGACAATAATAAATGAGGAATGAATTTCATTTAATTGAGTGTGAAGCAAGTGGATTATTTGTTCAAACGTTTATACTCAATTAGCATTGTTAGTGCTAGGTTATATGAAAAGAGTGGAGGTCAAAATGTAAAATCCAACGGAAGTAATAAATCTGGCATGACGCAAATCCGGCAGAGGTAATCTCTATTAATACTACGTGATATAGTTCGGTCAAAATATTGTAAGGACTGTAAAACTTTCATTTTCATCCACAAATGTTTCATCGCCTTTCTGCAATTCAGTTATCATCATCATTTCCCGCCCAACTGTAGTATAATTACTGGTCCTACGGCTTGAATATACTACAAAACGTAGGTATATTACACGTTGCTGAAGTCACCTGAGTACACAAAGAGGGCAGTGGGTTGCATCGTGTTTCTCAGGCAATCTTTTACTTTCCAATTCTTATGGATCCATCTTCGGTCTGGACGTGGATGGAGAACCTTCGAACTGGCGAAGGGGGGAGGGGGCAGGGATGGGGTGTTATAGTAATCCATACGCAGTTGCGTAACCAGTCTCGTCGAGCATCACGTGGTCATGGTTCATTAAGCTCTACCATGTATACAGGTGGTACCAGAACCGGACGACACAGGGGCCGAGGTATATGGACGACATGCTGCGACAACTTCGGTTCCGTGTAATTATGCCTTTTAGCCTCCTATTATGGTTATCATTTCTCCGAGAGATTGTCTCTACGGCATTCCTAACACATGTATGTCAGTCTTGAGCGGCTCCCCCAAAGGAATAATGTATACAAAAAATAATACTTAATATGGACCAAATACATATATCCTTCAGAAATATGTAAGGAGTATATAAATGCTGAGATGCTGATCAGGCCCTTTTGACACAAGATTTGTTTTTCTCTGAAAATTTTGTCAATTCTCTCCAATTCTGAAACATCCAGTGAAAACGGAACACAATTCATTTCATGGTGTTTTAAAAATCTAATTGATGGTGATTTCTTTGCCTTTCTAATGACGACGTCAAAACACAAAATTTATGGCTCATTTTACGATTATTCGTCTAGTAGATCTCATCGGAGGAATTATTCCACTTAATGACAGATTGTCATATTTATTTATTTGCTATCTAACGGAAATGCGAAAGTTTAACGGATAATCAGACTATGAAATGGTCTGGTAGGTCGGACAGCGAGAGTAGGTAAACGATTAGATCGCCTAGACTCGTACATCGATGCACATGAGTTTATACGCGAATCTGTGTCTCACCCGAGATCAGCGTTGTTAACGTGAGAGGTTTCTTCCAACTGTTGTTTATATACTTCTACCAGCTATACGATCAACCACTTTTCCACATATATATACCGTGTCTCTTGTGTCGATTCATTAAGGTCATCCTATTTGCAGGTATGTATAAAACGCGACCTCCTTACCCACATTTAGAAATCTCGTGGTGGACATAAATGTTGTAATTTCTGGATTTTCTTATTCCTGGAACAAGAACCTATGCTGCAGTAATAATGCATATATTAAATTTTGTAAACTAAGAATTTTAAAACCTGAACAAACGGTCGTGTTCGGGTGACCCATTACAACCACATCGATAGCGTTCACTTGAGTATTTTCTTCCGTTATTATGATTTTCCCCCAACCACCCACCCTCCCACCTACCCTCGCATCCACCCAACCTCTCACCCACCCACCCTCTGACCCACCCATCCACCTACCCACTCTCTCACCCACCCACCTACCCCCCCTCTCACCCACCCACCTACCCACCCACTCAGCCATAACCACACATACACACACGTGCGTACATCGTCTTGAATGGAGTCTACACTGATAACAGATTAGCTATTGTTAACGAACCACTTCGGTTGACAGATTGGAATGATTTAGTTCTCTCAAATGCCCATTCGTTAATAATTACTGAATTGAGTCTCAAGTATGCATTCGTTAATTATTAACGCATCATTTTGTCATTCGTTAACTATTAACGAATATTCGTTTAGTCGTATTCTGCAGCGTCATTCGCTAATATTTAACGAGCCTCGTTAATGACAACTAAATGCTTCGATCAGTGTAAGCACAATTGTAGGACATTTCTTCTAACGGGGCAATTCGGCATGTATCCAAAGCAAGGAAAATTACAAGGAATCATCACTCGATTTTTCCCACTTGTATTTCAGTCAATTTCATTCACGAAGCTATATGATAGTTTCCGATATAACTCAAAAAAATTCGATTGAGATTTCATATTTTTCCCCCATACAGGAAAACGTAGCCGGATACTATTTTCTGCACGCCGATTCACAGAACTCGGTATGCAAAAAAAAAATCCGTCAAATACCAGTCGTGCTTCAATTTTAATCGAACAATTTCATCAAGCTTTCTTGCACAGGGACGCATCCATCAGTTTTTTCACAATTTTTAACTCCGCAAAATTTAACACATGGTGTATTAGGCAACAAAACCATCAGAAAATATCACATAAATTTGAAGCGAAATTACTACTGATTACCTCTCCCCAATTGGACTTCGGTCAATCAAACGGCAGTGAACAGCATGGGGCTACATTCACATCCATTTTTTCTAGAACTGCCAATTGCACAAAATATTCAGCGTGGAATGCTTCGAAAATGGGCGCAAAGCATATAAAGCATCATCGGTCTTTTTCACGTAAAAAAAATACATTCCGGAGTTCTTGCAATTTTTGGACCGACGATCCTCTCAAACACAACAGAAAACAATAACAAAAAAATAAAATACATAGAACATTTTTTACGGACAAATTTACTTTTTCAGTTCAGCCTCAAGTATACAGAAAGGAAATCTCCGATTCGGGGAAATTTATACCCCCATATCGAACTTCGTAATCCACTCGAACCAATATTTTGTCTGTGCGATTTTTCACTGAAATCCAAATGGCCAAAATACTCAACCAAAGCAATTGATGAATCGGTGAAACAAATGGATGAGGAGAATTGCAAGTATTTTCGGGGTATTACCCCCTATTGTGGTTGCTCAAGCGTCTCGTCTTGCCCATCATCATCCCCTTGAAACCATGAATGGACTCCATAAAGCCGGGATGAATTGCCTGAATTCACGGGCTTTTGGTCAACGATTATTTTTCATTACTCAGGAATACAGGAGCATACAATACGTGTGAATTCACTTGAGGGGAGATAAAGGGAGGCATTTTTTTTGTCGATTTGCTTCACTCCCCTGGCTGATCGGCAATCGCAATCTATCATCCGAGGCGCATTAACTCGATGAGTGTAGTGATTCTACAGAGTACCTCACAATAAAAACCTCAACACACTTTAGATATTTGTCTCCATTAAGTTTGGTGGTTTCGTATGCCATTTTCGGAGTAATTAATTGTGGAAAGTAGAAAGAAAATGGGCTTGCAAATTCCGAAACCGCGAGTTAAGAAAAAAATCTCGAATTGCTTGAGTAGTGTCAGCACGTGCGCACACACACACACGTCAAGAAAAGCGACTATTTCATCGATCTCCCACACTCCATTTCCGGGCTGATTACAACTTTCCCTATCCACGAATTAAAAAACACTGGAATGATCTCTGACTTGGTGAAAAAATACTTCCTGTCGGTTTCATCAATTCTCGTGAATTTCCATGGAATTGAATTACACACAGACTACCCCCGTAAATAACTTTTTACGCTGAACAAAATAAAAGCTTCCCTCTACTCGTGCTTGCGCACCCGTTTGGTTTAGCCCAGACTTAACAATATTTACATCCACCGTAACTTTTGCGAGGCTTTTGGGTCCAAACGGCAATACATACAAGCGCAAAAACCCCGGGGGGAAAATTTTACACTCAGGAATATATATATCCACTCCCACTTTGTAAAATCGTTTGTAGTAGGATTCTCTTGGACACAGGCAAAACCAACCGCCGGATGTTGCTCCCCATGTCTATATATTTTCCACCAACCCCCCTCCTTGTTCATCCATTCGTTCTTCTCCACCTCCTCGCTATGGCAGACTCCAGAGTCCACCTATTCTCTACCAATTTCACTCGGATGGGACTATTTGAGGATGGGGCTGTAGCTGTTTCACGAGATGTCTCTCCATCTCTCTCACTTTTCCACACTTGGTGCGAGATGCGTTGGAAACTGAAAGGAGAAAGCGACTCGATATGGTAGAGACAAGGAGGGACAGCACTGAGGCTGAATGTAACTCCGGGGAGGGTGGCTAAGTTATGTTCCACTGTGTTTTCATGGTAAATGCTGCTTTTGCGAGGTTGGCAATGTTCATAACAAACGACACGCTGAGGAGCTGGGGGGGGGGGGGGAGAGGACATTATCCCGAAAATAATAATCAACGAGCGTGGTCATTTCCGTAGTACATTGAAGTGTCTGCAGATACTTATTGAAACTATTCAGTATTTGTTATGTTAACTCTCCAGCAGTCCTACGCTATGAGCTCCACCATTTCCCCAATTTTTCCATTTGTGATTAAACTGAAGCCGATGAAAATCGGAGAAAGTTTAAATTGCTACTCAGCATTATACAGCAGTAATGTATCATCTCATTTCCATTGTAAAATATCTGAGTTGAGAGACATTCAATGTGAAAGGTGAATTGGATCCAAGTTCCCGGGCTCATCCTACCAAGGTCCGTAATTTCCGCAAAACAAAGTTGTTGATCTTTGCAAAAAAAGAAGAATTGAATTGCGCACTTTGGCCTCTCAATACTGGTAACTGTGATAACTTCCAACATGCAAGTTGAAACCACGTGGACAGTGCATTTGTTATTGAGATAACGAATCTCAATTTTTTCGGGTGGTCCACACGCATTTCGCACCACTTGTTCTCATTGATGATTATCATTCGGCTGCAGATTTTTCCACAAGACAAATGACATTTTCCTTCCGATGAGTATTGTGCAAATGTAAGGGCCTGCATTGAATTGCCGAATTAAAAACTGCACTGTTGGTATAAAAGTTATCTGGTTTGAGACGAGTCTTCGTATAAAGCTTGTATGCAGTCTCGTGTACCGAGAGCCGCCCCATGTGATATCGAGGTCGACCGGTTCTCCAGCAGCCGTTAAGAGACATTGCGACATACAGAAGCGTTCAACTTGCCTATATATCCCACCAGCACTGTGCTGAGCGCATTGACAACTCCAGGAATTGCAAATAAATTATGATTAGTTCGTGTACAAGCGTTAGTCGTTCAACCGAACGATCACACCGGTTTCGAGTATTCAGGGAAGAGAAAAAAAATCATAAATGGGAATTATTATCCACGCAGATTGGCGAAGCGTGCTTTGGATTACAAGGTACATGATGGTGTATAACTGTACCAAGCAGGGCTGAAATGTTAACATTATTTTCGCACTGGGAAAAAGTTTCTTCATTGAGAAATAAAATATTCAGAGCGTTTTATTCAAATCGGCGCATTTTAAGGGAGAGTTTACAGCTGAAGAATGGAATTATCGGGTGAATAAGGTCGGGAGTTGTGAGTTTCCAAGAGGGAGTAGTTGGCTGTTGGGTTAGTTTCCGCTTTCGTTTACCAGTGAAGAAGGTTTTTTTTTGTCGACAGATTATTCTTTGCAAGTATTCCACTGATGAAATAATTTGGTTGAAGCAGAGAGCTTCTGATAAGTTAACCGAGGTTATGCAGATTAATCTGAAAAATGCGGAAACAGCAAATTTTGAATCGATAATGATTAGTTGAAGTTAGCTTGGATATATTTACCAACAACAGTTAATGCTTTTTATCAGTTAAAGAAATGATTAAGCATCATTAACTCATGAAAACATTTTTAATTGAATAACAAACATTAGAGATAGTTTATCGGCCAATCATTTTCTGATAAAATCGATGGAGGTAATAATCGACAATATTATTCCTCGATTGAGAAGGAAAGAAAACGAAATTACATTACAGTTGGAATCACAGTGCGATAAGGATAATTCGCACTTTTCACGATTTCTCCCTTAATCTGTTTTTAACCGATTACATATATATACCTATTAGATATATATAATAGGAATTACATGAGACCCGTGAGGCACCTGAAACTCGCGGACTCGCACAGTGCAGAGATAGTGGCGCAACGATTGAGATATTGAATTGTAATTACCCGAAGATAACGAGCGCATAAGGAACTCACTTTACTGTACGATATTATTCCAGTAATAATTGGAAAAATGCTCACTGCTTGCATTTATTCCCCCATACGCATTCAATTAGCTACCGTACGCGGAGCCCTCGCGCATTATTCTGAATGGAGTTTAACCAGATGTACTTGGCTTAATTGAAATATAAATGTTTCAACACTGTCTTATTGACTTTGGATAATTGTGACAGATCAAAAGAAAAATTGAACGTAACGAAAACACGTGGTGCTGAGATGCGACCACACTGAAATGTTAAACAATAACTTTTTCTGACGGGAATGTAATACGAAAAAATGCTCCATAATTGAATAAATAAATGAATCGTAAATGATTATTACAGCAAGAGCCAGCGACGATTTGGATAGAAATGGGATGTCGTTTCGACGAGCGCATCAGTCCGCAAATTGATTTATTGGTACTCCTAATTTGCGAAAGATTAACATTTGTTTATAAAATTGGTTGCGCCACTTTCATCACTTATTATGCCATAAGAATCACTTTACACAAATGGTCATATGGAAGGACCTTGGAAATAATATTTAGTTCACAACTATATCACTTTCATGGAAGTTATCATCTGACTGAAAATTTCCGTCGAAGGTTTTTTTAGGATGAGAGGACTAATCCAAAAAGTAGAAGTGTTAGACTTTGTATAAAATACTTATGCAGAATTTGAAACCATCCCACCGATTGAAAAACTTTGGGACGAGATCCTCAGATCGCAAATTTCATAATTCAAGATTGGCTCTTATCGGAAAAAGTATTATTGCATTATACAATCGAATAAACGAGGGCGATAAAAACTTGGAACATAGTTCGCCTTTTAACGTTAATTACAGTTCAAATATAAGAAAAAATTGAAAGGCCTTTGAGCTAATAGTTTTCACCGGTCCCCTATGGGAGATTCGTTCTACAATTGAGCCCCCCCCCCCCCCCCCAATTTCCATCGAGGTTTTAAAAAATTGTGGCATGTCTTTTTTTAGATATGTTTTGCGTAATTTGGTACAGCAACTTGAATATTTATTTGAAAATTAAATTTTTAAAATGTTGCGCGAAATCAAATACATATTGTATATTAACATTTATGTTTGAAATTGATATTTTTAGTCAATTTTCAGCTCCAAAAAATAAAAAGTTGTCCTAAATTCATGGTTTCATGTCTTCGGGCAATTTCGATTATCATACAAAAGGTTGAAAATGTACATTAAAACTAGTAGAAAAAAAATTACCGTGATTATGTAAATTGTCATAAAATAAGAAATAATTACTGCGCTGGTGAATGAATTTCATCAAAAATGGAACCCTGATATGCCAAGAAATTCTGAAGAATATCAGATAGTTGGCGTTGGAAAACTCTCTTCGGAGTTTCCTCAAATTTTTTTTAGATGAATAAAAACAATTTTTTTTGAAGCAAAAAAATCCCCAAGCATGGCTTTAGAACTGTGAAAAAAATATTGAGTCAAAGACCGACGAAAAAACATTAAACAAATACCATATTTGATACGAACAGGAATATAAAATTTTTTCGTCAAATTTAAAATGATTTCTTTAAAAATATTTATATCTCGGTACAACGAATTGGAAAAAACAAATGCAAAAACTCTTTACCTCCAAATTCACTAGTTGCTCAATTAAGTATTATGCGAAACAATATTAGCCCCATTGACACAAAAAGAAAGTAGGTATCCACTCCCTCTCCTCCGCCACTTATTCACCCATTTTTTCCTCCAAAGTGCACCTCATCATCGTCACGCTCCACTACCGACGGGCAGTTGATGATTTTGCTTAATTAATGGTTACCTCGAGTCAAATTACGATCTCCTTCCCCCTACCGAATGCACTCGCTAGGTTCCGAGCAACCCAGCCATTAGTGAGCGCGTTACGCAATTTGGCAAAATTGCGAAACCTTTGATTCATGGCTGGCAAAGGGGTGGTAAGGGGAGGGACCAGTAAAGATGCATTGAAAAACTCAAGTCCCACAGGATTCCACGCAAATGATATACAAGCATGAATTGTCCCGGGACACGAAGATGAATGTTTATTAAAAAAAACGCACACACACACACACAAGAGGAATATCCATTAACGCCTCTCCAGTGATGAAGGAATTACTTAGGCACTAAACTAAACTCTACCATGCGACTCAGAGAAAGCACTGTGTTGGAACATGTATTTCATTAGGATCTATTACCACACGGAAAAATACAATAAAAATCCTGATGAACAGTTAATAACAATTGCTAATTTTCAGCGCCCTCGAACGGAAACATAGAAGCGAGGAAGGGCAGACAACGCCACTGTCCCCCGCCGGACTAGCACGTGGATACTTCATCAGAGCCTTCAAAGCGGCACGAAACGTACGTTAAATAATTCCGAAAATCGTAGGCAAAAACCATAGCTCGAATAAATTTTAATAGCACTTTACTATAACTCCGGCTGAACTCTACACGATTCTGAAAATCCGTCCCTCTCCCTATAGTTCGGGATTAGCAAGTCTCTACTTAACCGAAAGCGAATTGAATTCAATCAAAAATTGACACTTGCATCAAAAAAGAGTTGTAAGTTTTTTTTAGTCTTTTTGACAACTACGAAGTATTTTTCAAGAACTTCATTAAGTATCAAATGGTATGGCTTACTACTATTGACTTCGAGAAATTGATCCATGCGCTCTTTAAAGGGACCCTTGACCAATGTAATTAGATAAAAAAAATTATTGTAATCTACGATGTGCTTGACAAAGTTACAGAAAGTTATTCTTTGGTATTAGTTGCCGAGGGATCGACGGATTTTGGTAATTGATAAAATCATCGTAGGCGCATCTCAATCTAAGCAACTCTCAATTCTAACGAATTGAGGTCACGTAACTTCTTCAAGATTGTTCTGTAATCGATGAGTGCTCTACGAGTCCCGATTATTACATTGGGAATAGCCAAGAGAGTATAATCTAGATAGCTTAGATATAAATTGCACAAAAATCTAATATATTACTATATTGCAATGAGGTATCAAATATAGAGACATTGAACATTTTGTTGCCGTGAGGTTTCTAGTAACTATACTACCCCGTGCATTGTGAGCTTAATATATTTGTTAAATAATTGTACTTGTTGCAGAACACCCAGAGAAAAAAAAATTGACCGAGGCCTCAAAAGTTGCAAAATAAGGACTTTAAAAGAATAGGTTGAGTCCGTAACTTGAGACATTTTCTCGACTTAACTCAAGCCGTAACATTTGGATTTAAGTATTGTGAACTGCAATTGATACATTACAATATCTTAATTTGAAGTAATCGAATTAGGAGCATTCGTGTCATAAATTAGAGCCTCTGAGATTTTTTTTTCTCTGCATGAACAGTAATTTTTTCCCTTAGACTTAACCGCTTTACCCAAAATTCAAACTGTCTCCAGAACATATTTTTAACCACCACCAATTTTAATGTTCCCCTCTAGCCTGATATTTAAGAAGCAACAAAAAATAAATAAAAAAAAATGTCTACAATACCGATGCTATTTTGAGTACTGAGTTCCCAGTCTTTCATGAGGATTTCTCGGGCAGGTCAGGATGACGGCGACGTGGATGTACCTATAATGCATAAGGATCGTTTCGTATATATAAACTTCAAATTTTTTTTAACATTGTATGTAGTAAATTATAACTCTTGATTTTTCTTCATTACACCTAATAATACCCATAATGAATCATCACGAGCTATGAGGTGATTCATCTTGTCAGCCGAGTATGTGTATTCTACAGGAGAATTAAAAAAAAAAAGAGAGAGGGGGGAGGGGGATTACAGGTGCAGTGACGTAATAACCACAATTTACGTGAAGAAAGTCTGTTGTTGCATTTTTCAAATTACTAATAAGCAGAGAATACGGTTTCCCAATTTTCAGGATATTGGAATAACATTTTTTTTTTTTTAAGTGAAATTATTTTTTTTCTTTTGAACGAAATATTGAGTGTGTACTCTTTTTATAGCTAAAAGTTTGCATCCTAGATGAAAAAAAAAAAAATGCATTTTTTTAATCGATTTGAAACTAGCAATTTTGTGTTTCGTCACATACGATAATAATTTTTTTGCAAAAGAAATCCAAATTGCTGATATTACATAAAATAAAATCATTTATTGATTAAACAACGACAGAATCAAATTGTATATATACATCACCCAGTTTGAGTACATCATTAGTGTCATTCAAATTAAAACACAAAATAGTCATCCCCGAAGTAGATCAGAACAAGATTCAATCAATTTTTTCCATGTGAAGGACCTTACTCGAGAACTCCGAGTTCTCAGGCTCTCCATGACTATGTTATATAGAGTCGAACAAATTAAAATCGTCGCAAATACACGTTTCAACCTGAGGAAAAAAATTCTAAATCTTAGGATATCGTGACGCAGGCCCTTAAGGGGTAACTCCTTAAGTTGTAAAACTGGGACTTTTAAACTCAATTCCCTCATATTCCATTCAATGAAAATTGAAGACCCTCGTTGATATAATTGATAACGCCCCAATGAACTTTTCCATTTTTCTTAAGTTATGAAGAAAAATGAATTCGCAAATCTAATTCAAGTAAAAACTCCTGACAGCCGCAGCTGGAATTCAAACCCGGATCACCCATTCAGAGGTTCCCCGGTACACTCGAAATTTACATTCATTTTCATTGCTTAGAACGGAACAATAGGAGGAGCATACATTAGAAAAACAGCATTGCAGCGATTTTTGTCAAATAAAAGTACCAAAGACCAGAAGTACGTAATGAACATGATAAATATGAAAGAGTCGTACACTGTGCTGTGAAAATAGGGGAATCAAAGTTTATAGCATCATAAAAGTCACAATAGTCCCATCCAAAATCCCCCCAAGGATCAAAGGATTATTTTATTTCATTGTTCAACGGACATCCCCGGGACTTTCACATGGATCCAGTAAAAAGGAATAGCAAGTGAAATCGTTGTGTATAAAATCCATGATGTGTTACGTCTATGCCGGGTAGTCAACCTCGGGCTGATCGTTTTCGTTAGCAAAGTGAGTAAACTTGCGCACACGTCACGCTCCCGGGAATCTTCGGAAAGCGTGAAGAGTACTACCCGTCACTATTGTGTATACAGGTCATAAATAACGTGAAAAAAAATGTTAAAAACGGAAGATGTGCAACCCTTCAGTCATCGTTGGAATTCGTTTCAACCAATTCCCCGGTGAGTTTGTACTGGCATTGTTATTTTTCCTTTTTTTTTTCTTCCACACTTTTTCATTTGTACTTCTCAGATTTGTTGTACACCACGGAATTACGTAAGAATGCACTAGGACTCGTTTCGTCCGATTACGGTTGCTCGAGTTGCTACCGAGTGTTGCCCACTGTTGAGACGCTTCGTTGAGCCCCCCATACATAAGTCAACATTTTTTTACTGTTTATTTTGCGCGAATTGGTTGACTCTTCAACGAGTATTCGTGTCTTGTTTGAATTGGCAATAGGTAATGGGTGAAGCCCCTTGTTTCTTTATACATCAGGGCACCTTGTTGCGAAAATTCAGTGAGAATAACGCAATTGAATTAACAATTCTCGTTCGCTGAAGTATGACGGGTTATAGAGAATTGAACATGCTGATTTGTCAAGATCTCCAGTTCCCCCAGAGCAATATCTTAAGTGCAGGCCTGAAAGGGTGGCAAATATGTACTTGAAATGTGACCGTACGCCTTATGTTAAGGCTAACTTCAGGTATTAGTATATTTGAAGTTGAGGAATACGAATATGCCAAGCAAATGCATGCGAATGCAGCAACTTGGAGTACGAACGCTTGAAGCTACTGCATTCGAACGCGTCAAATGCCCACGTGGGGAGGTCGAAGCTTGAACGATGAGATCAATCTTGGTCCGACCTTCGAAGCCGAAGATTGGACTTGATAGCTTCGATATAGCTTCATCCCATGGATAAGCGTAGATCAAACCAAGCTTAGTTATATTAAACATATCCAAGCTTTGTTGGCCCAGCTTGTGCCAAGCTTGGCTCAATCTTAGCGTTCCTAGCGTTGGTCCGCAGGTAGAATCCAATCCACGGCCAGTATTGAATGCATACATACATCCAAGCTTACTAGAATCATCCCAACCCAAGCTTCAAACACCATGTTGTTCTAAGCTTGGTCCGAGCTCAGCTTCGTTCGCTTTGAATCTTAGCTTTCACAAGCATTGATCCTGGATTGCTCATACCATCTAAACCCAAGCTTCTGAATTAAGGTTGAACTAAGCTGGATTAAAACATATTCTTCCTAGTTTCGATTTACCGGGTTCAGCGAAAATCTGTTTATTATTGGATACATATATAAATCCAAGATTGCTGCACCACCTAAACCCAAGCTTGGAAACCAATGTTCAACTAAGCTTGGGTTAACTAAAATTTTGTAGCTTGGACCAAGATTAATTTCGATGCTTCGACTACGAGAAACTTTGGAACTTGGACGAAAATGAATTTCGAAACTTGTACAAGATAAAGTCCGAAGCTTGAATGAAGATAAAGTTCGAACCTTGTATTAACCTACGTAACCAAGCTTATTCTCTAAGCTGGCATTGGTGTTACATTCACGTGTTCTGCACAGATTGACCGAGGCAATCTATATCTAATCTATCTAATCTATCCATCTAATCTAATCTATAAAACACAGCTTTGGCGAAGCTTAGTGAAGCCTCGTCCAAGCTTTGATCAAGCTTCATCGCATGGTCAATTGCCACCTGGGTAAGGGCGTATCAATGGCTCCAATTAGGCGTAGTAGGACCGCCTGGAATTATTTCAGTAATTTCTGGATTTCACTATCCTCAAAAACAGCAAACTAGTCTGAGTGAAGTAATAATATATTTTAAAAAATCGTCCATTATGAATTAGATTCCCTAGCTTCAATCCTAAGCTTTCGAGTAAATCCTTCTTCCTCATCCAACATTGAAGTTGGCACTATTCTACGATAGACATTTGGCGCAATTTTTCTTGAGTCTCACGGTAGTGAATGAAAAGAAATGCCCACAAAAAGGTGTGAACAATGCAGCCTCTACAGCATCAAGAAAGAAATGCGTTACGCGAAGAGTGATTTTTAGCAAAATAAGGGGTGAAAAAGGTAAAGAGAAATGGAAAATGACAACGGGAAAAGTTCCAAAGCGGGAAGTTTATACGCCAGCTTCTCCTTTATCATTTCTTCATACACTTTTTTTTTCTTTCTCATCTCCTGCGTTTTTTCCCCCCTATTTTACTACAAAGTCAGTTTCAGCGTGATTTTATGAGAACCCTGAATCGTCCCTTGGATGGGATCAGATATTGACTTAGAGAGTGGAATTTATCACTTTAATGAACATGAAATTAATGAGTAGAGTTTAAATAATAATAAAGAATCCTAAAAATAAATCATTTCCCGGGACATCCTCACCGTTTATCATTTTCACAGTCATGTCCATGATAAAATGAAAATATATTAATTCAGTAGAGACAAAAGTAAATTGAATTTCAGTAATAAAAAAAAAATGTTGCGATTGAAAAAACACGGAAATGCTCATTGGCCGTTGCTGTATAATTTCCGTGAAAAAAAAACAAACAAAACAAATAACAATTGAAATTGTACGGATATGTAGTCGTGGGGAATGGGGCAAAGGATTAGTAGCGGACAATTAACGCCCATGGGTTGTCCTCCGCCTCGATTTTCCACCCCACCAACTCATTTTCCCCAACGACAATTCACTCTCCACCCACCCCAATGGCCCCACACCAACCCCACCTCTCGCTCGCAATTCCAAGCGACAAACGCGGGGATGGCGTATTCAATTTGCAAATGCAGATTGCTTTTCATTTTAATATAAATTGTTCGAAAACGAAGCCAGTAATTACAGTGAGTGAGGCGAATTTTCCCATGGGGCTAGAGGGTGAACTGCCCACCTACTGTACATTTAAGGATGTGATCAAAATCGCGGAAAAATTGTTTTTCTTACTCACAGTTAACTGTTTTTTATTATGTCTATTATACAAAGTGGTTCGGATTCCACATAAAAATGTAGGTCCATATAGGCGCCCTTCATGAGCGGGGCCGGTACTCATCGCACTGATGTGAACACGGCGCCATCCATGAAGACGCTTATATCAAATCTCGTCACCCACAAGGAGACGAGATAAAATAAACTCGAAATGTCAAAAAACCGAACATGAAAAATAGCGAAATATAGCAAAAAAGCGAAACGTTTGAGTCCGCCAAACGTCGGTTGACATTTAGCAAGGAACGACGTGCAACCATGAGTTGAACATGGCACGATAAGTGCGATGTAAGACGTATGGCGTAAAGTCCCTTTTTTTTTTTTTTTTTTTTTATTATTATTTTTTTTTTTTTTAATCTCTATTATACAACAATAATAAAGTAAAAACGAATTAAATTTTTAGACCGAGTGAATGTCAAAAAAAAAAGGAATGAATGCGCGGGGGGGGGGGGGGAAGAGCCACAATGGTACATAAGAGCAGAATGGGACCGCAGGTGCACCCTTATCTCCGGCATCCCAGTATGCGCACGTGTCTCGTTATGCCCCCCGTCCCGTTGTGCCCCTTGCTCCCTTATATATTTATAGACACGAATCAATTCGAAAAATTAAAATGTCAAATAAGGAGGCAATGCAAGATAATGTTGATAGAGACATCCTGCTGCAATTTTTGGTCGATTGACGTTTCTCTTCGTTTGATAATAGCTGATAATACTGACGAGGAGTCATGCTCTCATCCATCGTTTAGTTCTCTACGTTAGACAGGAGCTTAAAATGTTTTCTTTTTCAATTAAATGTAAAAAAAATAGAGAATTATTGATTTATGAACAGGATTTCTTTTTTAAACTATAGATTATAGACGAGTCGCCGATTTTTCTCCGTGTTTGACTGTCAAACTCTCATTTTTTTAGGTATTGATTCTCCTGTCCTCAATGAGTTTATGTCGAATTTTTTTGGTTATACGATTGCGCTATAAATTCAGTTTCCCCACTTATACTCCCACTCATCGCATACACAGTTGATTTCGACCCTCTATCGGCGATATACAAAGCCTTCTTTTTATCACTTTTTTTATACCCCAGTGGGATTATTTTGCTGACACAGAAGTCTACTAGCGCATTTGAACGCCTCAATGAGCTCACAATACATTTCACAGTGGAATCTGGCGTGACACTAATAACCCATATAACACGGTAATGAAATCATAACGAAATCAACAATTGCAATGGGACGAAATGAACTAAGAGAAGATGGTCACTGCATGCATCGTCCAACAATTTCCCAAAAATCCTCTAACCAGACCAAGATGTGAGTTATTTGAGGGTTGAATGAACAATCAGAAAGTGCAGAAAGGATTCATTTGAAAGTGTAGTTACGGGGGTGACTAAAGGTTCACCACAACAACGAAAACGCAAGGGCCGCAAACGATGCTCTCAACTCCTCCCTGGTTGATCATTTGTATACATGTACCCAGTGGCTGGATATACACCCCGTGAGGATTCTCTTCTATTTCCTCGATGAACATTCGCGGAGACTCGTAGCTACCAACGAGAGAGGATTTGGCTTGGTATAGAATCGGATAGGTCACAACACAAGGGAAGAGCCGAGTGGAACCAGTCGAATTCCTAGCATACCGCGGGCCAACTGGTTAGCGAACGATTTACGATATTGTAAACCGATGCGACGGCGGGTTGCCCAACCACCCGAACCTCAATCTAATAGTGGTGACTCTAGGCTCCGGCCAACGGTATGCAGGATACTACATTGTTGCTCACCGAATCTGCCACACTGTACCATTCTCACCCTCCACCCATCCCACCCCCCACCACCCCTCCGTTCGCGTATCAATGTAACTCACTATGGCTTCAGATAAATTTTCAACCTATATTTCACCCATAATTGAACGACACCGACGCCCAATTTTTCTGCCATAGTAAAATGATTTTGCGAAATTTCCACGTTTTAAATTTGCGCTTTTTTTTACAGAATTAAAAACCAATAAAATTTCACAAAATTTAATTTCTTGAAACGATGGGCATTATTGAATTATTCATCCTATCGTCATTTATGGGGATCATTGGAACTTTTGAACGGGTTTAAAAAAAAATCCAATTATAGACAGTGGTTGACAGTGGAATAAAAAAGAATTCCTGTAGGTAATAATTCCGCACAGGTAAAATTATTCTATGATAATTATTAAAGTGCATCAACCATCAAAAGCATTTTTCACAAAATCATCAGCGCCATACAGGAACAAAATCCAAAGAATTTACCGTATAATTGACTGCAAAATATCTCGAAAATCCATTTTCATCCCCTTCATCCAAAATTGTCAGTATGGCATAATCCATACTAATGAATTTGTCATTTGAATACAGACATTAATTCAATTGTTCGAAAATTCTCGTGATGTGCTCCAATTGTTCCCCCATTTTTCTATAAATAAACGGGGGAAAAAAACCAAAAAAATGATAAATATAAAAATTGGAAGGGGACGGGATATGGAACAATCGGCAATTGGAATTCATTGGCGTTTCAAATGGACCCCAATAACCAGAGTGAGAAAAAGCCGAGTAATTTAATTAGTGAATTCAGAGAGTGCAAGCGAAACGCATATGCAGGTGTACATCGAATAATTGCGGGAGGACACTCGCTGAGCATACAAATAGCTCTTGATGCGCTGTGTTACTGTATGCGTTGCCACTGTCTATGGTTTAATATTGTCTATCCGCGGTTATGTGTGTATGTAGGGCTAGCCAGTGAGTACATGATAATGCAGTCGAAGGGGGTTGCGATCAGCCACGCGGAATAATGATATGTAATCGCTTCACTCTCGGTTATTCGCTTGGTGGGTGCGTGCGATCGCGCCACTGCATGCGATTGACAATTATAAGTATGAAAGAGACAGTCAATATTACGTGTATTAATATACCGGGGAAAATTGATACATTGCCAGCTGTTATTGCGTCATTTCAGTGTCGAGGAAGTGAGAGAGAAATCTTGCTTTATGACTTCACTATGTTTTTACCGTAGAGTCAATATTCTGCCGTGATTAGTCTTTCAATTTTATGATCGAACTTGTGGTTGGGCTTACGAATGGACTAAAAGTCACAGTCATTCCATTAGCCATTTTTTCAAAGTTTTAAACCTCTAATTTTATTTGGAGCCTGAGAGGTGAATAATGCGAAAATTTTGGCCTGGCTGCGACTATAGCAGTGTCAAATGAAACGTTAACGGAATCATTCAGCTGAATGAGTGCGACTCATCGGATGATGAAAAATTCTCATGTGTGTAATTTGCGAGCATTGTCTTCTTTGGTTCACATATTATCTTGATATGTTAAATATTTCGTTAATGACCGGTTCCAATCAAAAACATTATCAAACATTTTGGTAGAGAATTACATTTCAAAAAAAAAAAAATTAAAAAAATTTTCCCGAATTCAAAATTTTAAAAATTGGAAAAAAATCCCAATATTAATTCTTTGAATGTCAAAATTTAAATAAATTACAAAATATTCATAAATGCAAAAAAATTTAAAAATTCAAATTTTTGATAATTTGATTTTTTTTTTGTCCGAATTATTTTTGTCAATTTTTCAGGCAAGTTCCCGTTCAAGGGATCACTCCACTGATGATTCTTGAGATGAATTTGAAACTATTATGAGACTGTAAAAGTATCACCTACCTACACATCCACCCACCCACCCACCGACCTACGCATCCACCCACCCACCCACCTACACAAAGGCGCGCCTGCGTTAATAGTATCCATTAAATTAAATAGGAAAGTTAACGACTCCACCCCCCGCTTTTTTCCCCTGCACTCAATTAACAGATTTAATGGCGATATTATTCCCATCCCGCTCAATCTGAACAAACAAAATATTGTTTTTACGCATTCACTTAATTTTATTTCATTTCCGAATAACGGTGAATTTTTATGCCATTACTTGATCTTTCTTTTTACAGATTATTACAATAATATATAAATGAATACCATGATAGCCTATTTTACTCTAAATATGCAGTTACATTTTTATGCTAAAGAGAGAATAATTCTATACCCGTCTAACCCTCCCCCCCGTATTTTCTCTCTCCCTCTCTATGTACATAGTATGTCGCCAGGGGGATCAGGATGGGTAAATACGTATGTGATTACTTTTAATTCCCCCTATTTGCTCGTCCGCTTGTCCGCCGGTGGTTAACCACGTACGCCGACAACGTCGAGACCACCATATCTCGTTCACCGGTAGATTCGTCGTGTTTCATTTATACTGTTGTTTATATTCGTTACGGCAAAAGAATTTTTTAAAAACTCGTTTTTACCCCGCTCACTCACCCTACTGTGTTTTACCAAATAGAGTAACACTGTATCTATCCTTTATTTTGGGATATGCCATCAGTTGTCTCCAGCAATGCTTTTTCATTCGTTGTACCATTTTATCCCATCTTTCTTTAGTCTCGGATACTTTCGTTGTATTTATAGATACACAAAGTGCTAAAATGTATTGAGGACCCCAAATTTCTACCATATGCTGTTACGTGGATCAAGAAATCCAAAAATATTCTATAATTTGACTTAAGTGGTCCCAACGCAGACACTATAAACTGTTATGACGCAAACCACCGAAGTCGGAAAATTGAGAAAAGCCAACGATTCAAAGGTAATCACCCTAAAGGCTTAATTTCTCGGGTTATTTTTTGTTCAGCTTATACGGTTCCTTCAGTGAACAGCCGGAATTGGCGCGCCCCATTCAGGAACCCCGCGATCAGCCGTCGCCCGCGCAGCATCCACCCATGATTGCTCCCCAATTTTTACAAGTTAGCAAGACAAGTTATATGGCATAAAACGCGCATTTTATCGTGGACAGGAATTCATTCCCAATAATTATTCCTCGAGTCCTGACTATTGTCGCAGCATAAGGTCTATCGAGTTGACAGTTCTAGGTACTCAAATCGGGTCTTCATCGGGCTCATAATTAGGCGCCCTTTTGGTGTTCCATTCATTTTTTTGGTGCCCGCATAAACACATGAAAAATCGAGCTTTTCAAAATAGGAGCGTCCAGGTAGCAGTCCATCCCTTTTATAATGCAGGGTAGGTGATTCAGGGTATTATGGGACAGCACCAAATTTTAAAGTGACTTTTTCCGAGAGCACCTAATTCGACGATACTCGTGAGCCCATTGAAGTGTGTGCTTGAGTCCCAGATATCAAAGTCCATTGACTTAGGTCATCGGGGCAGGTGATGCAGGTGATTCAGGTTATTAATAGAAAGCACCAAATCCCTAAGTGACTTTTCCTGAGAGCTCCTGATTCCGTGAGATTCTTAAGCCCATTAAATTGTCTGATTAGGTCCCTGACACGAACGTCCATTGCCTTGGGTTGCCCCTGCAGGTGATTCAGGTAAATCAGGTAGCACCAAATTTTGAGCAATCGTCGTCGTATTCGTATTCGACTCATATGAGTTATACTTCACCCAATTATTTGAAAAAGTAAATTACTGACTTTTTTAAAGATGAAAAAAAAACCATAAAAAATTTGTTTTTTCTCTTCTGCATTTGAAAACACCAAAAAGCACCTAATTCTTCCGTAGGAGTTTTTTTTATTTGCATTATAAAGGGGATGGACTGCTAACTCGATGCTCCTATTTTGGAAACCGCGATTTTTGATGTTTTTATGCGGGCACCAAAAAAATGAATGGAACAAAAAAAGGGCCTAATGAGCACCTACTTATGAGCACGGTGAAGACCCGATTTGAGTACCTAGGACTTCCAACTCGATAAACCTCGCGGCATGGCATTTTAAATAATCAAATCTTTTTGTAATACATGAAATGGACCAATCGCCATCCACCACTCATCTCATCTAGGTCATGTATGAAATGAATATATGCTGTAAATTTGGCGTTTGAGATATTTCGATTTTGCTACCTATACAACTACCAAAAAAATACCTAGAAATATTTTTCAACTTTTCAGAATGAGGAAAGGAATCATAAGATATTTGTGAATAAATATGTCAAAGACATTCTGAAAAATATGGTTCCGCCAGGACTTGAAAATGACATCGTTAACATGTAATATTTCCTTCGTGGAGTGGCTGACGTTGAGAATTTATTTTCCATTAGGACCAGAGCGTCAAGGGAAAGATCGAGAGACGGGAAAAGAGTAATTAAGGCAACGGACGACGAGATAGTCGTCTCTTACTTTTTGCTAAGGGGTGAGTTTGAAAAAGCAAGCAAGTGAGATAGGTGGAAGAAGGCGCAGTTGAAACGATGGGTCTCGTCTACTTTTGGACCAATGCCAATATCCCAACGGTGCGTATACGACAAGACATAAACGCGTGCCAGGAACTCGTGCGAAACGCCTTACGGCACTTTCGCCACTGTGTATGCCATCGTGGACATGAAAGAGAGAAAGGAATGATGCATTTACCACTGCCTGAGGGGACTGCTCCTGTCCTGATGTAGCGTAGGTCGTTCTAATGAACTCAAAAAATGTCAAATGAAAATTACCAATAATTTCTTACGGTGATTGAAAGGTTATTGGCACACGTGATGAGACAATCTGAACCTCAGTAAGACAAATTACGTTGGAAAATTACACACTGCGATAATTTATGTAGAAACAAGAAAAAGAGATGCAAGGCATTTGAAGAAGTCGAGTATATTGCTGAGGAAATCAAAGGTATTGTACGAAAGATTTTAGCAAAAATGGTGAACAGGTAACATCAAATTTTCATTTTCAGGGACACACCAACACCTTGCCCTATGAGGAAGCCAAAAACCACATTACTCCGATAGCTTAATGTCTGATAAATTTTGCTTTTCTCTATTTCTGTTATCCCGTCCATCAAGCACTTCCGTTATATTTCATGTTCTCCAGAATAATGGTCACAAAAATCACTGGCACCGTATGTGTAGCGTGTAAAGTTGTAAATTCCCTTTAACACTCTGTTCTCCCTCAATTCCCAAAGTCATTGCATCTTTCATGGGCTAAAGTGAAAGGGGATGGTAGCGAGGGGAGATGAGGTAGGTGGCAAAGCGATTTTGCAACGCGGAAGGTTATCTTATCCGTGTTGAAATTCAAATCCTCACCTCGACAATTTTCATGGGCACCCAGAGGAAGAGTAGGAAAAATGGAGAGAGGTTCCTGAGGGTGCCAACTACAGCGAGCTATTGGAAATATTTTATGCTGGGAATTTATCGGGCGTTCACAGCCCACGGAAATTATTTTAAAAATCCGTTTTAACGTCTACGATAATATCACCCTCTATTACGATAGAACAAAATGACAATATTAACCCTAAGTGAGCAATTCATAGTCCTTTTGCCATTCCTGCAATTCCGATAAAATTGATAATGCCGTGGATATTAAACGACGATTTATTTTTATACATTAATCCATGAACTTCACTCCTTTTAGTCCACTTTATTTTTCTTTAACGTAAAATTAGCGAACGGTGATATCCCGATGTTCATTATACATATTGGTTCATTGTCCCTTCATTGATATTTTAGGTAATTTCACATCAATACCGATGTAGCGACACAACACACCCAAAGCAAAAGAACATTAAAACAACAAAAATTGTGCAATTTTTTCACGTCGACAACCTCGTAAATTTTCCACTCCATTCTACCCCATACCCAGGTAAGAGAAACACGTAAGAATCGAGTGGAATATACTGCCAGTCTCACGTTGCTTCTCCATGATTCAAGACACCAATTCGTGGAAACAGAGTGAGAATCGCGGGAGAGAAACGCCGAGGGAAGAAGACTAAGACCAGAGGATTGAAAGGGATGGCGAGCAACTTAGATTACGATCCCCTTTCTCGTCGCCACCGTGTCCCTCCGCCGCCTCCACAACCCAATCTTCCCCGAAACGCTTGGATGTCCTCGTTTGACACGATAGCATCGGGTTATTGCTCGCTCACTTCGCATCAGTACCCCGTGTGCCAGGGGAATTGAGGATCGGTAAGATTCTTCTTCCCTGTGCTGTGGGTTTATTGCCAATGGCACAGAGTTTCTTGGTATATATCAGAGAGGGGAATGGGCTCGTCCATCCACCCAAACGTAATAAAGGCGCAATCAATCACCCTCGCCCAAAGGTCAATTTCAAGATAAGTTGAACATGAGAATGTTCACCCCTTGCAGCAATTTTCTTGCCCCACATACCCCACTTTCACACGATCAATGATCAATTTATATCCGATTCACGAATATGTCCGAATTAAATCGAGGAACCATTTGGGAAACCTTCGGACGACCCGCAAAGTGAAAAAACCATCGACAATCAATAATCGCGGTTGGGTGACAAGTATATGTATATTAGAATCTTTAACCGATTTTCTGTAAGTTATCATTGAAAATGAAAGCTTTATTGAGGAAGAATTAATGTAGAGACAGAAATGCAATTCGAAGAAGCATTAATG
Source organism: Asobara japonica (assembly GCA_026005395.1). Classification (NCBI taxonomy): domain Eukaryota; kingdom Metazoa; phylum Arthropoda; class Insecta; order Hymenoptera; family Braconidae; genus Asobara; species Asobara japonica. Next base: position 104,071 of record BQMI01000594.1, on the reverse strand, counting down.
CATAAATTACTAACATATACAATACAAAAGGGGACAAACGCGAGAAAAGAAATGCACATGAAAACTGTGTGAATATACTTGAACTTGCATTGTGAATATCATTCAATTGCAGGGATTTCATAGAAGAAATGTGAGTCTCGAATTAGGCAATCAGGATGAAGTAATTGGTCAGTCAGTGACCATAAATTGCAGATTTCATCATTAGATGATTTATGATGTTTCATGATTTTTCATCATCAGTATTTACACATGTTTAGACGATGTGTTACAATTTTCATCGAACAAAAATGCGTGGACCTTGGAAATTCATTGTATCAATTTGTGATTCCTTCTTTATTTTTTGAAAATGATTTTTCCATTCGTTCTGTGGGAATGCTTCACAATTATGAAGGATTGCATGTATTAATTCAATAAATTCATAACAAAAATAGGAATGGCTCGAATGACAGAATGTAGTCTTATGTCTATAAAAATTCTAATCATGGTTGAGTAACCCATTTTTATATTCGATCGTTAACGTAAAATTTCTCCATCCACTTCTAGACCAAATTTACTACACGTCAATGTGTAAATTACTGCATAGAAAAATTTCTTAACTTCAACCATGATTAAATCCATTGATCGAAAAAAAAATCGGTGTGTGTTCCACAGATTTTACCGCGTTTCCGGGTGAAAAACAAACATGGAAAAAATCAACAAAAAAGAAAGTTAAAAATCGCTGTTCCAAGCGGACGGATAATTTGTATCAAACTTTTCTCTCCGTATGCGCCCGTCCACCTGAAAAGAGTCCATTTGGGATGAATTTAGTTTCGCGGATATTCACGTTTTTCCTTCCCGCAACTTCCGTTTAAACCAACGTTTATTTAAACCTGGTTATTTTCTCTACCAGGGTCATTTTTAACTTAACATGGAAGAGAATTTGAGCATACGAGGTTTGTATCTGCCTAGAGGGTAAAACCGATTGATGAAAAAGTCGTAAAAGATAATTTTCCATCCGCAATTCATTTTCCATCGCATATCAAGGTACATCAATATGTACCCCTGCATCACATTTTGTCGTGAATACATAGTGAGCTTGTCAGCCAAGTTAGAATGTAGAGAGCCATGAGTAAGGGATGTGGGTGGTAGAGGGTGAGGGGGGCTGCCTCTTGAAATCACACTTGTTGCTGGCGTGCTTCGGCACCCTCGATCCCAGGAAGTCGCCCCGCGTAGTCATAGCGGCACTTTAACGGGCCGAGTGGGTATTAAAAGAATTTACGAAGCAATCTCGAGTCCCGATCGTGCTACAGAACGACGGATAGAAGAATAAGGAAGGTGGAAAAAAAAGGGAGGGAAGGAATAAAATAGTTGAGGGAAAAAGTGTTCACTCTTCCCGGGTGGGAGGGGGGGGGGGGGGGCACGAAATTACGCTGACTTCTCGCTTCACTCCTCTACCTCTGCAAGTGGCAGCTTGAGGAGGACCTCCTTTTCACTCATTCTCATCTTACACGACTCGTTTAACTTTCAATCACAATTTCAAATCGAAGTACTCTGGGGGGACATAATGCATCAAGTTTATAGATCGCTGAGAATAATGGGCGAGTGAAAAAAAAAAGTAGTAAGAACCGAGGAGATTGTAACGAATGTATTCTAACATTGAGAAGTCCCAGACAATGACAAGTGACTTCCTGCAACGGAGGAAATAAAAGATCCAACAGCTTTCAATCTAGCCAAGGACAACGCAACGACATAGGACGAAAGGAGCGCCGGCTGATATACGTTAGGCTTCTCTCTTTTCGTATAAACAGCAAGCGGAAGTAACCAAGACCGATTCCATTTATCGATTTGCAAGCCAACGCGCCCCGTCTAACATCCCAACACCCCCACCCACGGGCCACTCTTCGACTTGCACTATTGGCGAAGCGATAACTCGCCACGTCTACCATAAATCAAACTGCCAGAGTCCGCTGTCTCTCTCTCTCTTCCTCTTTTTCCCTTCTTTACATCAGCCCTAGCCTAGAACTCGCCTTTCTCACCCGGGCAGCCTCATCCTTTTCCACCATCTCACCCCCGGCCCCCCCATTCGTCCATCATCCCCCACCTTGCCACCCTCTAGCTTTCCTTTTTTTTTCAAACCTCCCTTGCCCCTTCTTCCTCCCGTGAATTACGAACAATCGAAGACTTCACAGCTTCCACTCGTATTTTTCGTGATCTACGATGGATCAACCGTGAGAAATTAAAACGAAATGAGAATTGCAGGTAGTGACTAAACATTACGTTTGTAATTTTTCCTGATCCATAGTAAAAAAGAAAAATAAATGTTTAACAAATGTCAGTTTACAAAATATTATTATTGCCGCTAAGATTAGTATTTATGATCCACGTAATGAGATAAAAATAAAATATTCAACGGAAATCAATGCAAAAATAAATTTAGGATCATCAAAAACCTATAAATAATCAATCTCCCACTGGTAGTGTAATTTTAGTTGAGCGTTTTCCAAGAATTCGATATAAATACACGGTATAAACGACAAAAAAAATTTCTCAACAAGATGAGTACCCCTGGATGAATAGTAGAAGAGCCCTCCCTCTTTCCACCTTCGACTTAGGATACACCGAGCCAGGAAATGCACTTGACGCACGGGACGCTGCGTCGCTGTGGATGAGTCATCGGAGATACAGAGAAAACCGGTTTTGCCACAAGCACCGAGCAACCGTCTCTCCTCTTTTTATTCTCACGTTTATCCATTTCTCTCGTCTCTCCTCGATTCACCCTATCACGTACTCTCTCATTCTCTACCCCCTCGTCATCATACAGTCGTCGAATCACAGCCAACTTATAAAAGGCGGCACAACGCGGACATTCGTACGATTGTTACTTTGTATTTTATGCCGACTTGGTAACTTTTCGATAGGGGCAGTTACTACTTTTTACCATAAGGAGAAGAGCGATTTCTATCGCATGCATCTGTTGTGTGTGTGAGTGTGGAGGCATTTTCTTCTGTAGCCACTCTTTTAAGTTATTTTCTTTTCGGTACCCCAGGTGGAGAATTCGAAGGTTGAACGATGAGATCAATCTTGGTCCGGCCTTGGATGCCGAAGCTTGGACTTGGTAGCTTGGGCATGGCTTCATCCCATGTATAAGCCTAGATCAAACCAAGCTTAGTTATATCAAAGATAGCCAAGCTTGTGCCAAGCTTGGCTCAACCTTAGCGTCCCTAGCATTGGTCCACAGGCAGAATCCAATCTACGTCGAATATTGCATACATACATACATCCAAGCTTACTAGAATCATCGAAACCCAAGCTTCAGAAACCATGTTGTGCTAAGCTTGGTCCGAGCTCAGCTTTGTTAGCTTTGAATCTTAGCTTCAACAAGCATGACTCCCGGATTGCTCATACCATCTGAACCAAAGCTTCTGAACTAAGGTTGAACTAAGTTGGATTGAAGCATATTTTTCCTAGTTTCGATTTGCCGGCTTCAGCGAAACTTTGTTTTCTATTAGATTCATATATAAATTCAGGATTGCTGCACCACCCAAGCCCAAGCTTGGAAACGAATGTTCACCTAACCTTGGTCCAACCTCAATGTTCCTATCTTCGAAGTTTGAACCTAGATAAATTTTGGAGCTTGGACCAAGATCAATTTCGATGCTCTGGAACTTGGACGAAAATGAATTTCGAGGCTTGTACCGAAATAAAGTCCGAAGCTTGAATGAAGATAAAGTTCGAAGCTTGTATTAACCTACGTAATCAAGCTAGGACGAAGCTTATTCTCTAAGCTCGGATTGATGTTACATTCGCATGTTCTGCACAGATCAACCGGGGCTTGAAAACACGATCAACGAGCTTAGTCAAGCCTCGTCCAAGCTTTAATCAAGCTCCATCGCTTGGTCAATTCCCACCTGAGGCTCTTCAGTTAGAAATTTTCTGTCATGTTCACCGGTTTTTGCACATAAGTTTAATTTTTATAAACAAAATTGAATGCTCCCAATTAGTTCGTCCTGCAACAAATCATTACTGCGTGAATTTGAATAAGTTTCCCTCACATAGGCTAAAACAACACCATTACAATTACGTAACATTCGGGTCATTTATAGTACTCATTAATTCGGATTATGACTTGATGAATCAGAATAAACCAACATAATTGAACGTATAAACTTGAAATGACTACACTAGTTCTTGCCGAAATTTAATTAAAACAATTAAGGAACATACTTGTATGAAGATATTAAACATTCTACGTGTTCCAATGACTTGAGTACACCTTGTGCAATGTGTATAATCATTCAAAATGTGGGTCGAGCGGCTGTAAAACATGCCGGGGGTCGATGGAGGATACGACAGTGCAAAGTATCTAAGAAACTTACGATCCCATCTGGAGGCCTCTCAGCATCACGAACCCGGAGAAATCGACTGTGCATCTCCTCCCTTCCCTCCCCATCACGCTGGCCAATTCAATCGTCCTTATGACTCTTAAAATCGAAGACCCGATAGAATCTTTGCCCTCAAATTTTCCACTTCTCAATTCTTGTCAAGATATTTCTTGACTATTCGAAATTACTAAAATTGAAACTTCTCCTCTCTCCTAAGTTATGACCATTGAGTCGACTGAAGACAGAGCTCGGCCGGTAATTTCTCACTCCGTTCAGCGGCCACGAAATTCATCGCTGAGGTATATGCCGAAGGATATGTAGGGGTATACACTTATACACGAAGGGAGAAAACCGTAATATAAAACAAAGTAGGAGAAACGGTCGCGACATGGTGGCGCCGTCCATTTGTGTCGCATTGTTTCACGCACCTTCTATACGCCACAACTCCAAGATACGCATCCCCTCGTTTCCACTTGTGATAGGGTCAATGTGGAAAATTAGAAGGGGAAAAAAACCTCGCCAAGGAACCAAGAAAAATTGAGGATAATTTCAACGCTTGTAACAACACCTGCAGTGAAGAAATAATTTCAACTACCATGTACTGATTTTCTTGCAACACTTTTTCTCAATTAACGGAAAAAGAAAAAAAAACAATATATATAACGAGAAACTATGCGCGGAAAAGCAAATATTCTGATGCACAAATTCCACCGATCATTAAACTTGGCGCGGAGTGAAAGAAAAAAAAATTACTGTTAATTGTTCTTGTAAAATAAGAACCGAGCCCTTGTAAATTCTCATAATCGCCAATGAAAAAAAAATCTAGTGAAAAGCTGGGAGTGGGAGGACTCCTCGTCATTCCCTGCATACAAGATAATTAAATGCCGTAGAATGGCCGCTAAAGGCAGGGAGCACTGCGCCTTCTTGTCTGATATAAGACAAGAAAAAAAATTGAAAGAATCTCATGGGTAAAAATTCCGAGGATGCTACAATGTACACACCGGTGAAACCCACAGGCCAGGGGGCTAGGGCGGAGGGGAAAATTGGGAATGGTAGAAACTACAGCTGACGACGGTTTCTCACACTCCATCGAGACAAAGGCACACCAGCCATTGAAAATAATCCGAGGAGATTATATATTTTTTTCTATACCTTTAATTTCCAGCATTCGGAAAAAAAAAAATATGGAGAAGACAAATCACGTCGGTTAGTGATATTTACCGTGCACTGGGTCCAGGAAAAGGTCAGGTCAATGTCTACGACCGCTGGCAGTCCAATATGATGTAGCCCATCAATCGGATAAAAGGTAAGACGCCTCCTGTGTTCCACGAACAATAGAAGGTCAACGATCGATTTACTGGAAACTATTTTACCACTTTATACCTTAAAAATATCATCGATTTAAACTTGCGAATAGTATTTCGATGTGGTATAATCTCGAAGAAATTATCAAATGCATGAACTTTTGAATTGGCAAAGTTTACTATATACAAAAACCATTTCCCTCCTATGTACCATTATTCAATATATTGAAGAAAAGATATTATCGTAAATAAAATAGCGAAAGGCGCTTTATCAGTGCCGAGTAGCCGACGAAGAGTGGAAAACTATCAAAAAAAAAAAATCCCATGAAACACGAGAAACCAAGTCGAGAATACGTAGTACCTTGGATATCTCGAGGGTGTGGTAGTGAAAGAACTCAAGCAGGATTTTAGTACAATTTTCCCGGGTGTGTCCCTGGGGGAAACACGGGGGCCATAGGGTAACTACCTGGATCTTCGGTAAGATTTATTGCAGTGCTCACAAGTAGTTAAAAGATGGTAAGAGAAAAAAAGGTGGATATGGGAGGGGGGGGGGGGTGGAGGAGAGAAACATTGTCTGATAGTTGTGATTTGGATGCTAAAAGGGTGATAGCGTGCACCTGGTGATTTAATGGATCGCCTTCATGGTAGTGATACGAACCGGCTGCCTACCGCGTGATCATCGGTTGGCTGAGGTTAGGTATATCGGATAAAATGACGCGACAACTACTCGATTGCCTTCAGACCCTTCACCTGAGTAACTCAACACTTTACTTCCGTCTACACCAGCAGATTTAATCCGGTACAACGAAATGACGTCGGATGTAACCCACACCATTCGTGTCTGCTTTTTGGATGTTCTTTTGATATTTCGCATGGTATGAGCAAAACATGAAAAAGAAACGACCTAAAGTTAAGACAATGTATAATAAATTTCATTGGAAATCACTTTTTCTACCTATACTTGATGCAATTTGTTCACCCAAGCCTTCGCCAGCTCAATGAGAAAGAAATCGACAGCAAAAAAAAATTGTTAAAATACTTGAGTGCTCATCAGTTAACCGGAAACAGTGAGAAATAATGCTCGTAGGCCTTCGATAATAAGGTCGATTATAGTTATCATTATTGCAAGAGTTTCACGGTAGTTTCTCAGTAAGCTCGCGAAGGATGTTATATTGGTCGTGCGTATGCTGAGATATGTATTACATGAATTGAGCCTGGAGGCAATCACCGGATTGAAGCTCGTTGAGTGTACAAGTCTACCTGTCTTGTTCGACTACTCCTATTATCCCCCTTCCAGCCCCCCCCCCCGCTCTGCCCCCTTGCCCGTTCTTGTTTTTTTCGTATTACTTTTATGCGCTTGTATGTCATCGATCAAAGAGAGTATGCGACGATGAAGCAGCGCGGTGACTTCAGTAACGGACACGATCATTTATAGAAGAGAGAGTGGTAATTACTACTTATTTTCATGTGATATATATCTAACCTGGTGCGATTATCATGGAATGCATGGAAGGAGCTTCCTATTAATGTATTTTGGTGGTTGACCAATTAATGGTCGAGATCAGCAACTGTGACTTACCTAGAACAGATAAATTAGAAATAATATTTAGTTAAATTCATAAAGCAATATATTTAGTGTTGAAACACATTGTAATCATCAAAATTGATTATTTCGCATTAACACGCCATTTTGTTATTATTCCATCTAACTCCCACACCCGTGAGGAGCCATTGGCGGTGATCCAAGAGTGACTAAAGGCTCTCTCGTCTCGTTCCGCGACAATAAAATCAACAATAATCACGCGTCGTCGCCGCTATCTGTCTTCCTTGGTTTTTTTCTCTTAAGAGTTGTCTTTAGAACTCTACAAGTGGAGTGAATACTCACATGGCAACCGGACCGACGCACTATGAATCTCAGTCATTTGTCAATGATCAGTTTTAGATTCATCGAAATTTTTATATTTTTCCAAGGGGGGGGGGGGGGGGGGGGGTCCGTCAGAAATACCCGCCATCGTACCACAGGGGTTTCTGGAGGTTTACCCTGACAAACACCGTGGCGCAATTAGTCTCGAGTGGATCCCAGCCGTTGGTATTCTTCTCTTTAGCACTGCCAATGAAGTTATGGATAATGATGCAAATGGTTGGTTTTTTGATCAAATCATTGGTCCAAAGGCATAAGACTTTTCCGCCGACTGGGAGTGTGGAAAAAAGCGAAGGCACTCGAGGTAGAAGAGTTGCCTCTGTCCCTGTGTAAAACAATATTTTTTCATGCACCTGTGTGTGTGTGGGCAGAACTTCGCGCATGGTAACCGAGCGAGTAGCGTCGCGTCATGCATAATATATAAAAAAAAAAAAACGTCTTTTGAATGTTCTTCTGAGAATTAACCAACTACAAATTTCGTTAATGATATTCGAACGCAATTTCAAAATTTATCATAATTTTTTATATCTTTGCGCATATTAAATCGGCAAATGCTCCAATCAAGAGATCGGTCCTGAATTTTACTCGTCCTGGTAACCCGACCGTTTTCACGTCAATTAAGAGATAATTGATGCACTGCATCTTCCCTTATGATTCAAAGCCTGAGATCAGTTTCCTATTTTTTTTTTTATTTTATCACAATTTTGGATGGTCACATGTTTTTTGATGGCGACTGATAGAAGAGTTCCAACGAATGTCATCTTCCACTATGCAGGAACTGCTATTTTTGGACACTGATATTCTCTACAGTTTCAGGGGCTGCCGAAAAAAATAGCGTGCTCAAAAGTTTCACTTTTCGACACGGAAGCTTTACAAGGAATATTTATGAGCACCGGCCTTTTTTTTTTGCCAAAATCAGGCAGGAAATGTTCAGGCAGTCATGTCTGGGCAATACAAAGGCAGTCATGTCTGGGCTTCGGCTCTGACCCCGATCCAGTCAAGCGATAACCAACATTTCACCAATGATGATCCCTGAACGCCATGAGCACAAGGGTAATTGGCTGTACCGGATGTTGTATATGCACGTATTTATCCCATACAAGCATAGACAATACACGGATTTACGTTGTGGCTTGATTATCGTAAATTGGGTTTTGGTACTCGCGATCCAGTCTGTGCGATTTGAATTCACGTGGGATGTCCCTTGAGAGCGATATAGAGTGTAGGCGATTCACTTCGTACCTATGAATTGTGACCTATCAGCGTAGTAATGATGCGTTTCCCTAAGCTGTTGCTCGATCCTAGTTCACCATGTGCAAAAATTACCGTGAATCATCTTACCATTATTACACTGCATCCATACTACTGCATCAATGAAATCGATTGAATGGAGCTCATTTCATGTGTAAACCTGTTATCTGTTCAAACAGAATTTTGTTCAATATGTAAATTGACGTGAGTCACTGAACTTGACATTATCACGATACATAAGCATCATAAACATTGCTGAATAATTTGAAAAAAATTTTGTCTTCTATCATTTGTCAATTAAGATCTCCATTGCACTTATGCAAATGGTCCTAAATTTAGATCTATCTTCAGCAAAATCCACAATCATAATTGAGTTTGCACATCATCTAAATTGATTCAACATTGTTGGAGTGATAGTCTGCCAAAAAACCCCCACCTCAATACTTCAACTCATTCATGATCACATGATAGAATTTCCCCAAGTCTATTTCCTCTCCACTTCCGCCGAGCATATTCACCACACTCAGCCATTTTGTCTATCTACACCTCATGATACGATTGCCAGTACAAATACACGTGTATGGACACCCGGAATATTTACAAAAGTGTACAACCGACGTTTCACGTTGGTATTGTCTACAATGTGAGAATACATAATGGGTAAAAATACCGTAGGGGCATACAAACGCCTGTCAAATGACATAAGGACATAAATACTCAGTTCCCTGTACAGTACCAAGGTTGTAATTCAAGATATTACACGTGCTAGTTAATAAATTTTTTTTCCACGACAACATTTTACATACCATTACTGGGGATTGGCAGATGAAGAATTTACAACACCGGCGTTCTTATCAAACACGGAACCCGTTAAAAAGTATTATCTCATGACCTTCATGCTGTCAAGAGACATGGAAAAATCTCAAAAACCATCCGCCTATCGACAAATCAGAAAAATAATTTATGAAAGATATAATCCACTGACAATCTCAATAACATTTAAATTCCTCAGAGATACAAATTTATCTTAAACTCAGGTATATTCAAAGGCCATTGTCTCAACACAGTGAAACATTAGGTGGTTAAACGAACCGCTATGAAAAAAAATTATAAATAGACTGCCTGACAATAATAATCTCTTGCATAAGGTACTTGTTGCGGAACACATGTGCACATCTCTAACGAAAACATAAAATATGAAATATGAAAACAATACTTGCAATCAATGAGTGACTCCCGATACATACAAAACCATTTTGGATAAATTTCCTTGATTATGTGTATCGACAAGAAAAGGGCCCACTTTGTCGCATTCAGTCTCTACCATGTACACATTTCCCTCTTTCCATTTCCATTTTTTTATGGAATATATACATTTAAATTTTAAGCCCTTAATTATTAACAAATCTTAATTAAAATAAAAAATATTTATTTCATTGCCGAGGGCCGAACACTAATTTCCTATATGGTTAAGCTAAACATCGGTAATTATTGTTCCCGGATTAAATCTACAAATAAATTAGCATTATCCACATCGGCGAGATAGCAACATATTCCTCGCGAGGGGCTAATCGCTGATGCATTATTGACTCCTGATAGTTTTCAAGGTTAAGTGAAAGAGTATATTTATATGGGTAAAGGAAGCCCGGAGCCAATTGAACCGAAGGATTGAAAGAAGCCGCTTTACATATGCAGTGGAAAAAGAGCCTTCTCCCCCAACATCCTCTTTCCCCGCTTTATGCTGGCCCGCGGGTGTATTTCCTTTAGGTCGCTTGATATCGATGCTGCTGCGAGTGCACCGGTTTTATAATGCCTTTGGCCATGCGATACCAAGAGCAGGGGTTGGGGTAGAGGGAAAACACTCGACTATTTTAACCGTAAAATAACTCAGTCCGGTGTCCTGGGGTCCGAAGAGGTAGCTCAGCATGAGCGAGATATACAGGAGGATTGGCGCTGTGGAGTGAGAGGAGAAAAGCCCCATGATATGTTGCACCTAAAGATAGAGCGCCCTAAACAACCATAAACCTATTTACTCCTATTGCCATACTGTCTCCCCTGAACAAACTTTCTTTTCCTTTTTTTTTTTTTTACTCAGTTTGCACATCCTTTCTATTTGAGGCCACATCTAATTTCGACCGACTGAAGGTATTCTGGGAGAACAAGTTAAAAGTGAATTCAATGGAGAATGAAAATCGAAGCTCGAGATGGCCAATTTAGTTTTCGAGATATTCGTGTTTTTTTGATGTTGCACCGGAACAAATTACCCAGAAATTTTTTCTATGTGGTCGAGCCGGGTCGCGCTACTGCTGAACATCGCTAAATGTCGTTGGACAGTGTAGAAGACAACATGTTAATATATATATACAACCGTATATATAATATATATATATATATATACGGATACCACGGCGACATGACCAAAAGTCGCAGGACCGCGTGGCGTAACTACCGACAGGTTGACCATTTCGTATCACGCTATCTATCGATCCCTGCTGTGGGTTATCTCATTCGAAACCCCTGTCTTCTTTATGTAAGGATACTGATTACCATGTATCGCAGTACAACATAAAATTGACATGAAATCTTCCATGGATTACAATCTTTCAAGGTGTGAATTTTTCAACTGGACTTAACCGTGCCCTCCGTGTTTACATGCAAAAAGTTAGTGAAGACGGCGAGAAGATGCCTCAGGTAGCCAGCTAAGACATGTTTCTCTATAGTAAAAAGGACGGACCAAAGAAAATATCGATATATATCGAACCCGAACTCGTGTACCTAAAGAGTTACTCTGAAATGAACATCATCGGCCACAAAAATGTATTTAAATCTTCTGAAAATCTCCAATGTCTCCATTGACGTAGGATAACAAAAGCTACGTATATATATCCAACTTGGCAAATTTATGTCGCACTCCATAACCGACGAAGTAACAATATTCAAAAACCGTACAATGACCGCGAATTTTTTTCAAGCCGCTGTAAGCCCCTTCGCTATAGCATCCCATTTTCCATGGCCAAATTATCCATCACCTATGATGGAAACATTCATTATAAATAAGGTAGTGCGGAATTGATGGACAATAAGTGATTCATTCCGCTCATAAATGTCGATAGATATTCATCTCTCTGAGCGATTACTGTCCATTAACAGTGGATAAGATTGAAAATCGCAGTGCTAATTGTGCTTCGTTAATGTCTTTTAAAGTGACGGAAAAGAGGAAAGCCACGAGAAAAAAAAGTAATTTTTGTTTGCTTGAACAAAAGGCAGGAGCGCCACTAATTGCGCAAATGTCTCTTTGGTGGTAAAAACGAGGGAGAGAGAAAGAGAGAGAATACGGTGACACGGGGACACTGAGGAGTATATTCATTTTCTGCGAAAGCGAAACAGTAATCTCGGGGTTAACGGTAACGGCACTTCCGAAATCTAATCACCAGACATTTACCAACGGTTGGACGGTGTACAAGCCCACACAGCACGAGGAAAACCCAACGGGCCACAAGAAAATTTCTTCGTCGTTAGGGAAAATGACTTTCCCGATGGTCGTTGTCGCTTTTGTGATAACTGCCATTTCGCTTCATTTCCGTGGTACTCGTTTCGGTACCATAAAAACAAGTGTTCATTGAAAATTTGCATAAAATTAATTGAAAAGAACACATTTACGTCTGGTCCACTTCATTAGAAAAATCAACCTATACAGCGTCAAATAACACCAATAAACCTTGCATAAGAATCAATTAACCATCGAAGCGTCAAACTGAAATGAAGTGAAATTAATTTACAGTCAGCAAATGATGGTTGGTATATGTCAGAGTGAAACGTAACTGGGATACATATCGAAAAATCTCGGAGGCATATCAATGCGTCACTCGACTCGCAACTCAATCATCCCAAACATACAAGGCCAGGGGTGATTAATTCCCAGAGTTGGCCTCACAGTTGCCCGATTGTAGCCGATAGCAAGGATGAGACTTTCGTTGGCGAGATCATCCATCAGTCCCTCCCCCCAACCACCCCCCTCATTTTTCGACTCTCAAACTATTTTTTTATCGCTTATCCATTTACCCGACGTGATCCATAAATCCATAAACTGAATTCTAAGGTAGCCATTTATAGATCGCACCAATAACTTGCCAATGAAAATTTATTTAGCAGCAGGTGCATTTACGCAAAATTATTAAAAATAATATTTCATAGAGAAATCGCGTCACCGCAAAAACTATTTTAATTCTAATAACATTTTTTGAAAGTGAGGAACAACATTCACGACAAGCCTTTTCTCTATGTCCACCGTTTTTCATGATCAAACAATATAAATGACTGCAATTGTTAATAAACAACAGATGACCAGACCAATCTAACCAAACTCCTTGCTACCCTCCGCTTTGGCGAAATGTGAGTTGAAACATATCCACACACCCACACATCCATACAGTTTACCTAAAAAAAAGTATCAACTTTCATCGATTTGCCATATTTAACTTTCGAGGTGATTACAATACCTTTTCCCGTGGAGGAGCCAACAAGAAAATTACTCGCACTTCAGGAGCGCTAATTAAATACAAACACACGTGAGTTGAAATCCAATAGATAAATACTCGGTGAGAAGGTTTCTTATCACGTGATAAATAAACATAATGGATCGATGGATTTCATTCAGCGGTTTGGCGAGTCCAACGATCAAAGAGTATCTTTCATGGGACATTAAATCCATTTTATGAATCCGTAAAGATCGGACATTTATTGCTAGCCTCTCTCGTACACGGAAAGTACGAAGGGGGGGGGGGGGGGGGACGCCAATTAAGCGGACCTTTAAGTGGTGGGTGTTCCCCATCTCCTAACGAACAAACTCGGCGAAGCCCCAATGAAGCGGCTCAAGTCGTTGAAAAAGGAAACGCAGAAAAAGAAGATAAAAATCTCATCGAACCTCTGAATCTCTGAGCCATTAGCATTGAGAACCCCTGCTGCGAAGGCTTCGACCAAGAAGAGGGCTGGAGGAGAGGAGTACAGGAACTGTATGTTTCGTGAGCCCCACGCTACACCTTCAGGGAAAATAAAAGAGAAAAAAAAAGGTGGACGATTATGGAAATTGTTTCTTCCATTAAGAAAACTCCACCAATTTTTTCTGATCTCCCTGAAAATTTGAATGATCCCTCGCGTGACTACGATATAACGCCTATAATTAGCCTCCTTTCCTCAGCTGAGGCATTAATCTCCGTAGAAATGTGATTGAAACATTTTCAAATACAATAAATGTAGGTTTCATGTGCAGCGCAAGTTATTAATACATATATAGCTTTGTACCTCTGAGAGCAATAAAAAAAATCATTCTGAAATTGGCAAACAAAAATTTGGGGTAAATATTATGGAGTATTTTGACACGTATGAAGTGAACTGGGTATCTGTTAAATAGTAATATTTCAAAAAGGCATATTGGTTAGCCAAAAAAAAATACAATTTCCTGAAAAAACGTATGAACGATGTGTTTGTTGAACAATTTAATACAAACTGCTTTTCTATATCCCAAATAGTTGGATGGAAATTCGGAGATCATAAAATATATCCCGATGGTGTGATGTAATAGACGTAAGAGTTCTCATCTGATTGAATTGATTCGAAAGCTAAGTTTATAATAAGTTAAATAATACTTATAAACTGTAATTTTACTATTCAGTAATTTGTTGCCGTCAATTATAATAAATCAATTCTTTACTCCAATAAATAAGATATTGTATAGATGAATTAATTTTATAATGAATGATACAACCCCCAACTCCATAATAATAAAACAATCCCATAAACAATAGGTGGGAATTGGCCTTGCGATGAAGCCTGATCAAAGCTTGGATGAGGCTTAACTAATCTCGGCCAAAGCTGTGTTTTGAAGCCTCGGTCAATCTGTGCAGAACATGCGAATGGAACACCAATCCCAGCTTAGAGAATAAGCTTCGTCATAGCTTGGTTACGTAGGTTACAAGCTTCGAGCTTTCATTCAAGCTTCGGATTTTATCTTGGTACAAGCCTCGAAATTCATTTTCGTCCAAGTTCCAAAGTTTCTCATGGTCGAAGCATCGAAATTATTCTTGATCCAAGGTATAAAATTTATCTTGGTTCAAACTTGGAAGATAGGAACATTGAGGTTGGCCCAAGCTTAGTTGAACATTCGTTTTCAAGCTTGGGTTTAGGTGGTGCCGCAATCCTGCATCTATATATGAATCCAATATTAAGCAGTTTCGCTGAAGCCGGCAAATCGAAATTAGGAAAAATATGCTTCAATCCAGCTTAGTTCAACCTTAGTTCAGAAGCTTGCATTTAGATGGTATGAGCAATCCGGGAGTCATGCTTGTTAAAACTAAGATTCAAAGCTAACAAAGCTGAGCTCGCACCAGGCTTAGCACAATATGGTTTCTGAAGCTTGGGTTTGGATGATTCTAGTAAGCTTGGATGTATGTATGCATCCAATATTGGACGTAGATTGGATTCTGCCTGTGGACCAACGCTAGGAACGCTAAGATTGAGCCAAGCTTGGCACAAGCTAGGCCAACTAGCAACATATTGCCATAAAAGCTCATGTATAGAACACACATTCCCATTCTTCTGATTAATTGTCCTGAACGGTTTTTCCGATTCATTCCTTCGAACAGAATATTCGCCAATTGCTATCGAATCACCGCTGTCTGCTGACATGAACCACGGTCCATCGTTTGAATCCACTTTGGTAGACAGTTTGCTAATAGTCACACAATCGATGTGGACTCACTGTTGTCTAGTTCAGCTATCGGATGGTTCACTATCAGTAAACATTCTAGTTGGATCACCATTGACATCACAATGAAAGATCTGGTTACTGAATCCTGAACACTCCTGACATTGATGAAATTTTCAACACTTCGGCGGTTTTAACAGATATTGTGCACCAATGGAAGAAACGAGGCGATTCCTTGGCTGCACCTCGGGCTAAAAGGCTGCAGGAAACATGATATCCAAAATGAATTTGTACTGAATTAAAATTTGAATTAAAAGTTGTAACCCGAAATTTGTTTTGGTGTAACAATAGCATTTGAGGGACAGGTACAAATTACTTCGACTCCGATATTCCCAAGTGGATAAGCATTAAGCTCAGCACTTCCGGCAAATACCAGACTTAGGGCAAAGCGTTATATACAGATGTATAAATTCTACCTATGAGAATCTTTGCAATCGCCGATTTTAAATGCATTATCCAAACGCGTGCCCATGCAACAGTGTACTCATGGATTTTCCTCAATCCGAAAACCATCGTTCCTCAGGAAATCAGTGAATGAGCAAAAACCTTGAGATCCCGTGCCCTCGGAACTCCTAATTTTCCTTCACCCCCCCCCCCCTCCCCCTACGGCATCAGCGAGAAAATGTGTTTATAATGCACTGAAGTACAGTTGACTCGTAGTGTAGATGCCACGAATGAATCGCTATCGTTAGCACGTACGGATGACGCCAGTAGTGCATTTCGTGCTGGTGTAACTTCAGCCATCACACGTGCAATGAGAAACGACTGATATTTACGAGAAATTTCAATCAGTCTGCCATAACAATTATTATTCTCACTGGATAAAAGTTCAATTTGAACAATTAAACAGGAGAGAGGAAGAGTCAGCGAGAGAAGAGATAGAGAGAGAGAGAGAAATTGCAATAAAATACAATTCAACAACAAAAATTCGTCTGGTCGAGTTATTCCACTGCGTTCACTAATTAACGTACCAACAATTTCGTTAACTCCACATTTTATTCCACATTTCATTTACTCAACAGTAAACGTACCGGAACCACTATACTTCCATCCATAAATATCAAACGTGCATTCAAATATTCATTAAAAGGAAAATCGTTTGTACAAGTGACCTGAAGTGAATCTAGAGCATAAAAAAAAAATGGAAAAAATTGAATCCCATTAAACGCAAGTTTTCATGACTCTATAATCGCTGAATAAATTAATTCAGACCCAGCGGGTTGCTTATCAAGGGAGCCTTTCGCACACGTGCGGCGCACAATCTAACGCGAATTGGAAATAAAACCGGAGTTGAATAACGGGTCCAGGGGAACCGGTAAGACTCACTCGAAGGACACTATCAAATCCGCATATTATGCCATACCGGTGAGTGTGCCTGAAGGTCCTCCAATGACCAAATAGCCTAATGCAGAGTATGAGAAAAAAAAAAAATAAAAAAAAACACGAGATGATGGAGATTCATCTGCACTCACTCCACCACTTCTGTGAAATTCAGTATTGCATTTTGCATGAATTAACTGAACTAAGGATTTCATGAAAATGTACCTGCTCAACTCGACCTCGTAAAATACATGGTGAGAAAAAAAAAATCAACAGAGGGAGAGAGAGAGGGACAAACGTTGCACAGCTGATTAACGATCTCGCGTGTTAGACCGTATAACAGTCTGATTGTAATTTAGCTTCAAGACTCCTCAGTGCACATTTAGCATTAGTTTTTCACTCAATGATTTCCAAGAAGCCGAATGAAAGTACACAGAATTACAAATTCATATTTTTAAACTAATGAGAATTATTTATAACCCAGATTGAGGTAGAAGTTGGCCTGAAATTTGGCAAATATTTGTTTTTGGCTCACATTAGGAACAACTCTGGGGGGGAAGTTGGTAGTTTGATCGTAACGATAATACTCGAAGTTTTCATTGATACGTGACTACAAGTCAAATGTTATGAAATGCATCGTGCGATGCCTTGTACCGTTTCAAATGACGTCAGTCAAGTAGACCCGTGTTTATGCAACACCTGAGGATGAGCAGAAATATTGCAAACGTTTAATCACAGCAGTTGCCTTTATCATTTTTTTTTAACCTTTTTTCTCCCTTTCATTTATGCTTGATAGGCTGCCTCTTCATTTTGTAAAAATTGATGCGCATGAATTTAATAGCGATAGCAATGTTAAAACGTCGCTGTTTAGTTGCGATGGTACGTGTAATGTCCGAGTGACACGCGCGACCAGTCATTATTCCATCAACTCGTTTGTGAGGGGCACTGATTCGAACGCTCGTTGGTGCTCAACCGGTAGAATAAACACGATTACACGCTCGTGAGGCTATTAGTCCTTTAATAATACAATGGAACATTTGTGGGTTACATTTCCTTTACTCATTGGTTTTTTTTAAAACTCAAATAGTAACGACAAATGGGCCAAGTAAGTGGGATCGATTTGCCATACCAATTAGGTTCTGAGTTCGCCGGTTCCTCCAGCATCATTGGTGCTCCGGGAATTTTCCCAAGAATTTCCAAAAAAAAATCCACAAACTTAAATCCCAATAATATTGGTACATACATCCATTTGAAAAAAAACAATCAATTTGTTGGAGATGCCTTGAACATCGGATGAGCAATCAAGTTTCCAAATTCGGGGGCAAACCAATAACCCATCAGGAAGTAAAAAAAAATTGAAAGACACACCGGAGGCTAAATTGATTGCACAAAAGATAATTAGTCATATCATAAGTCTTGTATTTTTTAATTCTCTTAAAAATATTATTACATGCTTATCTCCATTTGACGCCAGCGGAATTAATCCCCCAGGTAATCCAGGAATTACGTCAGCCGAAACGAAAAGCCCGACAGTAAGTCAAAGAAACAATTTTCCTTTTCAGCTTGCAAGAAATGTACCGTTATATTTTACTTGAAAACTGGTATTATAAGTATCTCGGTAAACAGTTTGCCCCGGAGGCCAAGTGGCCGTCGAGTCCAAAGGAAGCTGGTTTATAAGCCAAAAGCCGCAGGAGAAAAGTAACGAGACGGGTATATCCACGTGAAATTCTACTCGGATGCAGTCAAGTGAAGTATAGCGACCACCAAGCAATGCAGACCAACGGAATAACTAACAAGTGAGTTTAAAGAATTACAACTTTTTTTTTCTTTTTTTCAACTCGGCGAAGAAGGTCTCCCATTGAATAGAATGTTTCTAAATTCAATCAGGTTTCACTCAACTCAATCTAATGGCAATTACGACTACCTCGAGACAATTTCAACGATGTTTCCTCGATGTATCCTCATTTGCCTAATTATTTTGTCCTAAATGAGTGACGACCATGTCATAGTAGCAATCGGTGCACTCCGCAGAGAATATATAAGTAACAGCATATAAACTCATTTGGAATTCTAAATCAAATATCGGGAAACGATTAACGGATCCGAGACCGTCAACTGATTGACGTTCATCCGAAAAATTTCCGCGTTTTTCCAAAATTACTAAGTTTGAAGCAAAAAATATTGCTAGTATGAAAATATAGAAATGAATATGAAAATATTCTCCATACCTTTTAATCAGCATTTGTGAAAGAAGCTGCATCGTTCAATGATTCACTTCTCATATATAATAAAAACTACCGTAAAATGCACATTTGATAATTAAATCATACCTCGATAATTGAATCATACTGATTCAACATCTCTCGAAAATCCCAGACCACTTGAATTATTTAACAAAGTCTGGAAATGAACACATTTATAAATGGATAGAATGGAACTGATGGCTATTCACTAATAAAATAAAAAAAACAGAAATATGTCTAGAGACACTTTGCTTTTACCAATGAATTTATAGCCAAAGCGGAATGAAATGATAATACACTTGAGGCCGATAATTGCAGGAGCTCTCTGTATCTGCTTATTCACGATAAACGGAGGCCCCTTGCATTGTCGGAATCGATCGATAACGATGAAGAACGCGCAGTGACGTCAAGTGGTGCGGGACCGAGAGATAAATAAAAGAAGAAAAAAAAAACAAAAATGTCAATAAATAAGGTGTCTCAAAATGTAAATTGTTTAACGCAGAAGTGCTCTCATCGTTCCTCCGGAGATTTCCATCGAATTTGTATCGTTACACATCCTCAAATTTATTGTTATTTTCATAACCTGATGAAGTGACGGGAAGGTGGGTGAAGAAGAGGGTGGGTGGGGGTGGGAGGAGAAGGGAGTTCAGCTGGTAGAAAAATTACTCAGGTGATTGCTCCCTCAAGCGAAGGAAGGACGAAACGACAGAGGAGGTTTCCGAGGAGACCATCCAACTTGCCCTCCTCCTCCCGCACTCCAGTGCCATTGTTCCCACGGTTTTGTCGTCAACCGTTGACCAAAGACTGTTTTATATTACTTTACTGTTTTATATTGATTTGATTTTACGAATATAGGAAACTTTATAAGCATGTAAGACCATAAAGCATTCGCAGTATGCTTTGCATTTATTTCCTTCCGTTAATCAACAGCGATGGAAAATGATTTTTTTTCTATACGGTGCGCCAAGTACGGTCTTACGCACGCTTCGAATGCGTGAAACGCTATCCAAGCCCAGAATATCAAAACAGAAAGATGCACCTAATGCAAGCCGACTACAATCTGACTGTCAGTCAACTGTAATTGCCTAATAAGGCGAGTTTTGCAATATAGGAGGCAGAAAACTTGCTTTTGCTCATGTATCGAACTATATTTTTTGATCCGTATATGGGGTTAGAGTAAAGCGTTTCTTCACTCACTGAGTATCAAATTTCAGTCATTTTCATACAATCCCAGGTGGGGAATTCGAAGCTTGAACGATGAGAGAAATCTTCGTCCGACTTTCGATGCCGAAGCTTGGACTCGATAGCTTCGACATAACTTCATCCCATGTATAAGCCTAAATCAAACCAAGCTTATTTATATTAAAGATATCCAAGCTTTGCTGGGTTCAGCTTGTGCCAAGCTTGGCTCAATCTTAGCGTCCTTAGCGTTGGTCCACAGGCAGAATCCAATCTACGTCCAATATCGGATACATACATACATCCAAGCTTATTAGAGTCATCTAAACCCGAGCTTCAAACACCGAAAACAGCTTCTTGGTCCGAGCTCAGCTTTGTTAGCTTTGAATCTTAACTTTAACAAGCATGAATCCCGGATTGCTCATACCATCTGAACCAAAGCTTCTGAACTAAGGTTGAACTAACCTGGATTGAAGCATATTATTCCTAGTTTCGATTTACTGGCTTCAGCGAAACTCTGATTAATATTGGATTCATATATAAATTCAGGATCGCTGCACCACCTAAACCCAAGCTTGGAAACGAATGTTCAACTAAGCTTGGTCCAACTTCACTGTTCCTATCTTCCAAGTTTAAACCAAGATAAATTTTGGAGATTGGACCAAGATTAATTTCAATACTTCAACCATGAGAAACTTTGGAACTTGGACGAAGATGAATATCGAGGCTTGTACCAAGATACAATCTGAAGCTTGAATAAAAGTTCGAAGCTTGTATTAACCTACGTAAGTAAGCTACGACAAAGCTTATTCGCTAAACTGGGATTGGTGTTACAAATAACTTATCAATTCCCCGAGATTCCATTATTGATCTATCACCCTGGAGATCAAGTCATTGATAATTCCACTGAATTTCATCTTTCTAAACACTTGTAATATTTTGTGATATCGTGCAGCCCTAAGAAACTCAAAGGAGCGCCGAATAAGGCCACACAGACGTTGTATCAGGCCAAGAATAAAAATGAAAAGAGAATAAAATTGTGGAAAAAAAATAACTGTCCAGATATACCTACACATACTCACAGGTGAAAGAGGCAGAGTGGGGTAAGGGGTGGTGAAGGCCCCCCCAGTTCTCCCCCACCGGTAAATTGACCAGTACAAAGGGGTTCCGTGTGCCTGGGCAAACGATAATTCGGAGCCCAGCTCAAAGGACCCGCGAAACGATATATCAATGCCCAACGCTCGCAGAACAATTCCAACTATTTGCGATACACAAAGAAAAATACCAAATCGAATGCCTGGGATGGCGCAGTGGCCCACGGTAGGTACTTCTTTCTTTAAAAACCTCCACGTTCATATCCACCCCCTCTCGCCTCCCCCCCCCCTTAGTCTCTTTAAATTCCCACAACCCCTCCTAACTCCCCCTACCACCGTCTTTCTTTATCCACCTTGTACTACCTTCGCATAATAACGCCCTGGACTTTCGCACTTCCTTCCAACGATAAAACGTGGACACATTGCAAAATAAAATACTTGAGAAGAAAACTGAAAAAGGGGGATAACGAGTGAAAACAAATTACCATGGGTTTTTTTTACCCCGTAATTCATAATTGAGTGCGAACCACTAGTCTATAATTATAAGTGATTGTTCAACGCATTTAGTTCAGCCTTAATAAAATGTAAATAGGTAAATTGAAATAGAACTTGGAAATTACGAAACGTGGAGGGAATTTGTTACGATTTTTATTTTATTGCTTAATCCATGATTTTCTTGCAAAGTGGTTGGTATGGTTAAGACAATATCCGGGTGAGGAGGTCCAAGCCTCAGTGATGGGAGTGAAGTTGGTAGAACCTTCGATACCAGAGCTTGAAATTTGTAGTTTCATCGAAGCCTCACGCCATCGGTAAATTCAAACTTTGGTATCCGAGGTTCTACGCGGAATGGCCCAATGGGTAGTAGGACGGTAAACAACCACTGGGTATCATCGAAATCAGAAATTCAGTACCAAGGTGTAAGTTGCATGTCGGTTACAACGTCACATAAAACTTGAACTCGGAACTAAAAGCACACTTGCCCCGATGTATCATGCATACGTAATCTCCAGCTCACCGATGCCATTCCAATATCCAAACCTGGGTATCAACACTGGACCAATCATGACCCAAGGTCAGTATGCAAAGCCTGAACTCTGGATTTGAAGCGAGTTAAGCTGTATTGAAAATGAAAGTTAAAGACATTCAGAACCAAGCATCGGTACCAAGATTGGACCAATGATGGCCAATGGTCGGCATACAGAAGTTGACGTTTGAGCTTGAACCAAGATTGGTCAATGATATAAAAGGAAACTTGGTTATATTATTCCAATTCAAGGTTCCCATACCAGAACGGGATTGATCATTCCACACCAAAATTAGGTGAATGACCCAACATTGATGCTTACAGCTCAAACTTAGGACTCACAAGGACCTAGGTCGCACTTGACAGATGAATGGATCCAATATCGAGACTGAAAAGTGAAGGATCGGTGACCGGACAGAGCTCGGTACAATATTGCCTATAAGATGTTGGGAATCCTAGATTTGACTTATTCTGATTCCATGTATAGATCTAGGGAAATCCAAGCTTGTTCGCAATATTTGACTCTTCACTTCGATTCAGGATATGTGCAAACAAACTTTGCCTCACATAACTGGTCAACATAATTACTAGAGGGACCCAACTTTGCCACATATCAAATTCTTCCCTCCATTATTAGTTTTGAAGTGAAAATTCGTTATTAACAATTCAATTACGGTTCAATGTTTCAGTGTGGTAAGTAGGGCCATAACAATTCCGTTAATTGGAAGAGAAAATTGACCATAAGTTACAATAGATAAACGCTTGAATAGAGCTGCGCCAACATGGTTGAATGAAACCTGGCACCATCATCGATTGCCACCTGGGTTCCAGTGGTTTCAACTTTTGAAGAATACCAGAAAAGCGATAGAGCATACCGAAATGTTTGTAACAAACAAAGTTGCCGGAACTTTTTGCTATTCCAAAAAAATATACCTCAAAATTGATGAACACCTAATTTTAAATCAATGCAAACATACATATTGACGGCAATTTCATAAATTTACCCATTACAATCACTGAAAGCCTATTTTCTAATTAGCTATATATGTCCGTAAAGTATTCTTGGAGATCAAATAATTGAAAGTATTTCCACTACGTTCTGCTCGCCACATTGCCACGAGAGTTTGACGTCACCATAATATAGACATACACAAACTGTCTCTCCGCATGGGTTTTGGTCGGATGCAACCGGATGTTGAAGCGACCAGTGTAACGGTGAAGCGATCAGCGATTCGACCACAGTCGGTATCGACACGTTCATCGTATTGGGGGAAAAGGACAACGATAGAGGGATGAGTATAGAGCGAGTAAAACGCCTATGGCAAATATTGGCAGTGCTGGGAAGTGGCTTCGACCCAGTGATGAAACCTAATTGGCCAAGTCACCCTGGCCGTGAGCCAGACTGGCATCACCTCGACAAAGAGACAAGCAAGAGTGGGATGATGTCCATTATCTACCGAGATTCATACGAAATTATATTGCAGTTAGGCAGACGCGTTTGTATTACTGAAGTGCAAATTAACAGTTTCATTTTACCCTCAATTTATAGAGTTGTCAAAGCGCTGAATAAATGCATCTGAAAAACCCTGAATAAATCCGAACTTCAACGGCGGCAATTTTCAAAAAAAATTTAAGTAAATCAGGTTAATTTATTTGGATAACAGTGTGTAATCAGGCTGACCCCCCTCCCCACTCACTATAATCACGATGTTTCCCGTCGCGTGGTAAATACTCTAGCATAATAATGAATTGACGTAATGGAACACAAAAAAGACCACTGCCATTATTACTTATTAGTTGGCATTAATAGGCCTCTTACTCTTTCATTGGATGGCAGATTTATGTTGAAGTGGATGCTCCGTGGCGTTCGCGTATATAATCGGGGTGAACGAACTGGCCGGTCGAGGCGTCTGCCACCGCGCCTACCGTTGGAAATGCAACGTGCATCCACAAAGAAAACGACAAGTGCCCAACCATCTCGCCTCTGTTTCCCTAGTCAATGCAACTTGCCGATCTTCAACATGATCAAACAACTTGCGTTACATATATTGCATGGAATTATCACGTGCGCCTCCTCCATGCCCACCTCCATCTCTGACGGCAATGCCTTACTTAGGCGGATGTGTGTATTATATGTGTTTTCAATCATATGAATTACAAATCTTTGAGATACTTCTTTCAGGCTGCTGAGCATCAAAACATGGAAGGAACAGGTGACCATTATCGCCCATACCGCGAATGAGAATTACTTATACGTTTTAACATTTACCGACTGTGGACGATAAGATGGAAAACAAAATTTTAATGAATCCCGGGCTAAAGAATACATAATGCTTCGAAGGCAGTAAAATTTGGTTATATCTTCTCGCTGGAGTATTTGTGCACTATACCACAAGAACCGAACCTTTCCGAGTTTTCTGTGATATCTATGATTGAACATTTCAACTAACCCGAAAATGCAATTGTTGCTTGATATTTTAATGTTGGTTGTTTAAAAATCGCAGATTTTTCTCGCATATTAATGTGTAGTGACACAATCTAAAAATTTTTTTCGTAACATTGGCATGTGATGAACCAATCACTGCTGGAAAATTTAACATCTACCTTGATCTCACGTGCTCCATTAATTAAATATTTATAAAGCTTATGCTTGGACATCTTTTGCATGTCCTCCGACGGTTCAACACGGTGAAGATAAGCTTCATCGTAGAGACACATCGAACCTACATGAAGAGAACAATTCAATAAACATGACTGAATAAGATACGTAATTCCCGAACGAAATGTGACTCAGTGAAAAATTGCCGAACGAAGCCGAATTTTTGCGTGAATTTCTTGTCGTTTGCCTGTACGATGGCATAAGAATTCAGGTTTCTTCCATAATTTTCCACCAAATTCGATTTTACTCGGGAATCACCTAATAATTTTCTAATAATTTTTATTGACTTTCCCTCTCCGTGTACGTGCCTGACAGCAGAAGCGACAGCCCACGTTTTCTTACAAATGTACGTGTACGATTTGACACGATTTGACACAATATCCGTACAGATTGATTTATGCATATCTTGTAATCTAAAGTACGTAATGACCGAGTAATAACTTTTTTATAGAGAATTTAATGGGTAACAAAGAAGGTTTTATCAAAATTTCGTAATCTCCCTAAAATTCCAGCAAATAAATTCCAACCAATAAAGTCACGCAACCCTAAACCGACTTGGTCTGATTGACCACTTCACTACTGAGAGCATGAAGATGGCAAATGATCTTTCCACACAATTTTTCAACAAACTCACATAAATTATATCCAATTTCCATAGAATACATGACGTGCATTATATGTACGTACATGAGTACTGCACTTCATGGTCCCTTGTTGGTACATCTATATCACACAACAAACCCGTCGTGGAATAACCAATTAGACTACGCAGCTGATCAAGACTTTACAAATGGTTGGTTCTACCCATTTGGCCCATGGCTCATTTCAAGCTACGAGGCGAAACTGAAGTGTGTAGTGGCTAATCACACGGTCCACGGTAAATTCTACTATGTATGCCTAATTCCTACCTTGGATTTACCACGGGTATACGATAAATTTAGGTATATGGCGGAAGCAAGGAGACATTTACCGTGGACCGTATGAATAGACACTTGCAATGGCATCTTCATCTCTTTCATGATGATTTCAAAACATTGAAATGGAAAAAAGATGACAAAAGGGGTCATGTGAGGAGGTTAAAGGAAGAAAGGGATCATGTGTGGCCCTCGATTGGTGCACGTGCAAGTGCGTCAAAGGTCGAGCCCACGAAGCTGAGGGGGAAGAGTTGTCAAAAAAAGAAAACAATGCAATAAAAAAAACTACCCCGAGAAACTAAACAGCCATCAGAGAATCGAGTGGGACAGCGTTCGTACCATTATTTGCACGGATAACTAAACCCGCGTGTTACAACAATGTGTATTCATATGACTGAGAAAATGTGAATGTGACGCGCGATGTATTACGCATGCATATATGTCGAAGGAGTATATTCGCTCACAGACTGTCGAACGCACGCATCACGCGAGGCGTGGTGTAGACGCGGACCCAACGGTTCGTTCCTCCCGGGGATGAATTATTCATAACCCATGAGCGACCTCCCTGTCTGTCCCACTATTTCACCAATCCTCTACCTCACTCTGTTTTGCCTCTCATGAGGTCTTTCGTTGCTGCCGGCGACTCACTGCCTCCGGTTACTACTCCTCACTTGCGCCTGTGTATCTCCACTTTTCTCCTTTCTTTTTTCCCCCCGCAATGTTTCCCTTTTACACGGGTATTACGTACCCAACAACCCCCTTCTTCTCCCTCCCTCCCTCTCGCTCTCCTACACACTAACTCAATTCTCCATAGCCCTTTACAAAACCATTATACTACCTTTGAGCTTTTTGTGAGGGCTTGGAGCATACACGAAATACTCAATGTTACGATCATCCAGTAACGCAAACGAGATTGTGGATGGGGAAAAAAGTGTTGTGGGGTAATTCAGGAGCGAATTTGATTTTTCTTCTGGAGAAAATGAACTTTTTTTAGTTTGCGGTTATTTGTACATTTTTCAAGCTCGAAATAAACCCGCAATGTCCATTTTTTCAGCAGACAATTGGTGTAAATTCTACACAAGTTCATTTTCAAGGTAAATAAATAAACAGTATCAAAGAAGAGTGGGAATACACTTGAAAAAAAAATGTACGACTAAATACTGATATAGAACTGACTCACTCTATAAATTCAATGAATTCATTATTTATTTTAAGATGATAATGCTTCATATCGCCAATCACGTTTGTGTTATTGATAATATTTCTTTCATCTCCTCCCCCCCCCCCCGTTGGTCCCCGCGCGATAATACGACTAATTGTTCCCGCCTTATCTCGAATTGATTACGAGTTAAAATTCGAATTACAGAACAACACAAAAAATAATGTTATCATTGGATTAACAAATACCAAGCCCCCGGCACGTACCATGTTTCATACATGAAATAATCTTTGAGCATATAATGAATTTAATTCGTATGGTGTGAGCAATTTCTAGTTGTATGAAAGTTCCTCGAATGCGGTGTACGAATGCGTACACACACGGTGCGCTCTTGCTTGTGAGAACAATGTAACAGGTGCTCAGCATCAATACACCAACTGAAATGAACTTTTGTTTGTTGTATACAAACGAATGACAGAGACTCTAGAGTAAATGCACAGAGCCTAGCACACGTAATATAACATTTGAATTGTTTGTACCAACTATTCTCGAGTTTTGAAGTTGGCAATTAACCCAGCTTCAATCGGAAGAATTCATTCCATGTAATGAGGAATCCGACAGAAATTAAAATTTTTTTTTTTTAATTACGCCTTTAAATAAGTGCTCATAATTAATCAGTTTTTTAAATCCACCTAGTTGGTGAAATTCAGCAAATGTTGTTTCCCGTGTAGAACTGCATGTTACATTAAATAAAATACTACGCCTGATAAAATTAATATCTACAAGAACGCGTAGACTGCTGAGACAAAACAGATCGTTATGTTTCCCTCCCAAAAATAACTCCAAGTGTTGAGTACATGACAAAATCACCAAAATTCCCACCGCGAGTATAACTCTGGAGAAATCAGTGTGTGCCAAAAAACCATCCAAGTTCTACGGAAAAATTTTCACCATCAATTTTCAGCCACTTACGAGATTGAATCATCGTAGAAAATCCCTGGCCCTGGGCTCTCATTCAATGTCTCCTCAGACAATCGTTGGAGGATTAGACGAGCATTGTCGAGAACCGCAAAATTGAGGCACCAGGATAAGGAGACGAGGTAGAGGAGAAAACGAAGAGAAGAAACGGTGCGTCAGCTCCCGCCAGAAATAACACGGGTATACTTAGACGGCCCTCCGTTCAAGATCCCAACCAAACCCGTGATACACACACACACACACACACACACACGTAGTGACATTCACAAACATATCCACATATACGTGCCCATATACACACACAAGCACACACATCTCCATGTGACACAAACACACACACACACCCCGTTCAATACAGTCAATC
This sequence comes from Asobara japonica, assembly GCA_026005395.1. Classification (NCBI taxonomy): domain Eukaryota; kingdom Metazoa; phylum Arthropoda; class Insecta; order Hymenoptera; family Braconidae; genus Asobara; species Asobara japonica. The sequence continues at coordinate 75,537 of BQMI01000594.1, read as the reverse complement.
CGATAGTCTACAGATAGCCTACTCCATCTTCCGCATCTTCGTCATTTTCTTATTCCGCGTGGCACTCACCAAGAGCCTCGACTCCTGATGAAAAACGGCTCGACTCCCTCCCAAGACCCGAGACGGGATTAGCCTCCAGGCGAGCCAAATCAAGAGTTAATTCAACGTCCCGAGAGATCAAATTCATTGGGGCCAATTTTATCCAGTTCGTTATTGCTGCTCTTATTAATCTCTTCCCTCAAGAATCCACTACAATTTATCCCTGATATTTAGTTGAAAAGAAAAAAAAAGAGAAAGAAAAAAAAAAGTCATTGAATTAGATAATTGAGGAGCGCTCCCCGGGGGCGCAGAACAATGAGGTAATTGTCTCCATAAGATGCAAAATGCCTCAAGATAAATCATAACGTAATTAGTATCATCAAGGGGCATGTGAAATGTCACTGATAATTTTACCATCATAAAGATGAATTGAAATTGACGGAGTGGTTGAAGGGCGATGACTCATGAGATAATACAACACGTGGACAACGGAATAAACATTTTGAGTTAAACATATAGTGGTGGGTGAAAATAACACACCATGAGAACACCGCCCGAGATTTTCGTCATCTAACGAAGTGGCAATGACGTGGAAATAGGCACAGCACTGTGACAAAATTGTGGCGTGAGCCAACATGTCCAACGGGGCAGAAAGACGAGGCACGGAGAGTTATAATGCGATAGAGTTCAAACAGGAGAAATAGCCGGCTGGGTGGAGGTAAATTGTGGAGGCATCGTGACTGTGAAACTCCCTCGTGACAGAGGGCATATGGAACAGACGATAATGACTGCTTCGTTAATCTAATCTGCTCAGTCTCGGCAATAATAACACGTGAATATGACACTTGATTATGCCTGTACACTTGCATTTTCCAGTTATTGTCTTATGGTATTATATTGTTACCTCCAGGCCATTGCTCGACTGTCACCTGATAATTGCTCAATTTCAATCCCTTCAGGAGATAAGCCGCTGAATATTATCAGAATATATGAAGACCCAATGGAAACTGATTAATAGATAAACAAGAGTCGTATTCCGATGCAAGAAAAAATGATATTCTGAAAAAACGAAATAGGATTGTCATTAAAAGGGGTGGGGAGTGGGGGTCGATCTCTAAATTGACCAACTGTTTAAGGAAAATATTCCCATTTGCCATCGCTTTAAGATTCCACTTACATACTTCAACAAGTAAAAACCTCTCTAATTGAAGAACCATCGAATGAGCCGGAGAAACCCATAACTCACCCATTTTCTCAATGCCAACATCTCATTGATCTGCCACTTGGTTAACAGAGATAAATTCAACTCCCCTCTGCCATGAAATTACTGGTATCCACTCACAGCAGTTGTCCAGCATGATTATGCAGTCGCTTAGAAAGTTCCACAACTTGTGGACAAAAAAAAAATGTGTATAACGCGTTCCAAGTGCGCGTGAGCGGCCATCTCAACTACACATGTGTTTAACACAAGACGATTTGTTTCATGGTGCGCCATTGTGTCAACGAGAGTTAACGATGGTGAATCGAAATGATAATCTATGAGCGTATTTGAGGAAAAAAAACGAAGCCGTGTCCATGATTGCACAACATCCAATAAAAAAAAATCGCGACAATGAGACCACCTTACGACTCCAAATTTCAAAAAAAAAAAAATGCAAATATGAGAAACAAACAATTTCAAAAACCTAAAGACTTCCTAAAATACAATTTAATTCTCCGAATTTGCATGGCACTTATTTTAAGCATACTGCTCAGCCAAATGACATAATGATAATAAAAGTCGCCCTAATATTCCCCACCAATGATTCGCCAAAGATTCTCACCAAGCTATTCTCGAGAGTGTCAAATGACAGGTATAATGCAATCCCTAGAAAGCTATCGACATAAGCATCAGCAATTGCGTGGGTGAAAATTGTTTGGAATGAATAAAACCCCCTGGAATCATTGAATCCATAATTCCAGATAGCCCCGAGAGAGCCCATAGAGAAAATGTTAAAGGTGCATTGGACATGACTCTACAGCGTTATGTGACCATAGTGCCCATTGTTCGTAAACGACGTAGGGAAACGTACCTACCATAAACGCTTGGTGAGCGCGTCAGTGTCAGAGAGGGAAGCCAGAAATGACCGGGACGCAATTTCCATTTATGCGAGACAGCTACCCGTGTTAATGCCGACCCAAAGACCGTTCACGGGGGATGGACTTGAGAGCGCGACAGAGAGAGAAAGAGAGGAATTGAGTGAGAGAAAGAGAGAAAGCCAGAGTTCGCCTCCTCACATTGCAATTGTGTGGCTCTTATGTGTAATAGCCAAGGGGAAGCATAACGCGGCAAAGGCGACAAATACTCTCCCTGAGTATAACGTTTACCTAGAGCTTGCCTCGTAAACATCGCCTCATAACTGTAAAACCCGTTTCCACGATCGACCAAGCCGCCTTGATTAGGAAGCCGAGTATTATCAAGGGAAAGGAACACACGCATTGACTCGAACTGTTGAACAATAGTTGATAATGCCTCCTCCAAAAATTCCCCAACAGCAATAAGGAAATATATGCATATTCACAAATTTATTTTAATGATGAACACTTAAGATAGAGCGCCACAAGTCATTGCATACTGTATTAGTGATGACGTGAGAGATGATAGAGACGAGACGTGAGATGGCCCGATAAGATGAGAGAAAATTATATCGAACAAAATCTCTATCTACATAACCAAATTATTATTATCAATGATTTTTTTCAATGTATCAGTGGGACAAGAGGCAACATCTCTCGTATTGCATGATGAGACGAGACTAACAGATAGTGTTTGTTTGACGACACATAAAGCAAGATTTTGGGTGGGATTACGCCATAAGATAAGGAAACAATTTTCTCTGGACTAGACAAGTGCTGTTCTCATCGTATATTGTCTCGCGCCATCACTACACCACATTGAAAGGTATCTGCAAAATGACGTAAACAATTCATGCTATGCAAAAATAGCAATTGGTACGGGACCTTCGTTACGTACGGACGAACTCTAATAATAATGATCCTAACCCGAGTGACCACACCAGCGAGGCCAACTTGACGAAGTACGTTGGCTTTTTCTCTTCACAACTTGTCTCACCCACTGTCTTCAGCTCTCGCCCATCATTGTCGAACAGTTGTCTTGCATCTCTCATTTTATTCTTTTTATTCCACCACTCATCCACTGCACTGATGAAGTCTTCAACTTGCGCAATGAGCCTTGGTATTGACAAATAGTTTTTAATAGTAACCGCACCACTCAGGAAATCTGGCATAGCTGATTTTGCAATCGTATCATGCCCAACAATTAATCTCGGTCTTTTTAATCTGACTCTTGTTAAACAGGAAATACCTGGGATTCGTAGAAAAACCACTGGTCAAACGTGTGAGATAAGAGTCGTTGGGATTTCGACATTTTGCCGGTGTAAATTCCCAGAAATTTCAAGATTTCTTTTCTCTTTATTTTGCTTGAATTAAGAGGGATGAATACCTGGTTGTGACGACTCATCTTAGAAGCAAAATGAGATGATGATGATGAAGATAGGTGGATAGATGAAGAAGTGGGGCGACAGAGCATAAGCAGAAAGAAATCGAAAGGTCGACAGGGTGACGAGGCTCTTTAATTTCACCGCACAAACGAAGCGAATGATAAAGACCAAAAATGAACGTGTCAGATTAATACACTTTCTGGCATTAGGTCTTGAAAACATTAACTAATCAAAGTATCGGGAAATCCGAGACAGAGAGTAAAGTTTGAATAGAAAATTTATTTCAACCCTTGAGATATGAATTACTGATCTTCGCCTGGCAAGCCCAGTGCTTGCATGAAATGGTGTCAAGGATTTGAAGTTGCTTCTTAGAACGGAGATAAGATTGTTTTTTTCTTCTAAATATACTTGTTCAAGGAATAAATATTTTTGGAATATTGTAGAGCAACCCTTACGATAAAAACAACCAGCTTTCTACTTGGATGAATTAGGGTTATCTCATGCCCTATATTATCGATCTGAGTTGTCTTACAAAAGAGACGTACCTGAGCAAGTGAGAGTGAACTGGAGGATGCACACTAGCGTCTAGACAAGGGGGCGACAGGGAATATGTGATGTATATGCAAGTACTTCAAACATCTTACATTGCTTTGAGTACCCAAGAGTTTATCGATAATTATCTCACGCCGTAATGCAAATCTAAAAGCGGGGGACTAACGATAATGTAATACCGTTATTTAGGATGTTTTCTTAAGCAATATTGACAGTGTTGTAACAACATTGATCTTCGATTTAAATTTTTGCAGAAAAAAAAAACAATTCGAAAACGGGAAATTCTGTTCCATACATTCACGAGCCCACAGCGTGAAGCGTAACTCAACCCTGCTGAATATTGAGATACGCATCACTGATAAAAATGACGGTATATGATTCCTCGTTATCAGCAAACCCAGATTTCGTTCGATAACAACAAATACCCTAGAGAAATAAAAAAAAATCCCCACAAATCCTATATCTATTTTTATCAAACCCTCAATGATAAATGAAATTGTGTGATTACCCAATTTCAAATCGTCAATAGAGAAAGTAAATAAACATAATTCATTACAGGCCCAAACAAAATGCATTCATCCCTAAAATGACGATGATCCAGAAATAATTGGCCGTATAATTCCTCTTACAAGTGACAACAAAAAGCAGTTGAACGTAAAGTCGAGGGTGCATATTTCATGGAATACAACAGAGCTCAGAGCTATTTCAATGTCTAGGGTGGAGTTTTTCTTTTTTCGCTCCCCCGAATTGATCGCTGAGTTGAGCGTCAAGCGTTCATATGAATATGTAGCTATAGTTCACAAAACTGCAACTGGGAATATTTTACATTGGATAGCGTGCGTCCACACGAATCGGTGGAGAATAGAGGGGTATTCGATGCATAAAGCCCAGGTGGCCGAAGGGAAAACCTCTTGGACTCCCCTTTCGATTTCAACCCCCTTCCTCATATGCGCACCAACGAATCCCCTCCCCACCCCTATTTCATTCGTACATGCAAAAGAAAAAAAAACAAGGAACGCAGAATGCTGGACACGCAAGGGACACTCAAAGAACCAACGAGTGTAAATCCACACAGGGAGTGGAGTTCGTGATTCCGCATAATCCTATAGTCAACTAAACATCATTCAGCAAAAAAAAAAGAAAAACCTTGAGATTTATAGGACTGAGGCGGGTAATGAAATAGAATTTACTGATTTTAGTTTCCTTTTCGTTTTACCATTTTTTCCACCCAGTAAAAAACAATATTTAAAACACGAGTGAATACGTCAGAAGAAGCGCCATAAAAAGAGAATAAAAAAATGAAAAAAAAAACACAGCATGCAGAAGCCCAGGGTAAATCTATCCCGAGTTTATTTCGGCCAGCGATTTGGCACCGTCTACGGCAAATAGGAAAGCACGAAATCACTAAGAGAAAGTGGAGGAGAGCAAAACACCCAAGTGAACCTCCGAGGGTATGAGGCTCCCTTCTCCACACTCCCGGCGTCTATCTATTTATATCGTTTAAGAAGGGCGGCTTAATGAGTCTAGGAACTGTCACAACGAGTGAGATACGATCCAGTCAGGGTGTCATCAGTGATTCAGATAGAGACAACGAAAAACTCAACATACACCATGTTCAAAGTGGCTAAAAAAAATCCACGAGACTGAAATTTTTTCAAAGTCGAAGAAATGTCGTTCAAGGTCATCAACGACAGGTATTGCAAATTATCGAAAAAATATCGCGATGCCAGCAGTAAATTGCGTTGACACTTTGCCATTTTCACAGTTCATTAACAGATGATGGGCCATTCATTAATCACTCACTCTTATTTTTGTAGAAACTCGGAAGTTAATTTCACAGATTACTAAACAGGTGTACCACATCTCAATCCATAATCGTCCAATGAATTTCAGTTGTAAAATAAATTCGATAAGATAGGAAATAACCGGATAAATGACACCCAAGTGATTGCAAACAAAATATATGAAGAGGAGTACAGGGGAGAATCACACACGGTGGTCCCCTGTCTCACATTTAAATCGTAATATCGATTTATCGATTTGGTCTTGCCACCGGTTGCGTGTCTGGCATTAGGTATCTACCAAATATAACGACACAAAAATACCAACTCCCGAGGTTAATAACAAAACGAATGTGAGGAAAAATTGAGACGAGTAGACATTTTTTTTGTGGGAAAAATGAAATGACTATTGGTCCCTTCTACTTGGGAGACACGAATAAAATCATCCACTCGTCGATTGGCGTTCTGAGAACACTCGTATTCGTTGAACGTAGGCGGCAGCATTCGTGGAAGGAGAAAAAATAAAATCTCCCAAAGGAATACAGCGCGTGTAAGATTTATATCCGTCAGTGGAGTTCATAGATGCCAATGTTACAGTATCATTTTTACCCCCCCCCCCCCCCCGCCACCCGCAACGACAAATCATCTAATATACCGATAATAAATCTTCAATGAGGTATGCATTTGTCAGTACGTACGTCGATTCAAAGATTATTTTACATTGCTTTATTGTTCTCTGTGTACACCCCGAAAGCATTGCATTAGTTATAGACTCGACTCGTGAATTGCAAGTCAGAGAATGAATTAAAAAAAAAAAGAAAATTGCTCTCCCTTGTCGCGTGTTAGCAATACGATAACGCATTCGATCGAGCAGCATGTAACAATCTTACATACGTAAAGGGAGAGAGTACAAAAGGAAAAGACGGGAAACAAGTTTGAATTACTTCAATAGACTTGATATAAATTTTCCGCCGTGATTGTGAATATCTCTCGCGCCTGTTGATCCCCCAAACAAATTTTCCCAATCGCGTAAAACATTCTCGATAAATGAGCCTGATATCCGTCAATAATTTCACAAGCAATTATTTTTTATTTCCTCCTCCATTGGCGATTAAATCAATATTTCCATAGTGAATGACAAAGGTGTGTTTTGTTTGTTCGTTCAATGACACTCATATCCTCTGCATAGTTGATTTTCATGGAAAACATTTTCCTGGTTTTTTTTCTTTTTTTTTTAACTTCCCGATCTAGGGAAGTTATTGTAATGACCCCGAAAATGAAAAGTGCCAGATCGATGAAATTTTTACGTTTCTCGACGTTTCACATCATCCCGACACGATTTCAGAGAAGTGATCGTGTGTGTGTGGGGGGGGGGGCAAAACTTTGTTTAACGTTCGCAAGGAACCACCGGAGGGATTTTCTTTTCTTTTTTTTTGTGATCGACGCGTTTCAGTGGTGTCCAGGTCCGAAAGGAGGGACTTCTCCAAAAACCGCTTCGTTCAATTGTTATTAACAAATTCAATTGTTTATATCGTTCTATCGCAAGAACGGTTTGAGATACGGAAAAAAGTGTTTAATGAAAGTTGTTCCCCGCCACGAAATACCCATTTGACGTTTTATGACTTTTTTGCTAACACTCGTAGTTAATTGTTAGTAACAAAAAAGATTGTTTATATCGCAGCGGCGTGAGAACGTCTGAAGATACGAAACGAAACAGTGAATGAATATTTGATGTCATATAACTTTTTTTGCTAACACCAATAGTTAGGTGTTATTAACAAATTCAATTGTTTAGATCGCTCTATCGCAAGTACGGTTGGAGATGCGAAACAAAGTGTTAAATGAAAGTCGCTCCACACGTAAAACAACACATTTGTAGTGTTATGACTTTTTTTTCTAACAGGCATAGTTAATTGTTATTAACAAAAAGGATTGTTTATATCGCTGCATCATGAAAACCCCTAAAGATACGGAACAAATTGGTGAATGAAAGTTGTTCCACATACAAAAATACATATTGCATGTTGCATACTTTTTTTTGCTAACACCAATAGTTAATAGTTATGAACAAATTCAACTGTTTAGATCGCTCTATCGCAAGAACAGTTCGAGATACGAAACAAAGGGTGTAATGCAAGTCGTTCCCACGCAAAAATACACACTTGATGTTCCAAGACTTTTTTTGCCAACACCCATAGTTAATTGTTAGTAACAAATTGTATTGTTTATTTAACTACTTCATATTAAGAATTATAGTTTTTTTTCAATATTTAGAAATTTTGAAAACTTTATAAAGACCATAATTTGAGACATGGACGGGAATTGTGGATATAACATATACGGCGGAACGATCGGGAAGTTATTGGTTCGACTCGTAAAGGGTCATACCCACATCCCGTTTATTTTTCAATGAAACAATAGTCCCTCTCCCTCGGCCCCTCCTTTAGCCGATGTAGTCATCGGTTGAATTGCGAAACTCGTTCGCGCACACACGCCTCGTCCCACGCGAAATGAAATCCCGCCAAAGCGAGTTCTGGAATACCATTACGTATGTATATGTGCACATTTTAACAAAGACACTTTTGCATTTGCATCTGAGAGAAGAGAAACAAAAATAACTGGGAAGACATAAGGGGGTGGGTTGTTGTTGTTTTTTTTTTTTTGGTGAAACTTTCATGGAGAATCACTGAGACATTAATCAAGAATAAGACTCACTCCAAAAATAATGCACTGTATCCATCCAAGTCGCAAGTGAGTTGGGGCTTTTCTCCGTGTCTCGGGAGGTGAATACCGCGTTTAAAACGGTAACTCGGGGGCAAAAGCGCGCGCGTTCCGCAGGCCTTCAGTATCTTCAATGCTGATGGGTAAAAAAAAACAAATTCACAAAAAAGCTCCAGTTCCCGTTTTCCCCTCGATTCACAAGAGAAACCAATAAAGAAAACCAGCCGTGGTTTTTTTTTCTCTCTTCTTTTCTTTCTCGTCCGCACAGCACGCAAATATTCACTGTACAATAATTTTCACACTAAAATAATAAAATTTCCAATAAAACAGCCAATATTACTAGACAATCTTCTCAGATATTCACTCGCGAACAATGAATCTGTCCCCCGCGGTGTCCGCAGGTGTTTACTTGGACGTTCATCAGTGCCCGCTCGTAAAGTATACACCGGAAAGCCGCATCATTACTAAACCACTCTCAAGTCACGTTTTACCATGAAAACACAAATCGGGGGAATGATACTTGCACAGCCCAAAAACTTGCTCACCTTTTCTTGGAAAAAACCAAAACAAACGTAACTAGTGGCTAACTAAAACAACAACAACAAATTTTTTTAAAAACTGTAAACAACTTGGCTAATTATTATTGACAATTGTTAAAAGAGATTTAAAAAAAAAAAACAAACTTCCCACACCGCAATCCGTCGGAAGCGGGTACTACCCCGGGGTAAGTACACACGTTTTCGCAACACCACGAGTTTTGATGCCCGCTCACACTGATGTCGGTGTACGTTTGAGCTTGACGCTATTCTCTCTCACTCTGAGATTAAATCCTATCCTTATTCTCAACTTTTGTTTCACCTCTCCCTTTATTTTTTCGTATTCTCTCCTTGTTGTTTTGCCTGTTTCTTTTTACTCTCTATCTCCCTCGTTGTTGGAGCAGTAACCATTCGTGATTTCATATGCCCTTTCTCTGTTAACCAAGTAGGAGTTCGGTGCGTTTAAACTCATACACCCGCTCCTGCCCAACACTCGCACACAACTGTCTCCCTCTCTCCCCACCCCAGCCAACTTTCAGCTGTACGTACAACCCCCTCCCACCCCCCCCCCCCTCTCGCCGTCCGCCGCCTCGCGCTCTTTTCAGTTGTGTGGGTTATACAGGAGTATACCTTGCCTATTGCCGTCTCACTCGGGCCGCCGCTTTTCCACCACGCCGTCGGATCAATAATTCACCATATATTATCACCAAGTAGCGTACCGTGCGGTGATAGAGATGCACGAGTTCCCGGTGTACTTCTTTCCCCTACCTCTACCGCCAATCAAGCGCTATTTTTCGCTGCTTTTCAAATTTCCCGGCAATTTTTTTGGGCTTTTAAAAATGTGAAAAATCATTATGAGAAAATTTATTGTTATCATAATAACTCGCATACGATGAGGTAAGAGAGGTACGTCGACGCGACGGTTAACGTTCAAGTGCCGGCTTGCCCTCGACAACACTTTAGCCCCCCCGGTCTATCTTCGAGTTGGTTGAGTCGCGCAGGCCAACCCACGGGGTTTACGGGCAACAAGCACACGGATCAACGTTGAGGCCAACCTCACTCAGGCATCACGCACCAACCGTTCACGGATCACCTTCGGGTATTCACAGGTTTTTTTTTTCAATCCTTTTTTAATTGAAAAAAAAAGAAACAACAATGATCACACACGAAAAAAATTGGCAGGTAAACTGCCGATCCAGGTGGTTATCACTAAATTACCTGGAAATATAGGTGATAATGAATGGAAATTTTATAAATAAAGATGACAATTGCATTACCGCTGACTATTTCACGGAACACACACGCGAGTCTCGCGCTCCACTCCAATGTTTTATCCGCAGGTTAAAATAAATTCAATGTACGAAAGGGTATTCATATAATTATCTGGCAATTACTCACCAGAGGTCGAGTGTAGACTGCGTAATCACTGGGCTGATTAGCACCAATCAATAAATATTAACACTTGAATTTAAATTTCACGATTTTTGTACAGTGACGGTAAATACGAGAGGAGTTACTCTGTTTTTGGTATGCCAGGAATGGCACAAAGAATCTAGACAACGCACACGCCTGCTGCGCAGCCGGTCTGCGCACACGCTGACACCGAGCGGCCGCGGGAGAAACCAGAAACCGAGACTAGCCGAATAACTGCGATGCAAGCCGATTGCCCCATCACTCTTTTCCCTCTCCACCGTTTAATTCTATCGTGTACCACGTGATCATACCCCGTTTACCCCCACTACTCGCCGTTCAACGCAATTTCATATGTTGGGCAATCCCCCACTGGTTTTTGTCAACACACAGACGACGGTCAGTTGGAAGTCACGCACATATGAAGGAAGGTAGGGTTGGTTGGCTTGCCAACGCAACTAGGAGCAAAATCGCTCTCTCACTCTTTCACTCTATCTCCCTCTTACAGACCTGTTTTTTTTTCCTCCTCTGTAGTTCTCTCGTTCAAGTTTCCAACGAGATTGGGTGGGGGGGCACTTGTTGATTTTCATTCGGAAAATCTTTGAGATTTTATTCAATCTAGCGGGTCATTGTCACTTCATTGAATTTGCCGCGAAAGAAGTGCTAAGTTCAAGAGAAAATTGGTTTTATTGAAACTGCAATTGATAACTGGTGAACGGACTTTAAGAATGTTTAAATGGTTGGATTTCTACGAAATTTGCACAGCGATATTTTGAAATACCAGAAGCTTGGACACATCTTGCGGCGGTTTGTTTTCTCATATCATTTGTTATAACCCTTCTATTCGATTTATAATTTTGATTACTCGATTTGATGCTCTATATCTTGAACTATGGGAATTAGGAGAAAAATTGTCGGATATGAAATGTATAGTTTCACATCAGGCCCATTTTTTCAGAAATATTTTTTGTTGCATCTGCAAGCGTTTGTGCGATAGAAAATGAATATTTGAACGTTGTATAACAATATGCATAGTGTAATACTTATTATGCGAATGAGCGTCAGTTCTGCGCCGCCCTGCGTAATTCTTTCGTAGGAAATTTGTTCGCGCTAGATTTTGTCTATACATACCTGGGAACACACCCAGACACACACGTTTGATTAAAAATAGTCCAGAAATGTTGAAAATGCCAATGAAAATGCTCATCATGCGGACAAATACATGGGGTGGAGAGGCGCGAGCAAAGAAGGATTAAATCCCAATTTTACGTGTCTAGTAGAGTCATAGGAAGTATATTCTCAACGAGCTTCTTAATCCTGCCCAATTCACAGGGCACCAAAATTTTATCGCTGTTGACTGTTTTTGCACACTTGGGTGTTACACTTTGAAATTTGAAATTTCGGTGAGATCTCCCCAAGCCGCCGTCCCATAAACTGTTAATCAGGAGGTTCATAAATGAAGATAATGGCGACTAAATAGTAAAGTTCGATATGCGACAGGCAGTTACACCGAAAAACATTTTAGATATTTGAGGAAGGTCAAAACTTGCAGGAACTGAGTTTTTAATTTTTTAAAAAAATAGTCACAATTTCTCACAATTTTACCACTTCTAATCTTTCTGCAGTTCCTGAAAGTTCTTAGCCATCGAAAATTTTCTGGAATTGGATGATTCTGATTTCTCGGACAATTTCAAAGTATTTTCAATTTCAACTAGTGGGATGAAGGTGTATGTCTCCTCAAGAAATCTTTCCGATTTGTCATTTCTGTTTGTCATTCCTAGATTTTCCGATACGTCAATTAAATGTTTCAATTCCATTTATCAAGCAGATAATTATGAATATTTGACTAGCCGCATAGTCAGCGTGAGGACGAAAATTATGCGCGTTACTTGTGTGGGAGTGAGACGCCAATATATAGGGGTGCGAACGCTCGAAGGTTAAGCCCGTCATATCTCCTTAATTATGACAAATATGGAAAAAAGTGATAACAAATTAAATAGACATTCCCACTTACAGAGCAAATTCTGCTTAATACTTTTTGCCGTATCTCTTATCGTTTTTTTAATAGAGCGTCGCAAACAATTCAATTGTTAATAACAAAAAAATTGCTCGGTCAATTAAACCAAGAACTAATCCGACCTAAGTTCCATGGAGACGCTCCGAATAAGACCTCGATGACCCAGATCGTTCGACTCGTTCGTGACAAATCGTTAACAGAAAATTCCGATTCCACACATACAAACAAACACACACACACACACACACACACTGTCGGGGCTTTGGCGTAGTGGTAGAGTATCTGCCTACTACTCCGAAGGTCCTAGGTTCGCGCCCGGCCGCCGGAGAATATTTTTTCAAAATATTTGCTCATGGATTCCGACCGATGCAGGAACTTCCGTGTGTGCTATCGGCGATACCCACAAAATGAGACCGCCCGGCCGAGCGGGAACCTAACCCGACGCAGGGGGGGGGGTTCCATCATAGGCGCCGGCCATCGTAGCACAGGGGTTTCTGGAGGTTTACCCTGTGTTTAGAAATACGATGGCCTAAAAAATGGCGAAAGTCGGCCCCAGCCGCATGGGTGGGTGTCCGGTACGCTCCCTGAAGGAATGCTTACACGGCCGCTACCGGGGGCGTACAAATGAGAGGGACGGAGGTAAAAAAAAAAAACACACACACACACTTGTTCGAAATTCGACGGGAGGCATTTTGGTATATTTAAAGCCCTAGTTACGAATCAAAATAATCAAAATCGATTTAGGGTTCATTACAATAACTTCCCGGAACATCGGGAAGTTCAAAATATCCAAAATTATGGAAGAAAATGGAAATACATGACATGTTTTGCTTTTTCAAATTTTGAATTTTTTCATCCCGCCCGACGTTGTTCTTCACTTTTCATTACTCTCTAAAAAACTTTGCAACTAACCAGTTTCCGGAAAAGTTGTTCCGACAAATGATACAATTTACCAGCTCTTTGATTCTCGACAACAACCACAAAATAAGTAACCATCCACTTTACCAATTGAAAGAATGCGTAATATAACTTAAAGTCGCTGGTACATTTGGGTGGGGGGAAAAATTAAAAACACATTTAAAATTCAATTCTTGCGTGCCTGAGCCTTTTAAAGAGACCAAAATTTTATGACACTACCTGCCATGTGCTTGAATCTCGGTCACTGTGGCAAAATGTTTTGGTTTCTTGTTAGTAATTTCTAGCGTATTCCTGTTAAAGATTACTTCTAAACCATTGTGGAATTGAAATAGATGTGGATAACGGCGACACATGATGGATTTACAAAAGTTTAAAGTTTTCCCCACTTTTCTAATGGTTTTTACGACAAGACAATACTTTTTATCAGCAACGCTTAACATTATTTTTAATCGTCTTAACTTTCCGAAATATACGTCGATCCTTTTTGGGATATGTTGCTGATCAAGACTTTCAGTGGTTAGATAAGTACGTCACTCGAAACGTATATAACTATACATAAGTTATGACAACTGGAACAACACTTCTGGTATACTTTTGAAAACTGAACACGAATCGATATCGCAAATATCGATATTCGTTTTTTATCCGTTGTTACAATTTTCTTGTAAACTTATCTGTATTCTCGTTCGATTTCTATTGTGTCATCGATAATCGAGATTTTTTCTTCGATTTTCGAGTTTTTGAATTCGATAATCGATTGATTGTCTTGGTCGAAGCTCTCAATTATTTATACTAGTTCCTTGCCGGTGGCCGCTACGCGGCCACATGCATTTCCAAATGCCATTTCGATTTCAATTTTTATCATGACATCGATAATCGAGATTTTTCTTCGATAATCGAGTTTTTCTTCGATAATCGAGTTTTTCTTCGATAATCGATTTATTGCGATACTCATTCGATTTGTGGTCGAAGCTCTCAATCATATATAAGGATAGACTAGTTCCTTGCTGGTGTCCGCTACGCGGCCACATGCCTTTACTTGTCTGTATTCGAATTCGGTTTCGATTGTGTCATCGATAATCGAGATTTGTTCTTCGACTTTCGAATTCGATAATCGGTGTCTTTTCCTGGTCGAAGCTCGCAATTATTTATATACTAGTTCCTTGCCGGTGGCCGGTACGCGGCCACATGCATTTCCAGATGCGATTTCGATTTCAATTTTTATCATGGCATCGATAATCGAGATTTTTCGTCGATAATCGAGTTTTTCTTCGATAATCGATTTATTGCGATACTCATTCGATTTGTGGTCGAAGCTCTCAATTATATATAAGGATAGACTGGTTCCTTGCTAGTGTCCGCTACGCGGCCACATGCCTTTACTTGTCTGTATTCGAATTCGGTTTCGATTGTGTCATCGATAATCGAAATTTGTTCTTCGACTTTCGAATTTAATAATCGGTGTCTTTTCCTGGTCGAAGCTCTCAATTATTTATATACTAGTTCCTTGCCGGTGGCCGCTACGCAGCCACATGCATCTCCAAATGCCATTTCGATTTCAATTTTTATCATGGCATCGATAATCGAGATTTTTCTTCGATAATCGAGTGTCTTTATTAATCGAGTTTCTTCGATAATCGAGATTTGTGGTCGAAGCTCCCAATTATATATAAGGATATAAATCGAGTTCTTTTCTTCGACTTTCGAGTTTTCGAATTCGATAATCGATTTATTTACCTGGTCGAAGCTCTCAATTACTTATATAGAACTAGTTCCTTGCCGGTGGCCGCTACGCGGCCGCATGCCTTTACTTCTCTGTATTCTCGTTCGAATGCGATTGTGTCATCGATAATCGAGGTTTTTTCTTCGACTTTTGAGTTTTCGAATTCTTATCGAAATTATCTTATCGAATATTTATTTTCCTCGTCGAAGAACGAACGACATGAACATAATTCAAATGAGAGGTGCGAAAATCAGATGATCAATAATAATTTTATCCTTTTCTCTCAAAAAATTGGGTACTGAAGTCCTTTCAAGGGTAACCGCGATTATCGCAGAAAACCTTTTTAAAAAAAAGTTAGTCACATTGTCTTATTTTTAATGTCCTCGGGTTCAATTCGGAAAACTATCAATAATTGATTTTCGATATTGCTGCTATGTTCAGCTCCCCGACTAGAAAATTCGTCCGGCAGGGTTGATGTCACATCCGGGCTATGTTACTCATAGATCCGGGAATGCGGAGACAGGTATGCCGGATCAGGACCGGACTTCAACTGTGTAGACCGTGCCGGGCCCCGGCATGCCGGTTTTATGCAGACCCGGTCTTGGTCCGGCAGAAATACGGTATGCCGGAGCACGGCGGAGCTCAGGCGTGCTTCATACGGTCCTGGTTAGGTGACAATAAGGCATACTGGGTAAGGTTTTTATCCGTTTAACATGATCAGGTCTTGACAAGGGAGAAGTAAGGCATGCCAAGTCCGGTTTTCGTCAGTAACCCTGCTTGATGCCACATGTGGCCGAGATAGCGTACATTGTAAATGTTCATTATTTTTTGTCGATTGGTTTCCTTTACAAATATATAGTATTGAACGAAATTGATTTTCGTATTTTTTTTTAAAGTTATAGCAATAAACTAAAAGTGAGATGAACAAACTGAAAAATTCATTATTCGTATGGCAGAGTCGGGGGTTTGGCATAATGGTAGAGTATCTGCCTACTACTCCAAAGGTCCTATAGGTTCGCGCCCGGCCGCCGGAGAATATTTTTCAATAGTACATTGTGCAACTAGTGCGCAAAGTAGGTCTTTTTCGCACGAGTTGTGATGACCTGCTTGGTTATCACACGAGTGGGAAAAGCCTATGCGCACGTGTTGCACATACTATTTTTTGAAACACTCTGCATGAAAAGCACGATTTGCCGCCGAGTTTTCTGTACACGATGAAGATTCGGAAGAAGACTTGAAATATCCCAAAACTGTGTGGAAACAATATTGAAAAGACAAATAATGCAAAAGGTGTTTTTGCGTTTCAAAATAACAGAAGCGTATTATAATGTATAAAATCATGAACGTGTGAATTATTATTGTAAGGTACAGTTGCTGCATTAATGATTTAGTCAGCTTTACAAAATAGCAAATTTATTTACTCAATTATATAACTTGTATGAACAGTTCCCTCGAACATTTAATTTCCACAGGTGAGTTTCCACTATGTGAAGTATAATTGATCAGGAGAAAATATAAATTGATCCACGTCAACAAATTCGTCAATAATAAAAATAGTTTTCTACTCTATATCAATTTGTTGGTACTATGAAATAATAGGGCTAAATAATACGATTGAATGAGTTATGGACAAATAAAAAAACCAAAAACATATAATTTCACGTTTCCTTGGAAACGGGGGAAAATGCGTAAACAAATATACGCAACTGAATCATTCTTTTTCACGAATACATTGCATATTAGAGAATGCATGGATGATGTCTAATTGAAATTAAGGCTGATATGTACATTGTCCATTTTTGTCAAAAATCGTGAAAGAGACACTTGGGCAGTTGTTGAAGTTGAGCGAGGATTTTTTAGATGTCGGAACTTCAGGCGGATCAGCTATTGAAGCTGTGTCATCGTCTCTCGTCTTCCACTGCAAAGGACGAACGTACGCCCCTGGCTTATTACAACGTTATTAAAACTTATTAAAGCTTTATTTAACGTTGCTATATCTATGCTCTCTACCTACGTAATAATCAGCGATGGAGGTCTACAATGTGTTCGTAAACAAAGCAATTATAAATAAATTACATATGATGCTCGTATCAGCACGGCTAGGATTTGAACTCAGGACCTCTGAGTTACGAATCCGTTGCCTTAACCAATCGAGTCATCGTAGGCGTCATGTTTTTGACGTTCTTCAGCGTATAACATATCAGAACGGAGGGTATGCAATGTTGCTGGCGAAAGTACAAAATCGTCCGCAAAGTATGAAACTGTGCGCAAAGTATAAGACTGTGCGCAAAGTGAATTTTTGCGCACATTTATTCTACTTTGCGCACAGACTTTTCCGCACCCCCCCCCCCCCCCCCCCCCGAGGAAAAGCTCGGCTTGGCCTCGCCCCGCCAACTTCGCACTCGCGAAAACCCAATCGCACTTGTATCGAAATGTACTGTTTCGCAAATTTCGACGAATCTGAAATGGATAATCGGAAAAGATTTTCTCCTTGCGTTTAATTATGTCGTACGCATCTTTCATTATTTTGCCACAATTTTCTTCTTCAAGATCCATTGAAAACCGCAACACGATCCCATCAATGATTGGCTCAATCATAATAACAATTAAACTTAAACAACAGTAAATTATATCATTGAAATAATCTTTTTTATCGTATTCAGTTGGAGCGGGAAAATGCTGGAATCCGAATTTCACGGGGGCAATGCCACTAATTAGGATTATGTCAACCTTTTTTCAGGTAATTTCAAGACTGGTTTTCTTAGAATCAATCCGTTAGTGGATGATTGATTCAATCGCAAAAGATTTTCTTAATCAAGAACTTTCTTCGTACACCTAATCTCCCTCTTTTTCTTACCATTTATCTTGATATTATAGCTTCCACAAAGTTTCACCAGTTGTTTAAGGATACACTGATCAGGTAAGTCTTATTAATGCATTACCACGATTGTTTGCATTCTTCACAGATTAAATGTAATCCCTAGGCGACTTCTTCCACTACAATGCTTGTTGGATAAACAGTAAATCCTCCGGTGCACCTTCCGCAATTTGATTTACAGAGTTTTCCTAATTGTTGGAGGTAGCTGACGCATTTGGGGGCTTACTTGTGTACTCAACAGATTCGGAAGAGTGGAATTAACCGGATGGAGGATAAGTGACCCAGTGAAATTTATGTTCTCCATATTTTCCTGCTGTCAGGTGTTTCGCATGATGTGTCTTTTGGGAAAAAGATGAAAAGCTCTCTCAACCTTGGGACCGTGAGCGGCGATATGGTCATTGAAAAATGAAGCAATCCCCTCCCTTGGCTCACAGTAAAATCCTCAACGTTTCGGGGAAAACTCCATGGGATGTGGTACTCACGCCTACATTTGCTACTACCTGAACACACTATTATGCACTATTTTTATCCACCTTTATTTTCACAAAAGACGACGTCGGTCCGTCGACCTTGCTTGCGTGACGTATTATGTTTTATTGCGGGAATAAACCTGCACTTTTTCTCACGGCTATTTTTATGTTTTTCTTCATTTAATAATACAACAGTATAAATACCGTTGAACAAATAATTGCCGGGAGTAAGTGTAATTTTTCAGGAATCACTGCAATTTTGGTGGAATTTTGTTGATATTATATGGTGAAGACAGTTGCAGGAAAGTTTACGACCTCCATCATTAAATTATGAGTAGATTTGATGTTCATGGGGGATTTTGTCCACCTTTTTTTTTTATTTAAAGCATTCAAACCAACAGGTTTACTCTGCTGTGTGGAAATAGAATACATATGGATTTTTACATGATATGGTCAAATTTTGTTCTTCATTACACTTTTACATTTATTGCTTCAAGAAATAGGTCCATGGCCATCAGCACGCGTATGTTCAATGTGCTGAGGAAGACTCTGACATCATAGGGGGGATACATTTTTTCTCGTTGTAGTTTTTTCAACAATTCAGGTCGCTTATTAGAGTATAGAGGGCATTGCCAAAGAATATGATTCAAATCTACCTCCGTGTTCACAGTTTTTCTCATGCTATTTTCAAATTCGCTCTACAGTGCTCCAGATGTTGGTGGCCCTTTTCATGTTATCACCCTCTTTATTACATCTCAGGTTGTTCCAGAAATTTTATACCGCTCTACGTAGGGATATTTCTTTCACCGTATCCGACGAACTTTTTCGAGACAGATCTTCAACAATTCATTCGAAAAATAGGAACTTTTTAACTCTTACAGCCGACGCTTTTTTGTCCCCGAAATCGATGTTCAATCAAAACTTAAAGCTTTACGGGTTTATTAACTTACCCATTTAGGGAAGTTATTGTAATGACCCCGATAATGAAATGTCTCAGAAATAGAAAATTTTCACTTTTCTCGACGTTACACATTCTGACAAAATTTTAGATGAGGTTCTGTGTGTGTGTGTGTGTGTTCGTATGTGAGTGATTGTTTGACAAACGGTTCCTGGATAAACGGCTCGATCGATTTCTTTCTCCTTTGACACAAAATTACCTCTGACAGATGTCCAAGGCGGAAACAATTGTCAATGTTGAACAACAATTCCTTCAATTGTTATTAACAATTTTAATTGTTTATATCGTTCTATCGCGAGAACGATTAGAGATGGAGGAAAAGGTCTATCGTTAATGTTATTTCTCACACAAAAATACGCACATAATTTTGTATGCCTTTTTTTTTCATAACTTCCACAGTTCAGGACA
The DNA here is from genome assembly GCA_026005395.1 of Asobara japonica. Taxonomy (NCBI): domain Eukaryota; kingdom Metazoa; phylum Arthropoda; class Insecta; order Hymenoptera; family Braconidae; genus Asobara; species Asobara japonica. The sequence continues at coordinate 55,626 of BQMI01000594.1, read as the reverse complement.
TATCACTGGTCAACAATTTTCATTGTTTATATCGCTGGATTACTCGAATAGTAAGAGATAGATGGAAACGTTTTAAACAAAAGTGGTTCCCCAGATGGAAACATACATTTTTTGTTGTATGATTATTTTTGTAACACTTATAATTAAGACGATAGCGTTTAATTTATCCCAAATTTTCAACACACGCGCAGACAAACACATCGGGAAGTTCATGCGACCCGTCGAGGATCACACGCACATCCCGTTTATGTTGATATGATTTTCAACAGGGTGCGCGCGCGCGTGTGCGTGTGTGAGTGGTAGGTGGGTAGGTATGTGTGTGTGGGTGGGTGGGTGGGTGGGTAGGTGTGTGTGTGTGGGTGGGTGGGTGGGTGGGTAGGTGTGTGTGTGTGGGTGGGTGGGTAGGTGTGTGTGTGTGGGTGGGTGGGTGGGTAGGTGGGTCAGTGGGTGGGTAGGTGGATGGGTGAGTGGGTGTGTGGCTAGGTGGGTGGGTAGGTGGCTGGGTGGGTAGGTAGATGAGTGGGTGGATGGGCAGGTGGGTGGGCGGGTAGATGTGTGCGTCAACGGTGGCAAAATTGAAGTGCTTTAGCATATCCTGGATCTGAAAAGATTGGTTGAAGTTCATGCGCATTTTTCTGTTTGCAGCAAGATAGCTTGGAAACGCATAGCATTACAGATAAAAAGTGCAAACAAATTTTGTTCCTCACATCAAAATACACATTTTATGTTGCATAATTATTTTTCTGACATTCATAATTTAGATCAAAGGTGTATAGAGGTCGGGAAGATGACGTGGGCCCACTTGCAAGCGACCTGCGCGAATTCTGCAGCATTTTTCCAGAAAAGTATTAGACATGGAGAAAAATAGTAAAATATTCAGCAGTACAAGCACTATCAGTCTAGTTCTCTGGTTTATGTTGCAACGTACTGCAGATCATATGCGATGGGGGGAGGCGAGTTTGCACCCCCTACCCGACATTCAACCCTCATTTACTCAGAAACTATTATCCCTAGCGACGTGATTTATTCAATCCAAATGATTGCCCATCGAACTAGAAACATGTTGTAGTTAGAACCTTTTCCTTTTTACACATTATCTAATCAAATCTCGTCAAAGCAATATTGTAAATCGGAAAGGTTTTTGCGTCGCTCCCATGGCTCATACTCACAATCCACTTGTTCTTCTCAAATTCTTCAATGGAATAACTAATTTTTCCCTCCGTGTCCTCAAGGGCCGTGGAAAATTTCGGCTGAAAAATAAATTTTTCGACAGTGAGTAAATTGTAACATCTTGTACGTGACTGTCCATTACGTGCACTTAGCCGGGCGCCAGTTCGAAGCCTCTGGCAATGGCTCGTTGAGATTTCCTAGCGTGATATTACTTAATTAAAGTTAACGTTGCTCTCTCCCAAACTACCACCATCGGTTTGCCCTTTTGCTTGTTGGCTTTGTGCAACGCCGTACAGGGGGAGCCTCGATTTGATTTAATTGCAATTTCAATTATTACTACAGCAAGGATGCACTACAAATGAGTCGACAATGTTTACGGTATTCTACAGTTTATTCATTTTTAAAAAAATCACCAAATTAAATTTCATTGAAGAAACAATTGCAAATTTTAATTATAATTGAATGTCAACAATTCAGAATTGTGCATCAATTTTTGCAGTGATTGCGCCAAATAATCCGTGTTAGAAAATGCTTGGTAAACTGATTCATTGAATTTTGCTTATGTCATGCACTAATCGATTAATAGGTTCCCCAGTTCTAACAGACTGTGATGTCCCATTAGAAAAACGGACTGCTAATAAGCATGACTCAAAAAACCGTATAACGAACTCTTCATTACTAACACTGCTTAATGAGCCAGTGTATTTCATAACGCTGAATACAAACACTTGGCATTATTTGGGTGATACTCAAAGTGCAATTTCTTTATTCAAGGCTTCCTTTCCCAGTACTACACTGATTTTTGCTTTGTAAAACTTTGTGAAATGCCGACAGTTTTTTTTTCATTTGTTCACTGACTAAATTCTCAGAATAAATCATTCAAGAACGGCTGGAAAGTTAACTTTTCTGAATTGAATTTCAAGAAAACTGGAATAAACACGCATTTTTCTACATCGTCATTTTTCGCTCATTATGCAATGATCGTTTTGCATTCAATGGCAAGTTATATATATATATATATATATATTTATATATGTGTGTGTAGTGGTGTTGTATAGCGTGATACCTCCAAGCGAGAATCGCCAGTGTGCAAGTTCATCGACACGGAGCCGGTGGCGCACCTGACTCCGCCTGACTCCTGCAAGAAATTCGCCGAGTCGCGATAAAACTCCCTCCCACCCCTCCCACCCAGCCGCATGGCTTCTCAATGGTAACCCGTGCACTCTCACCTGACGCTGCAGGATGAATTCAACTCGAGCAATGATGAGAAAATACTCATGTTTTTAATCACAACTCAACGTGTATTTTCTCTATTTTCAGAACAAATATTCCATTATGAGACTATATACCATTTTTTGAGTGGATAACCTAGATAAAAATAGGAGGCTTATTTAATGATATGAAAGATCATTTCTGACCACCTTGGCCGCCTTGCAGCGATTTGATTCAAAAATTGATTTGTAATTTGCCTGACAAACCTTTGATAACTGAATATGCAAGGATGGGGCAGAGTGGGGCAAAAATGTACCATTATACCCGACGTCCCGTTTTGAACAGGTTTCTCGCTCTTCCTTACAGCCTTAAACCCCGTTTCCTCGTGGATGACAGACCGCCTCACTATAGATATATATGGGGTATTCCATACCAACTTGGACAACCCGTGACCCTTACCTCTTCAGATTTCGATGGCGATTTTTTCTGAGGTTCTACCATGAAAAAAAAGTACTCTCAAATTTTTTCAGATTTTTTTTTACAGAAAAAAATTGTAGGAAAAATAGGCCCCGATTTAAAATTCTGGAAAAATTCACAATAATCTCAAAAAATATACTAAATTTTTTGAGAATGAAAGAAACATGGAACTTTTATCTGGTAAATCATTTTTAGTTCAATGTCAGTGAAAAAAATCAGAACAATTAATTATGTCATGAGTAGTTTCACACTCCACGCAGCTGTTCTATGCAAAGTGCTTTACTGAAAATAATTTTTAAAAATGATAATTTTTTCTTCAAATTTGCGATTTTTTCTCACCACGATGAAAATGTTTGCTCTCGTTTTTTATGCCGATTCCTTCGATTTCACTTCAAAAATACGATAAAAACCATTTCCGAGGCCAAATTGGAAGTTTAGACTTTTCACACAGCCTGAAATATGACATTAGTTTTTCCATTCGTTGATCAACAAGCTATGGCCAAATGTAAAGAATAAACAGTTTTCAGGTAATTCAAGGATAATTATGAGAGCACACATTTGCTCATCATGGATTTATTATGAATAATCAACGATATTATTAAATAATCAACGGAAAATGATGATAAAAGCCGGCAAATAACTCATGAAATGCGCACAATAACATACACTGCCAATTGGATCCCTTCCGCATAAAAAAAGAAAAAGAAAAGTGCGGACAGCTTCTAATACACTGAGAACTAAGACATTTCAAAGTGGATGTTCTATGTTTAAACCATTAACTGCTAGACAGAACTCGATTCGACGTCGGACATTCTGTACGACATTTTGGAGAACAAGTGGAGTTATACCGATGATCGCTTGCCGAATTCGTCTCTGCATATCGTCTGCAGTGGTTGGCCGATTTTGATACGCTACAGCTTCAACGGAGCCCCACAAATAATAGTCGAGTGGTGTCAGATTCAGCGATGTTGGTGGCCGCACCACGTAACCACACCCGTATATAATAACCGGAAAGTAAAGTGACTGAGCTGAGGTTCAAATTTGTTCTGTTGAGAAGGTACAAATGAATGATCCGTTCTAATAACAATCCTTGAATTACCTGAAAACTGTTTACATTTGGGTACAGCTTGTTGACCAACAAATGGAAAAACTAATCTGTCGTATCTCAGGCTGTGTGAAAAGTCTAAACTTCCAATTTGGTCTCGGAAATGATTTTTATCGTATTTTTGCAGTGAAATCGAAGGAATCGGCATAAATGACGAGGTATCAGAAAACATCCCGTTAAGAGAAAAAATCTTCATCATGGTGAAACATATGGTTGCCATTTGAAAAAGTGCATTTTGTGCTTGCGCAAAGTAAAGCTCATATCGAATGTCCCTCTCGAAACCCTCCAACTTGCATATGAAACATTTTTCTATTTAACCCTTTTTTTGGGAGCTATTCTGGTGTGCTGTTTTACCTGGATCGTCCTGTATACATAGCCAGCTGGAAATCGACCCCTATCTGTCGAAACTCTGGGCCTTGACCCGCAGAATGACATATATATATTCCTACCTTATTTAATTTGCTGATTTAAGTATAACATTGTTAGACAATGAAACATTCAGCGCCACTGCTTGATTATTCTTGCTTTTTAATTGGACTGATCAAGCGCAGCCAGACAGCACATTGATTCATTTATATTGCGGGAATTTCTTGGGATCTCACTCAATTCCCTCCACCCTGAAAATCAAATCATTGAAATGAAACATAGAGATAAAAAAATTCGAATCCCCGCCCTATCTTTTTCCGATCAGTTCGATTAAAATTGATTGATATCCAACTTCTGGGATCGGAGGTATAAGAAGTGGTGAATTCAGCACAATCATTGAGTTCATTCAAGCTTTTTTTTGCTTCCCCTAAACAATAAGAGAGCGCCAATAATACCGAAGTGGTGCAGTGAGGCACGTTCATTGTCCAGATGTGGTGTCCGCAAGGGATATTGCTCGACAGCTCCTCATTCTCCGCTTAAATACCACAACAATGGGCCATACCAAGTCGATTCAACCTCACCCGACAGTCCATTCAATTATTGAATCGCTTGGTCGCAAGCCGCGAAAGCTCTTTGGAATAACTGAATCACGATTGAACAGCCCAAAGTCAAGCAGGTTGTTTTTCGAAATTTCCCGCTCGTTTGAGGAATGTACCGCAGTCGGTAACTGACACACAATCATCGGTTGGTTATGGTGGACATGATTCGTCTCACTGCTATCGATAGAAGAGGCAGTTTCTCGTTCATCCCCAACATCCAAAGCACACGGGAATGCAATTAACAGGAAAATACTGAGTTTCTTAATGAAACCTACACGAATCATTTGGGCGCATTTAGGAAAATGATTTTGTAATCTAGGAACTAATGGGTTTTTTGCTATTAGTTAATTATTTGTAAATCATATTCAAATCCGCATGAGTCGCTGCGAAATCATTTGGACATTTCGGAAAAAATTATCTAGAATTTGGGAATGTAAAATGACTGTAAAAATATTTGTTTTTTTTTTCAATTTCCGCCACCACCGGCAATAAGCGCTCATACTTTTTTGACAATAAATTACACATAATATAGCATTGAAGATAATTGGCATTATTGAGAATCGTTTTAGAGAACGATTACCAAATTTTTGAGCCCTACAATGAGGAAATATCGAGGTTCGCTGGCGGTTGAACTTCCACGCAACATCCACGCTACCATGCACTGTGGGATAAACGAATCCTTGTAATGGATGATAAATGAGTGACTAATGGCTATGAATTACTCAAATAGTTCATTACTAAAAGGTTATTTTTTACCTATTTTTAACAGAAAATAGACATACACGCAATGTCGTGGATCCCAAATCACCAGGGTTGAAACCATGAGGAATTGTTTATAAATCGATGTATCAATGTTTCATATGCTTTCAATAACTAATCATAAACAGGAGTAATATCTCTCCCAAAATTTCCAGAGGTTGTTGACGGTGGTGGGGGAAAATTAAAAAAGGAATATTTTTACAGTCATTTTACATTGCCAAATTCTAAATTATTAACGTCCCAAGAGGGAAGTTATTGTAATCACCTTGAAAATGAATAGTGGAATTTTCAAAATATTTTCACTTTTCTCGATGTTTCACATAATCCTTAATCGTTTTCCGAAAATTGGCTGTATGTGTGTGTGTGTGTGTGTGTGTATGTGTGTCTGCGGGCAAAAAAAATCGTCCAACGTTTCGTGCTGAACCACAGGAGAGATTTCCCCTTTTCTTCTTTTGATGGACGCCACTTGCTTGTTTCCAGATCCGAAGGGAGCGATTTGTCGAAAAACTGATTCTTTCAAATGTTATTAACAAATTGAATTGTTTATATCGCTCCATCGCAGGAACGGTTCGAGATACGAAAACAAGTGTTTAATGAAAGTTGTTCGCCTCAAACAAGTACACATTTGTTGTTTTATGACTTTTTTTCTTAACACGCATACTTAATTAATTATCTTACATGGAACATCGATCTTGAAGTGAAATAACAATTATTTCTATTCTTATTAACGATTTCAATTGTTTATAACGCTGTATCACACGAAATATTGTAGATACGCAAAAATATGTCGAATAAATGTTGTTCCTTATTAAAAAATACACATTTCGTATTTTTTTACTTTTTTCGAATCCTTAACAGTTTCGGCGTTAGAGCGGTATAAACAACAAATGAGAGATCGGAAAGAAAGTATGTACTAAATATTGTTCCTTACCTGAAAAAATATATCTACTCTGAGACTTTAGTTAAAAAGATATCAGTACATAAAACAAGACATGATTAAAGGGGAGCGGAGCCGAAATCTCGATTTTTCACCGGAAGTTAATTATCGATAAAAAGGTTTCACATTCACCTTATGAAAAAAATATTTCACTAGGAAGAACAACCTTTTATCTACGTCTGATTAAAAAATTGGCTTAATTTACCTAGAAATTAGTTAGGAAAAACGTTCCGGAATGTTTGTCGAATCGCTTTCTTAGTAATTGTGGCTTTTCCAAAAAAATGGCGCCCAACTAGAAATTCCCCTAGAATTTGAAAAGTGCCATGGCCGCTCGGGATGTGGAATTTGGAGGTACCAGCGAAATTTGTATAGTTTTTCGCTTATCGCTTTCTCGAATAGACTAAATATAATTTTTTAAAAGTCTATTTGAGTTCATTTTTACGTTAATTCTCTCACAAAATGCAAACAAACCATAACCTATCACAAGTCTGCCATCAATTTTATTAGATTCAACAGAACCATTGTGTAATTCGAATTTGACTCAATGTTTGTTCAATTTTGCACAATGAAAAATAGCGTAAGTATAATTGTTATGTCTTACCATTTGTCAACTTGATTAATTAAAAGGTTATCGTTCTTTTCCCAAGTTGCATGGAGGAACTAATAATCGGAATTAGATTCATCCTATAGTAAAAAGGAGAGACGAAAGACACTATTGATATATATCGAAATTATCGAAACGCGTAAGAGCGGGACCGACGCGCCACCAGCCAGTGCGGCGGAAAACGGAAATGCGCGTGCGCAGCACGCGCCACCGGACTCGTGTAGTAAAAACGAGAGACGAAAGCAACTATCGATACATATCGAAATTATCGAAAACCGTAAGACCGAACACGACGCGACACCAGAAGGCGCGGCGGAAAAAGGGAATGCGCGTGCGCAGCACACGCCACCGAACTCGTATGAAGGAAAAGGAAATAAGCAAGAATCTTAATCTTTATTCGGATTTTTGTGGCATTTTCTAATAAATTTTCCATTTAATCTCAATCTCTCCGCTGGTTGTGCCATTGTTGAGGTTGAGTATTCATAAATACCGCGATGCTCCCATGTATTCAGTTCGGAGATTGGGTTAGGTTGATTGGCCTAGTGACAACTATAGGGTTTTCAAAATACTTTCCATGTAGTCAATTTATAATAAAACCATTCTGAATAAATGCGCAAATGTATCTTGAAATTCGTTACATTATTTTTGCAATTAATTTGATTGTTCAAAAACGGATTTCGCAGCAAAAAAAAAATTACTTCCGGAGCGAGGCTTGCAAAGTACCTCAAGAGATAAATTTTACGGACACCGACACACACACACACAGACATCGGGAAGTTATCATTTTGGCCCGCGGAGGGTCAAACCCACACCCCATTTATTTTTTTTCGAAATGCCCATTTTACGCGGATATGAATACTATTTAACGATATGACCTATTATCTATACCCCTAATAATAATTCATTAATTCCGGAAAAACCATTAGTTCCTAAATTACAAATCTATCTGTCCAAATGTGCCCAAATGATTCAACTAGTTTTCATTAGGAAACTCAACATTTCCCTGCTAATTATACGTCCGTTCAAAGCATATGCCATGAAAATGTTTCATTTAACTTGATAATTGCAACTAGTGTGAATCACTGCAGCCTATCGATACTGAACTAAAACCTCACCGATTTGTAATGTCCACACGATTATTTTCTGATTTAAAGATTTCCTGGAAATGTCAGATATTTCGTTAACAAAGAGTGGAAAATTCCATTTTAGAGTGTTCTGTCTTTTATGATTGTTCTGTAAATCGACGCATGTGCAAGACAAATCGAAAATTTTCACGAAAAACTTTTCCATCTCTATATGCCTCAGCTCATTCTGGAAATCCAAAATTACTTTTTTTGCGGGGGTTCATACAAACTCTGGACTCGGTTTTAACCGACAACTACTCTGATTTACCCTACGTGATGACTTCTCCGTTGCGACATATTGTGTTACACACACATGCACACATACACACCCTGTTGAGCATATACAAAAGTTCTAGGTTCATGCCCGGCCTCCAGAGAACGTTTCACATGATGCAATTTTCTCATGGACTCATCATCATGTACCATCACAGGGGTTTCTGGAGGTACCCTGTGCTCCGAAATACGATGGGCTAAATGGCGAAAGTCGACCCCAGCCGCGTGGGTGGATTTTCGGTACGCTCCCTTGCAGCAATACTCAGATACCAGCTATACCCAGGGCGTACAAATGAGAGGGACGGAGACAACAGGAAATAAACAGGATGACAGTGTAACCCTCTAGGGTAAAGCCAGTAACTTCCCGATCTCAATGTGTATGTGGGGAACAACTTTTTGGCGTATCTCTTCGTTCTTACGATGAAGCCATATAAATCTTTCAATTTGTTGATAACAATTGAATGCATCACGGAAAACCGTCCCTTTCGGACCCACCAATCGGGGTTTTGATATATAAAGGCATATCTAAACAAGTGGGACGACGTTTTTGCTAACCCATTAGCAAAATGCTTCCGAATGGCTTTCATCTTCCAGGTGCTGACTGAATCCGTTGGTTTTCAGGGCTATAATTCGCGGATGAATAATGCAATCGTCACTATTAGCGAAGTCGGTGAAGATGGCATTGAGACGAATCTTTTTAAGCCTAATGAAGACAGTTCCAATCAGTAGCTTTTGAGTAATTGTCAAACAAATCGAGATTTTTTGAACATCAATATCTTCAAAAGTACACCACCGATCGAAATTTAATTGACGCCAAATGATATGGCTTCCTGAACTCTATATTCCCTGTAAAAATCACGAAATTCGATGGGAGAGTTGAGGAGAAAATTACTAAAAGTTAACAGAAATCGCATGTTCTGCTTAAAGTTGATGTTTGAAGGGCTCTAACTCGATAACGAATGATGCAATCGTCACCATTACCGAACTCGGTCAAGATGGTATTGAGACGAATCTTTTAAGCGCCTATTGAATGAATTCGGACAATTAGTTTTTGAGTAATCGTCGAAAAACAGAATTTCAAAAAACCGCAATATCTTTCAAATGAGACGACCGATGAAAGTTTAATTGTCACCAAATGACAGCGCCCATGAATCTCTACATACACGGAAAGGAAAAGAACATAATTATTAGACCCCTGGTGACATTAGACATCTGAGGACGAAATTTCCGTGAGTCGAAAAATTAGACTCCTATAGTCTAAAATTTAGTCGCATTGGGCCGACTTTTTCTGTTGTTTCGGGATAGTTTTTATACTCACTGGGATGAATTTTTGGACTCACGGCAATTCCGTCCTCAGATTAGTCACCAGGGGTCTAATAATTATGTTTTTTTTCTTTCCGTGTACCTTAACTAATGAATACAGCTCCAATCAGTAGTTTTTTGAGTAATTGTCAAACAAATCGGGAGTTTTTAAAAATTAATATCTTCAAAAGTATAACACGGATCGAAATTTAATTGACGCCAAATGATGTGGCTTTCTGAACTCTATAGTTGATGAAAAAATCACAAAATTCGATGGGAGAGTTGAGGAGAAAAGTGATAAAAGTTACCAAAAATCACAAATTCTGCTTAAAGTTGATTTTTGAAGGGCTGTAACTCGGAAACAATTCATGCAATCGTCACCATTACCGAACTCGGTGAAGATGGCATTGAGACGAATCTTTTAAGCGCCTATTGAATGAATTCGGACAATTATTTTTTGAGTAATCGTTGAAAAACCGAATTTCAAAAAACCGCAATATCTTTCAAATGAGACGACCGATCAAAGTTTAATTGACGCCGAATGATAGCTCTCATGAAACTCTACATACGCTGAAAAAATCATGAAATTTGATGTGGCGGTTATTCAGGAAATAACTAAAATGTTTAGTCACGGAGGTTTCTAACTACACAACGTGGCTTTCAAGGTTCAAATTGCCATTGTTTTGAAGGAATCATAGTGCTACGTCTGAAAAAGAGCGAAAAATTCAATTCAATTCAATCCAAAGCTTTGATTTGGGGGTCTAAACACCGAAAAATGGACATTAAAAATCGAGCGATTACAAAGCTTCCTTTCGGAAGCAAAAAGTCAGGAAAATTCTGGATTCTATCCATTCTGCCCCATATACGCATAAGAAACATTGTTTGTCCTGTTTTGAGCTTCAAAGTGCTCCTCGGTCCGCAATTCTCGTCCGATTTTATTTTTATTTTTCTCAAAATATTCGTCATGCTCCAGAGAATAGAGTTAAGTATCCGTTTTGTTCTATTCGCTTTAGATCGTGAGAACATCATTTTTTAATTTGCGCGTTTTTTTCATTTTTTCGAATCTCAAAATTTGTGGTTTTCAATAATTGATTATTGTAATCATACGTAATATGTCTTTTATGACGAGAAAAATGATGACAGAATTCACATTCAGTACCAAAAAATTATAGTACTTTCATCTGTCTATGAGAGAAATGCGAGGAAATACAGACATATGAAGTAATCTGCTCAGGCAAAAATACAGAAATGAATCATAAAATTCTTTTAAATCTTGAACAAATAATTTTTCTCACCATAAAAGACATATTACGTATGATTACAATAATCGATAAAACCGGAAAAATGAAAAAAAACACGCACACTAAAAAATCATTTTCTCATGATGTAAAGCGAATAGAACAGAATGGATTGTTTTGTTCTTTGGAGTATGACGAACATTCTGAAAAAAAAAGATAAAATCGGACGAAAATTGCGGCCCGAGGAGCACTTTGAAGCTCAAAGCACGAAAAACCATGTTTCTTATCGGTATATGGGGCAAAATGGGTTGGGTCCGGAATTTTCCTCACTTCTTTGGATATGCCTTTATATATCAAAAACCGATTGGTGGATTCAAAGCCCGGGCGAGGACTTCGAAGTTTCACCGTGGTCACCCCTTAAACACGAGTAAGACGTGTCGACTACAAAAAAAATGAAAAGTTCAACTTTGATTGCCGTGTGAGATAATTCATTAATTCATGAATTATGCGTGCTAAGAGAAAAAGTCACAAGATATTAAATATGTATTGTTTGGGGGGAAACAACTTTTGTTAAACCCTTCTTTTCGTCATCTCAAACCGTTCTTATGATATAACGATACAAACAATTCAAATTGTTCATAACAATTGAAAGAATGAGTTTTTTGACAAATTGCTCCTTTCGGACCTGGCGACCTACAAGACACGTCGAGCAGAAAAAAAAATATGAATCGGTCCAGTGGTCCCGCCGCAAACGTTAAACAAAGTGTTGACCACACACACACACAGTTGGTTGTCGGGGCTTTGGCGTAGTAGTAGAGTATCTGCCTACTACTCCAAAGGTCCTAGGTTCGCGCCCGGCCGACGGAGAATATTTTCTCATGGATTCCGACCGATGCAGGAACTTCCGTGTGTGCTATCGGCGGTACCCATAAAATGAGACCACCCGGCCGAGCGGGAACCTAACCCGACAGGGGGGGGGGGGGGGGGGTAGGTTCCATCATAGGCGCCGGCCATCGTAGCACAGGGGTTTCTGGAGGTTTACCCTGTGTTTAGAAATACGATGGCCTAAGTGGCTGTCTGTTACAAACACACACACACACACAACCCTCATGTAAAAAATTGTCAGAATAATGTAAAACGTCGAGAAAAGGAAAAATTTCCCTTTTCCGAGACTTTTCATTATCGGGGTCATTACAATAACTCTCCTAAATCCGGAAGTTAAAAATGTTCAACTGTGGAGTTGCTAGACAAGCATCGATCTCTCTATACAGCATCTCGATCAAGTGATTCGGGAAATGTCTTGAAATGTGGAGATTCGATAGAAAATGGATTTTCCAAATTCAAAGGGAAAGCAATCACTACCCAGATTGAGCAGTTAGTCATAATTCTCCCGTTCCCAACATTTTAGTACAATCGAAGAATCCCACCAATTTCAGACTGTTGAAATTTTCAAAACTGTCAATAACACTGTCAAAAAACCGTTATGATTTTAGTAATGACACAAGGTTGGGACATTTCATCCATTCCAAACAAATTAAAAATGAAACAATTTTAAACTTTCTATGAATTTCGAAAACCCAAAAACTAAAAACCTTTACAGGTAAAATTTTCTTCATATTAGGTGTTGGAATTAGTTCTAAAGGTTTTCTAAGAGAAGCCGTTATAAGTGTATCATGCGCGCGGGCACTCTGAAACAATCACTCGCGACAATGTATTATATTATAACTGAGATTATCAGTATGCATCATCACGCAAATGTGAACAACGTACATTTCCAGTCCAACTAATATGTCGACTTTTGTGCCGAATAAGCGCAATTTGCGAGAACCTTTATTGTTCTGCTTTCATTTGAAGAAAACTGCTGCTGCGAGTCGTTTGCTCAAGGAAGCTTACGGGGATATACTCCATCAAACGCTTCGAAACTGGTGATTTTGAAAATGTTCGAAGACGAAAAATTGGGGTCGTTACCGGACGAAGATTCAAGCGAACCCATCACTGGACCCCTCTACCGAACACAGTTGATGCGTTTGAGCCGGGCATTGACGGAAAAACGGCCGCAATTCGAGCAGCGGCACGACAAAGTCATTTTGCAACATGACAACGCTCGTCCTGATGTCGCCAGACCCGTGAAAAAGTACTTAGAAACGTTGAAATGGGATATTCTAGCGCACCCGCCGTATTCTCCAGATATTGCTCCGTCTGATTACTATTTGTTCCGATCAATAGCATATGGCTTGGCTGAGCAGCACATCACCTCTTACGAGGAAATGAAAAAATGGATCACAAGGCGAACTGTTCTTCCGAGCTGATATCCGAAAATTGACAGAAACATGCGAAAAAGTAGTGGCCAGCGATGGGCAATAATTGGAATAATCGATTTGTAACAATTTTTGCTCAGTAAAGCCTCCAAGTTCGAAAAAAAAAACTTTAACACTAATTCCAACTTCGAAGAGCATCTATTTAAAAATACCAACATTTCAAACTTCGAAAAGCTCCAAAATTTCAACTTTTTTTCAATTTTGTGTTGCGAAACTCATCATTCTTGAATCGCTGAAAAGAAACTACAGAATGCTCTTAAAAATTGAAATTAACAAATTCTGAGCGTAGTTCACTGAAAAGATTTAAACTCACGTGCTGAGGTATTAAAATATCGGATTGTCGCCTGTCTCACGGAATAGTGCATTCAAAAATTCCTCGTTGTACCTCATAGGAGACAAACAAGCACGCGAATGCTGGAAAGGAGATGGGGGATGAGGTGGTGGGGGTAAAGCAGAAGTGAAGTGAATTGAAGAGAGGGTTGGCGGAGGGGTTTGGCTCAGGAAGGGTGGGTGAAATTGTGGGAGGACTTCACCTGGAATATACCGTCAGGATCGCGAAGGACGCATTCTCATCGAATTCTTTACCCCAGTGGAATTCCACCCCCCGGTTACTCGGAAAAACGAGAAGATATTATTATTTGGGTATTACTACGCGGATGATATGGTAATACAGTTGTATAAGCTGCCTTCTCTTCATAGCGCAATATTTGAGTTGTTTAGTCATTTTTTTTTTCATTTACAAAAAAAACCGTCGCATTCTTCCATTCAAACTCAATCTTGCATATCGCAACATTCCTCTTCCCATTTTAAATCTTGTCTCGTTATTTCTTTTTTATGAACATTGCTGTCATTGGTTCTCGTTTTTATGGACGTTCGACGGTACCGAGCATCCAAGCATTCTTCAGGACGCGGAAAGCAGTTGGAAAGTGAAGGAAATCTTAAGAATGCATTTGGCATTTTTGCCCATTTGCATTAAGAAATATAAGGGCTCCTTATGTTTATTATTTCACGCATGACACATTCCATTTCAAATTTACCATGCCGAGCCATTAACGAAAATTTCAAATTAGGTGAAAAAAATGTAATGTTTTCGCGAAAATAAATCTGTTCCACCTTTTTGCTCTTTTTCCTGTTTAGTGTTTGTGTATGGAATGACATAAAAACGGATGTGCAATTGTTAACGGGGTGTTAGAATCCGGTCGTTCGCAGTTCCTCCCTCTTCTTTGGGACGTACAAGTGTCTCCTGGGTGAGGAACTCGGAGGTACCCAGGAGAATCCGTTCAGAGGAAATTATTTTCCACGAGAATAATTCTACAGAGATTTTTTCCGAGGAAACATTTTCCAGCATCGCAACTAGAAAAACCGCGATCTTTCAAAAACGAAAAATGGACAATTTTCAGTGATGAGATTAGACTTGCAAGTCAGAAGAAATTGACGAGGGCCGCCCCTGAAAGTAGGTCCAATATTTATCGTAAAAGTTAAATTTAAAAGAAAATTTACAAAAAAAAAATATACTGTGCTTACAGTATACTGGAATAGTCCATTTCTTATATCATCGCAACGTATAATGGTCTTGTGGGAAAAAAATAAAAAGCCCTACATGACGAAATAAACTTATTGAAGTAGTTTTTCAATGAATCAAACACCAGAAAACGGTTAATTATTTTTTCAAATATTTAGTAGATATATATGAAAGTTACCGAAAAAAAGTGAACTTCATTGAGTAGACCTCACTCTCAGAAATGCAACTTTTGATATTTGCAATATTCTAGAGACTTTGGAAGATTGAAATTATCGTTATTTTTTCACTTTTGAATGTCTTTTCGTCTCGATCTGAGAGTGGACTTTATGATAACAAACATCAAAATAGTAATTTCGATGTATTGATACGAAATAGTGAGAATTAATTTTTTTTGAAAAAGAAAGCCTTACATATTCTGAGGATATTTGAGTATCCACCATGGATATGGATGAAGTCCTTTGGATGGATGGTTCCTTTATGACGACTCACATATCCACGTTTTGGGTTGATGTTTGAAGAGAACGGAAATGCATAATATAGGAAATTGAGCAAAATAACGACCAATAATGCCCACCATTCCAGTCTCTAAAATTGGACCACGAATTTCTGGAATCTCAAGCTTGTGAGACGCATATCAACTACTCCGTCACAATCCTCTCAGCTATCGATGTTGAGAGTCCAAGATTGGTATCTACGTTATGGTGTATGCCTGAAATGATGAAAATATCCAGAGAACTATGTTTACCCAATTGACATAAATTTTTTCCATCGATTCAGCAGTAAACTCAGAAACCAAAACAAATCGACACCATTTAAACATTTGCCAGACAGCAGTCATTTTAATGATAATTTCCCAAAGTATGAATTTGAAATTGATTTACGAGCTAAAACCACTGGCATCTACAATTTTACGTAGCTTCGTACAATTCTCTTTAATTTCTAAAGTAATGTGAATTTTCAAAAAAGCAAATCCTGGCACGTTACTACTATAATGAGATTCCTTTTTTTTCCAATTCGGTTTTCGCGAGACAAAATCCGCCCCCATCCTCTAACAATCCTCACCTCTGATGTTCAAACGGCCAGAAACAACAACTTCAAATCCAATGTGTTAAAATCATATACCAATTTATGTCCAACAGACAACTATCCATAAAAACTAAACACAGTCAATCTAACCGTTTCACCCCCGAGCAAGGAGTGCCTCAAGGTTTCTCCCTCTCACCTATCCTATACAACATCGTTTGTCACGATATACTCGATAACCCATTCACAGCGCCCAACCCGACCAAATACCTTGTGCAATTTGTCGAAGATACACCCCGCATAGATCTAGCCGAAAAAGTACAAAAATGATTCAATTGCTTGAGACTCCAAATCAACCCCTCTAAATCTGAATACCTACAATTTTACCTCAACCCGCGAACGTCGAACTCCACCATCACCCTCCAAAATACACAAATTCTCGCCTGTCTGCATACCCGGTATCTGGGTGTCGAAGTAGATTACAACTTGAATTTCAAATCCCATGTCAACAATATTTGGAAAAAATGCATACTAACATACAAAAACAAAGGTCTGAACACGAAGCACATCGTCGAGATATATAAAGCAATAAGCCGACCCATACTTGATTACGCCCACCCGCTTCTCCGATTTTCCAGACCTGGGACCCAGCACATCATCGGTGTCGCCGAAAGGACCACTATCCGCAAAATGACTAAGATTCGCCATTCTGACAACCCCCTTCACAATCCTTCGAACACTTTATTATACGAACGTACCCAAGTGGAGCCTATCCTCCACAGATACAGAAACTTGACGGCAATATCTGGACTGAACAAGCTGGACCATATTCTTGATCTCTGCCACGAACGGAGCCCAAATGTCAGATCACGTTACAAATATCCTTTACTAATCTTACTTGAAAACAATTCGTTTTGAACAATATGAGAACGACTCCTGGGGAAGACTGGCTGAGGCCTCGCTGCTCTGTATGCTTCCTACCCATTACATCCTCAATTGTACCACCATCGACTATGTAAACCCGTACAAAACTCTTGATCAATTCTGAATTTAACCACAGTACATTATGAAATCATAGAGCTAAACACATATCATGTTATTTTTCTTTTTTGTTTCTCATTAAGTATTCATAGATTATATAAAAATGTTCATATTGTAGATACTTGGCTGAAGGCCCTCCGGCGATGGCCAATTGTAAAAGAATTTTTTGGTTGTATCTTGCAATAAAGACTCAGTCAGATTTGTCGAAAACGGAATTTCTCATTCTACTTTAATTTAAAAAAAAATTACAGTAACATCCGCGCCAAAGGTAAGGCTCCCAACTGGCTAAATATACAAAATCGACACAGATTAGGTTCTATGAGATCGGGAAATACGGAACCAGTAAGTACTAAAAAAATTATACCAAATTGTGTCTTCATAGGGCGAAGACCCTGACAGAAAGGGGGTAAAATGGGACAGAAAAATATTGCTCTTAAACATAGCCAGAAAAATGCACTCGCTAAGGTTTGCTGTTTCACTTCAGTATTGCTATGAAGTAGATGAATTAACAAAATAAAACAAATATACATAGACAAAAAATAATGCAGTTGAATTATTTTCAATTTACACTTTATTATACAATGGTACGATTGTACAAGCGTAATCAAACATACTGAATGTCTTCTAAAAGTAATGTGTTTGTGTGTGTGGTTTTAATTCTTCAATAATCTCAAAATTACTCAAATGCTGAGTAATAGCTAAGTTGCATTTGAATTGGACGTGAAGAAAACTAATAGATATATTTAAAACTAAAATCACTCGGTTTTGTTTATTTCATAATCCCACAAGGCGCTTGAACTGCTGATAGTCAGCTGCATCTATATCAATAAATTTCTTCACACATATTATTTCCCATATTTCACTGTCTTGATTATCGTATTATTGTTTACCCAGGAGTCTTGGACCTCTGCCTACTTTTAGAGCACATTACTCATAACGCACATTTTCGTAAGGTCAACAGGTTAATTAAATCCCGTGACATCAAAAAACTGGCGACTTTAAGCAAAAAATATCAATAACAAATTGAGATGTAATTTTTCAATCGAAGGTGGAGCGCAGTATTGAAAAGAATGAGTTCAATGTCTAGTAATTATGCAAAAGTGATTCCCCGAAATTTCTTTTTTGATCACGAACTCGAAAGCATCCATTGTTTAGCCACCTCGTCTACGCAATTTTCAAATTCTTGATCGAAAAATAATATCCGGGGCAAGCCATGGAAACATAATGGATTATTCTACCGAATATTGTACCGAAATTCGGACTCCAATTATTTCATATTTTTTTGTTTTTTATGTTTCGTCTTCGCATTTGGCAAAACCGGAAGTATGCAACAAATCAAAGGATGGTTTCCTTTTTGCCACTTCTTAGCTTGTGACATTCGATGGCGAAATTTTTCGCTGAATTATTTAAATTTGCAAAAACAAAGAAATTTGGAACACTTTGAGAACTTTTTTCAGTGCGATATTTGATAGAACGATCGCTTATATTGCGAAAATAATAGAAATACATGAATATAACGTCAAAATTTCATTTTACAGTAATATCAAGCAAAATTACGTGTTCCAAATTAGTTAAAGACCTAAATTAATTCTGTTCCAATGGAAGCCAAGCTCATGATTTATATATCTGGAATCATTAAATTTAGAAAAACCTTCATCCAACATGAGATCGATTATCGAAGACTTTGGATAATTCATTCTTAAGTGCACATTACAATTGGGCATTTTACATAAATTTCGATTCACCGTGACAGATATGTTTGAATCTTTCAAAACCCATTAGCCCATGAAATTTTGTTCATGAACTCATCATCAAAATTCGATGATCAACGATCAGACAACTTTCCAAAATCCTCACACACACATACAGCCTCACATCCTTCATCTGCGTAAATACAATATACAAACGTCATCGTGCCAAGGAGCAACATAAACTTAATAGTTTATGGTGAGGGATGCCAAGGAATATCTGAATAATTAACTAAGAGTACAATAAAGCGGCAGAGTTATTTGCGCGTTAGAAGGAAGATTCAAAGCAAAAGGGAACACATAAAATGGCACTTTGACGGCACAATTATTGACAGTACTTTGCAATTGCACTTTAGAATACAACCTTGAGAATTTACACCACACTGAGCCATTTGATAACAATTAGATGAGTGACACACTCAACACTTGGCACGGAATAACACGTCTGTTATTGATAGTTTGATCCTTTTTTTTTTGTTTTATCTGGCACAGTCATTACTCTCCTTCGCCTTATTTTCCAAACCTTGTCTTTGAATTTTCATGAAATTCTCAATGTTACTAGAATAGGCGGGGTAATAAAAAAAAATTAATATCCAAAGAGTGAGAAAAAATATAGAAAATGATCTGTCAACTCCTGATTTAAAAAAAAATCATTGGGAACTCTTCATCCGACTTAACTAGTCTGCTCTCAATTACTTTTACCTCAAACTAAATCAGAAAGTGTCTAATCTCGGCCTGCAATTCTCTGTATCTCTCCATTGCTCTTCTCATTTCTCACACAATTCAGATTCATTTAAAATTTATTATATATCACTAATTTTTCGGTCTGAATATATTATATCTCTTCGCTACAAGATAATTAAAATCCTAGGATGGTTATAGAGTATTTCAGGAGAAATATACGAGTCAATTTGCCTACGTCAAATAAAATTTTCATAAATTGAATCTTCGTATATTTCCAACGTGTAGTGTTATCAGTGTAATATTTCTAAAAATGGAAAATATAATATTTTTACTGTGCGTGAGCACAAAATCTACTTGAAAAAACATCTGTCCATTAACGAAACTGTATTTTGTAATTTGTGGAATAATAAACTGCCATTTTTTTTAGTTCATTCATAATTAATAATCTCCTAATAACATTAACAACAGACAAATTTTAGCGGATTTTTTTTTTCGAGGAGCTGCGAATTAAAACTGGACTAGACTGTAATGAAATCGACTAGATTCTCCCAATTCGAAAAACAAAATCAAATGTACAGATTCTCATAAATTGCATTTGAAACATTCCGATATAGATTCCCCACTCTGAAATTTTACTCACTCCGTTAAATACTTTTTAATCTAAAGGATTAGAATAACGCAAGGCCTTATCACGTACTGTCATCCGATAAGTGCCCAGTGCCACTGACTCAATTTCATTAAATGCGTTCATTATCTTTATTACATGCAGGGTGAAGATTGACTTATGCAATTTTGGCAATAGGCACTTTGAAGATGATTTGAAACAACGCGTAGTATATTCTTAACTAACTTAATCAACTTTAACCGCAGGTATTCCATAACCCACAACCAGTCGTTCCTTTGGAAAATCGAGAATAACTGTCGCATGAAATCCCATGTTGGCCGATGCGATTATGTATTCACATAATGAGAACCAGCTGAATGCTGCACAATCAAAAAATATGAAATGATTATTATTTTGAAACCAGCCCATGGCTCAATCATGTCCCCATTGTCTCTCAATGGAAAACTAATTGTTGAACAAGCATTGACCCATATCCGGGATTGTTCGTGAATTCAAACAACCATTTCTATCAGGTCGTTAAAAACGCAGCGAAATTTCCCACATAATTTCCATAAACGAAAAATTATCTCAAAGTTTTACCAAGATTTTTTGGGTATAGAGTAAATTGATATAGAGATATGAATATTTTTTACAAAATTAGAACTTTTGAATTTTGCGAAGAATCAAAGAAGTACTTTAGATTTACATTCATAATAAAAGTTTGTATTTTTCCTCCGTTTTCCGATAATTTTTTCTTGGAATTTTAAAAATCAGTTTAAGGTAGAACAATATCAAGAATTACTTCGAACTCATACTTTCATGATTTTGAACAACTTCGTTTTTGTTTTAATAAATTGAGCATGTATCTGCCATACATATTTATCATAGAAAAAATATGAACGAGAAGATTCAAATTTTTCGTATTAAAATAAAAAAGTAAGTTCTCGGTTAATGATACATTCTATTGGAAATGAAAACTCGATACCTAACGAAGATACTGACAATATTTCAAGTAGTTTCTAAATTAGAAAAAGATCCTCTGATGCACTTAGGATTTCTAAAACAGTTTCTGACCCCATCCAAATAGGGAAATGAATTCCCAGAGAATCCTCCATATACTGCAATGGAAGAATAGAGTAGAAAGAAATTTAAAAATTTTTAACCAGAACAATACCCGAAATTGGAACACTAGACTATTCTAATCATTGTCAAACTACCAAATACTTGCAGGAAAATTAAAAAATTTTGAAACGATTGATAATAAGAACCGGATAGTAACAGATATTTTTTCACCCAAAATATTGTTCATGAATGTCTTTCTTTTCTAGTCTACATTAAAAAAGGAGGACCCAGTTCACATATGGTCATGGTTGTTACACTGTATAGCTTGGGAATAAATCCAATCTTTAGTATGATTTTGGAATTATGCGAAGCTAAGTATAGCTTTCGATGTGAATAAGTTCTCTAGATTCGTGTAATTGGTGTTGTGGCAGAATAAATTCAGTTAATTTCGAGTTTGCATTAAAAACTTAAATGTGTTTTCTTTTTAAATTGGGACAAGAGGTACTTTGAGGAAAAATTTTGATTTCTTCATTTCCACGAATAAAAATATTCAACGTAAATTACCCTGTTTTTTCATTCAAAATCAAGAAACTCATTATTTGATGACTTATTTATTCCATATTTTGGAAAGCCTACTTACCCAAATCGTGGCACAGTAATCGATGCTTCAGGAAGAAAACAATCAGTCCAACAGTACTAACAAGACTGGTCACAAATAACTTTTCTTTATAATGGAGACTTTGTGCAGTTGGTGTGACTAAACGCCCCAACTTGACAACAGCCAGCATGTACATCAATGAACTGACCATAAAGATGATGAAGATTTTTTCATGAGCATCTGGAAGGTATCAGATATATATATATACATGAACACACACAAGTATTCGTGCTCGAATGTTGGTCAATGAAAATCGTCATAAGTGCTTCATAATCCCAGGTAAGGCCAAGACACTCCACTTGAATTACTGATTTATAATTTATAGTGATATTCAAACGCTGGGAAGTAGGTTGGTAAGTCCTATGGCTTATATGTTGCTAACTAATTCTAGAGGTGGTTCAACCGTTCTATTTGAAACTTTGAAAATTTACGTGACATCTATCTAATTTGTCTGAACATATATCACGTTTGAAAGAAAGTAATGAGTCTCAATTCACATGAATAATGGAAAAAAATGAATGCTACATGGAAGTTTCTAAAAAATATACACTTACAGTAATTCTCACGATTTGAGATATATGTAACTCCACAGAGTGACGCTATTTCAGCGATATTGAGCCAAAAGCAGAGATTCAAGAGCCTACAACCAAAGGCTTTTGTTGGCAAATGTTCAAGTGCTGTGAGAATTTTTCGATAATACGAGTGATACACTATTGCTATGACAAGCCGAGGCCCAATGTGGAGGGCTATACTGACTCGCCAGAGATATCTCTGAGGTGAGACTCCAGTTATCGCTGATATTGAGGGAAGTACGTTGTAAACCTAGAAAGTAAAATCATTACATGTTTAAAATTTTACAATAAGACCACCAGAAATACAAATGACAGAACAAATCAAAGGTGTTTGCCTATTGTGGGGGTATACCATTGAAATGCACCACGTACCAATCCATTATGAACAAGTCCGAGTTGGAAAAAATTGTATTTGAACTATATGTGTATAACATCACAAAACTACAGAGCTTCATTCCAGAGCTTCAAGTTTCTGTTACTTTTTCATATGATTTTATACAAACTGACAAAATCATCATTTTTTACAATAATAATTCTATTATTCCGTCCATAAGTTTTTCAGTAATTTCGAAGTTTTGTTGCCAGATTCCACATATGCCATGTAGTGTATTTTTCTTCAGAACTTTTGTTTAACTCATACTAAAGTGATTTGAACTCATTTTTCTTATTTATATACAATTTATGCATATAATATTTCCGTCAACATTGCAATTCCATTATCTAGTACAAAAGCTTTTAAATCGATTAAAAATTTTGTGTGTATATTCAAGGTGCATCTTGACTGTATATCTCTTCCGTTATCGCTTGTTCTTCTTCTAGTAGACAAACACCTTTAACCATAACATTGAATGAATTAATCAGACATTATGACAAGGCTCTACTCACTCGGCAATGTGTCTCATGTATATCATCCTGTTGGAATATATATGCTGTAACGAAACAGATTAACAACGTGACAAGTGGTAAACACGCAGTGGCAATGCAAAGCTTTCTGAATGAGATAGCAAGATGCACTGAGTCCTTGTCATTGTCAGTATCTCTGAGCTCCATTGTCTGATCTAATTTTTTATCACTGCTCGACATCATACAGTATTTATAAACATGTTCTGCAACAACTGTCTGGGTGAAAAATAATCATTCACTGGTATTCCATGGGTATAAGGATCTCCTCATCGCGTGCCAGGCACATTTTTAGTTCCCTGAGAATAAATCTGAAATGTGAAGAAATCGATGAGAAATTGGGCTAACTAAGTCTAGACGAAAAGCTTGGCTATTCTGATTGATTCTTTCCAATGGTTTTTTTTATTTCATTCACTGGTGTGACTCCCCTAAAAGACAATTTTTTTTATTAAATCTCGCTGGTGGATCAGAATCACTTAGCATCACAGTATAATCAAAATTAGCACTACGAAATTTTTCAATGTCGACTTAAACCTCTACATTTTCGGCATTGATTTTCTAACAATAATCCACCACTTTGCTATTAATAGAGAATAACATCACGGATTTTTGGCAAACTGTGATTTACCACTAGAAGTTACGTCTTTCACAGATGATTAAATAAATTGAAAATATTTCTTTGGCGATCCATTGACCCCGTGCACTTTTGACAGTTCAGCTTATCACTGGATAAGTTTGACGATCCAAATAACAACGGAAACTGGGTAAATTGAAAAAAAGACAATAACTCACACTTTAAGTTGGTGTGAAAGTATTAGTGACATCCAGTGTTATGAATAGTTGAATCAATCAAAACAATTAAAGTGAGATGAGAGTAGAAATATAATGATTGATTTTTCTTAATGTCTGAGGGTAGGTTGAAACGTACCGTCTCTGCAACCCCCATCTGGGTATCATCGGCGCGTCGTGAGGTTCTTGGTGACTATCCCTTGGGTCAATCCCGCGCACATTGGCGTACATGGAAGTGCGCACGCACCGGAAAAGGGGAGAAACCAGGGACGAGACCGCTTCGGTGTTTGATATGTGCAGCTTCTTGATATCACACACATCCTCCATCACCCGTTACTCAACACCCTACAGTTAATGTCGCTAATGAAGATCTCTGCTGTACCAGGCAGTCATTTGAAATTCAAAACGCAAGAGAAGGTAGTTTCGCGGCATCCGCTACGCCGCCATTATCGTTTTTTAAAACATTTTCCAATGCTTTCACATTCTTCAAACACCCCAAATTGTGTCACTGGTCCAATTTTCACACACTTCGGAAAGTTTTCTAAATTTTTGACATTTTTTAATGGACGCAAATTTTAAATTGTTCTTGGATTTTTTGAATTTGTTAATCCGTTTTCGGAAGTTATAAGTCACTTTGGGATATGCGTATACATTTTATAACCGATTTTGATTTCATTTTTCTGAGTTTTTAGAAAATTTTTGGATTCTTTCGGCGTTATGAAACTTTCTTTCACCAACCTGTTAATATTACCGAAAGTATGGTCATCAAACTTTTTCAATGCTTAACTTAACTCTTTAAGTTTATTTACATGAAGATCAACATTCTTCATGTCATACAATTAAGGTGATAGAAATTTTATATGTCGATTAGATTAGTATGCTTATATGCTTATAACATGTTAGGCATTTTGTCTTCTATGAAAAAATTGTGGCTCCGAATGTCGCTTTCTTTCCAAATGGTATCTATTCCATTCTCCATTGCTTCACATTTTGTACATTCACAAATTCCTAAAGTTTTAGAATTTTAAAATTTTTTTCCTACTTATTTTATTCTTTCAAGTTTTTGAAAATTATTGAGGTCCTGAAGTTTTTAAAACTTCATTAACTTACAATTAAATAAATTCATAATTGAAAGAATTATAATATCATGAAGTAAGTTCAGCAAAGTATCATCAAATCCAATGACAAGGATGTAAATCACAGGAATCACCAAAATAATATCCGAATGACGCTACTATTATTACTAAATTTTTTTCTGTAATTAACTTGTAAAAGCTCAATCCGAGCGCTGGAGTCACCGGCGTCGGCGCATGCGCACCACTGCCTACAGCTGAAAGCGCATGTGCAGACAAAGTTAACATATTCCTAGGTTGCTAGTGGAGAGGGGCGTAGAAAGGAGGCCATATTGTACAGTTAAATTGAAAGAAAAGCAAAAACAATTTATTGTATTGCAATTGGAATGGTCGTATAAATCTACTAATATCCCCTGTGTCACTTTAATACAGTGTTAACTCACGTTATTTTTGTAACATCATATTTCCGGTGATATCAATCCTCGACTTAAAAAAAAATTAACGAAAGAACAAAGTGTTTGTAGCCTTTGAAGAAAGAAGACAGAGACGGAAATATTAGGGAAGAAGAAAAAAAAATCTCAGAGCGGACGTTGGTGTGGATAAGTTGACAGGGAGAGAAAGAGAGACGGATTCTCGAGGAAAAATAGGGATAGTGAGACCGACACCAAGTGGCCCAAAAGGTTTTCTTTCTCGTGAACCATCACTACACGCAGACAACCGCAATTTTCTTGTATATAAATACGCGAAAACGCTTCAGTTTACACGTTAGAAACTAACCCTGGTATTTTTTTTTTTCGTTGGTCAGCCGTTAAGAGCTTCTGTTGCACCACTGACAAGAGATGGGTACTCGAGACGATGAGTATGATTATTTATTTAAAGGTAATAGTCTCTTCTTATAAATCTTATAATTCGCTCTTTGAAAAAAAAAATTATCATAATTGCCATCCTCTTTCTCATAAGTAACGTGGCGTTAGTCATCCCGTTCTAGTCCCCCCACTCGCATTTTTTTCCATCTGTTAATTCCATCATGAGCCCATTTTTTATTCTCTTCTCTGGCTCTTCTTTGACTTTACACGCGCATTAAAAGCCAACGAATCATTGACATTGAAGTCGGCACGTCATGAGAACTGACGTTACGCCACGGCTAAAACTGTGTCCCCTACCCCCGCCACCCCCTTCAACAAGGTGGGCATGATTTTGCCGTTGTAACCGCTACTTTGGCCTTTTAGTCATTCTATCAAACTATTTATCCGCCTCTCAAATTTCCCCAGTTCATATCAACTCCAATACTAATGCGTAATTAACCAGCAATGGAGTCAATTTTCTCCGATTTATGAAATGGTCTTTCTAATTCAAAAATTTGTCGTTCGACTTTCAGTCGCTTTATGAACAAACCTCACACGTTCATATTCACAATGTTGGTAGTCTTACGATTTTTAATTTAAAATCATTGACAGGGATTGTGCAAATTGGAGTTGAACTTATTTGGGTTCTCCTGAACACTACCTGTTATATGTTGAGCAACATGTACGAAATGTCATGAGTATGATATCATCATTGTGACACATTTAAGTTTGCTTCCTACATTATGTCTACCCATTCTTGGAGTTTCAATTTTTTTTTTGTAACACTATCACACCGGAAGTATGAAATTTTCGATCTATCCTGTTGCTTGTATTAGCATTGACTATTCATCAAGTAATTATGTGTAGACTCATCGACTAGGCAGATTACCAAGAAACGTGGTACTTTTCCACTGTAAGAGCAAAGTGGAAGAACAATTATAAAGAGAAAACGGTCGAAGAAGCATTCCCAATGAGTAAAAATCTAAAACATTGATGTAATATTATCGTGCGATTGGTGCACGTGTAGGATGATGTTGATTGCCATACGGGACCTTTTGACCTTCTCTTCAGAGACATGGGGCATCTATTGATGCTTATTGATGCTTCAATTTGAATATCCAATGCTTAGAATCTATTCCACTAGTCATAAAAAAATTCCCTCATTCATGGAACTATGATTTCAATGGGTACCTAATGCTCTTCTTTTCCTTCATTTTAGTGGTCCTCATTGGAGACTCTGGAGTAGGTAAGAGTAATCTACTATCGAGATTCACTCGCAACGAATTTAATTTGGAATCCAAATCTACCATTGGTGTGGAGTTTGCGACTCGCAGTATACAAGTAGATGGAAAGACAATTAAGGCCCAAATATGGGACACGGCTGGTCAGGAACGTTATCGAGCTATTACCTCTGCGTAAGTATTTCAATTTAGTCTGTAAATCAATTATTTATCACGATAGGCTTTGAACTTTGAATATTTTGACGTTTGTCCATTTGCGATCATGAGTTTCAAAGCAACACCGAGGGCCAATTCTACCGTTAAAATTGGGTTTTAAATTATTAACTTCCGGATCGAAGTTATTGTTTTGCCCCTGCAAATGGAAAATCAATTTTCCATTAAATTGACACGTTTTAAGGTATTTTTACCTTTTTACCATTTGTTAATAATTTTGACCATAATGTCTATATGTTTGTGTATGCAAGGTTTTACAACGCAAATTTGTTGTCAACGATACCTCAGGAATACTTAATATGGTCGTATGATGTAATTAGACGATCTGTGATTGATCTCATTTAACTTCTCGCTCACTCTTTAATTTAAGGCGATATCGTGATCTCAAAGATATTGGTCCAGTACCGGTTATTGAAATTTCCAATGGAAAATAAGTCGGTGGTGAAAAATTTGACCATTCTTTTTTCTATTATAAATAAATGTTGCACAAAAAGTTTTACAGTATTTAATATTAAACGCTCAGAGTGAAGATTTAAGTGAATTTTGAATTCTAACTCGATTTTGAATCAATTATTTTCACAATATAGTTGCATAATTTTCAGGCAATTGATACTATATTTATATTTAGATACTATCGAGGAGCTGTTGGTGCACTTCTGGTCTACGATATAGCAAAACATTTGACATATGAAAATGTAGAACGATGGTTGAGGGAATTACGAGATCATGCAGATCAAAATATTGTTATCATGTTGGTGGGCAACAAGTCTGACTTGAGGCATCTACGTGCAGTGCCAACTGACGAAGCCAAGGCATTTGCCGAAAAAAATGGGCTCTCATTCATTGAGACATCAGCACTTGACTCCACCAATGTTGAGACGGCCTTCCAAAATATACTAACCGGTGAGTAATGGTTATTGGGTCAATTAGCTAATTGATAGATCCATAGAAATTATTATGGGAGTAAACTGAGTGGTCCTTATTTTTTTTTAACAGAGATTTACAGAATCGTATCGCAGAAACAGATAAGGGATCCACCGGAGGGCGATACAATCAGGGCACAAAATGTTGAACCCATTGATGTTAAACCAACGATGAGCTCCGAAGGAATGCGTAAGCAATGTTGCCAGTGACTCTCCGCACTGCTTACCACGTAAGTTTCAAACAAATTACTCTAGTTATGGAAATATTTCTTGTTTCAAAAGTTTGCTCATTTTTGTCTCTCGTAAAGATTGCACTTCTGCCGTAAATTGTTAAATTTCAATGATAGGCAAATACTTCTTGTTATCAATGAATATTGAAGGAGATGACACCGAGTTTGAAAAGCTATCGAATATTTTATTTCGGCCAGGTTATCACGTAGGATTTTTTTGTTGTCAATCCAAAACAATTACATTTGTTTTGTTCATAGATTCTGGTCATGTTGAATGGACACCGATGGGTTACATTACGTTTTTTTGATGGAAAGTCCCTAGAAATTGTCCGTGAACATTATTTTTCAATTGCACCATTTTCGAAACTCAATGGGGTCCTCCCTGAAATGTCATTGAAGTAATTACGTTGATTAACATTGCTCTGAATATTGTGTGAATAACTTTTACTTATGGAGATGCATGAGAAAGTAACATTCGTATATTCGTATTTTTCAAAACCCCCGAGTGTTACAATCTCTGCTGATTTTCCATTTATTTTCTCGACATCGATTCATTGAACAAAATGAAATTAAAAAAAAAAAACAAAAGTAAAAATTAGAAGACAATTGTAATTTTGAAAGTCAAAAAATGTAACAATTAGTTGTGTCCTTGTTAGCAAGACAAAATAAAACGAATACATGACTTACTTTCTTGAAAGTCTAATGAATATGTAAATGAAATTAAATTCACACATCTAATCATAGTAATAATTATGTTGTATTTTATTTCAAAAAAAAAAAAAATTATACAGACTATGACTTTTGTGAAAATTTGTGGAATTTTCTGACAAAATATATGAATCTGTGATGGTCAGCGAATTATACAAAATTTCCATAGTTTCTAACAAGTTTGTACACTTTACGACATAACATGACAGGTTTCAGCAACGATTCCATGACATTTTCTGATGAAATATTTCACAATTTGGAAACATCATAAAATCACATAAATTATTGAGTTTTCATAGTTTCTGATAAGTTCTCAGATTTTATTTTCAGATCATATGTTAAAATATGAAGGAGTGCATGGGAATATCCACTGTAGAGCATGCTAAATATTAGGATTAAGCTCTATATATATGAACAATCATTCATATTCTAAATTTTGACAATATCTACCAATAATTGTTTTAATCGAAGAATACAATTCCGATCAACTTAACCAAGTGGTATAAATGTTCTGTATCTCCATCTAAATAAACTGAAAAAGTGACGTCAGATATTAAAAATGTTTTGCTCAATTTCAAATTTCGAATATATTTTCGATAATCTGAAAATTTTTATGAGACAAGGTCTCATAACACGATTAGTGACGGGTTAATTCACGATAATATGTATTCTTATCTTGAAGATGAGTTTTTGATGAATTTGTCCTAATGTATTGATTAGATATCCTATTTAAACTATGTCAATTGAGAGTTCAGGTGTATATCTAAGTAGGTGAACCTTAACTGGCAGTTGCTCAGAGCACAATAAACCATCAGCACAATTATGGATTAAAAAAAGATAATTTCGTTGCACTGGCTGACCATGCTTGTAGATACATAAATCATGAAACTAAAAAAATGATCATAATTCTTTCTCAGAAAAAACAAGAACAAAGCTCAACTCAAGGAATTATTTTTAAAAAATTTCCAAATATCAGAAAATTGTCGCCACTCAAACTTCATCGTTATGCATGGTCAAAATTTGAAGTAACGAATTTGACAATATGATTTTGCACTACCAAACCCTTCACAGTTCAACAATCGTCTTTCAATGTATTGAAAAACTTGCAAATATTTATATACTCAACCCGTCAGTAGTGACGTTATCACTTTCTCTCATCGACATTCTCATATCGTCGAAAATTCGTTTGAACAATGAGATTTTTAAGCGAAATCTTTGCAATGTGTGAAGTAACGGTTTCAGGTTATTCAGGTGGAGATAAAAGTCACTTATACCACATAGTTAATTTGATGAGAATTGTATCCTCAATTCGTAATTAGGCCATGTATGGAGAAATTCTGCTCCATTACGTGAAAGCATTTTTGGAAAATATCCTTTAAACTTAATTGTAGCTCTTAGTATGTACTACAAAACAGATCCACATGAATTTCCTCTAGATATCGCTGTATGATCCCAAAATTGAATCCAAAATTATATCCCAAAATTAATATTCTCTCAATACGCGCTTGAAGAGCGTGGGAGAATGGGATGGCCACTGACCAAGTGCCTTAAATTATGAAAAGTAAAAGTTGAAGTAATAGAGTACTGGACGATACCAGAAAGTTGCTTTTATTGTATAAACCAAAGTGATCTCAACTAATCATTTTTTTCTTATTTAACAGAAGCAGTAAATTGGGGGGAGATTGCAAGAAAGTGATGGCTGGTGATAGATACTGCAGGTGCGTAACGGTACGAGAACTAAGACTATGTGTGCGGGCCTGTACTCTCGTATACTAGAAGGATTCAGTTTTATTTTTGTTCAATTAAATGTCCATCTTTATTTTTCGCCTGAATTTACCTTCGGGGGATAGCTGCGGACCTTGTCGATAAAATGAGGACACGAAACCAAAAAAAAAAAATAATAAATAAATGAATAAAATCATTAAATTTATGGACACATTACGAAACCTCATGCAAACAAACTAATGCATTAATAAGCTCACTTAATTGCCACATCGAGTGAAACAAAATAAAACTATACCGGGGAAGGCTCACTAGTTGACAGGTACATTTATCCAGTGTCCATAGAAATATTGATGATTGAAAATGTTTTTAATACCCTCGCATTCTCCCCAAAAATTATCAACATGTATATGAATATGTATATGTGTAGATAAATCATGTATACATATTTGATTTATACAGACTCACACACATAGAACACAACAAGCGTACACGACACTCTGATGGAAGATGAAAAATTGGTAAAAAAATAATGAAATAAAATTGAGTAAGATGAACACAGCAATACACATACACATGAATATATTATGTTATGGTAATTAAATGTTGTATTACCGCTTCTTTGTAATACATATACAATTATTCCTCTCTACGCATAGTGTGACCGTGACTAATATAAGCGAATTTGTAATAATATATTTACGGAATTAAACAAACAACAATTGGAATGAAAAAAAAAAAAAAACTATCGGTGTAGATTGACATGCGTTCAAGTACCGAGAGGCAGTAGTTAAAAGTGAATGAAATGAGTGAAGAATAGCAATGGATGAGGCTAATATTAAAGCAGTAAAAATTGAAGTAATACATATGTGTATATTGCAAGACATAATAGAATGCATACAAGGAGGGGCTTGAGAAATGATAAGTTTCATTGATAAAGTACACTCGGAACAACAACAAAACCCAACCGTGTTGCTCATCGTCCGTCGCGCTCTCACGTAGTTTGTTTTTAAAAAAATATTTAAAAAAAACATTAAAAATACTTCTTATATGTTATAGGCACCGTGCTATCGTGCTTTTGAATCACATTGTTTTTATTACGAGAGGCTTTTCTTGTCAAGAGCTATGCGAGGAGTCACGCGTATGGAAATTAAAAATTATTAATAAATGATAAATGAAGAAAAGCAAATTGAATATGTTAATAGTTCTTCATCAATTTATCCTCATTAAAAAATTGAGAAAAGAAATACAGTGGCCACAGGAGATATTATTTTGATTACAAAAATTATTTGGAAGTGTATTAACAAATTTGAATAAAATAAACAGTAATTATTAATTATTCTTAAGAAAGCAAAATTAACCAGACTAACAAATGTATCACCAAACATGATAAACATTTGTGAATTAATTTACTTCCGAGCACTGCGAGCGATTGCAAACAAAAATCATGAACATGATGGAACACCAGGAAGCCACATGAGATGTTAATAGAAATATAAAAGTTGAAAAAACAACAACACATTATGCGTAACTCTCGAACTTGTATTTAATCCATCATTATAATTTCTTTATACTCTCCAAGGACGAAACATTTTTTTTTTATTTCTGTAATACGTATGATATATTAGATGGAGACGACTGTGGCTATATGGAAGAAAATATATGGATCATTTTCTTTTTTTAATTTTATTTCTAAAAACCATATACTGAAGAACGAACAAAAAAACCATAAATTAAAGAATTACACAAATGTTGATTTACTCTATCAATTTCCCGCAACGTATCGTTGAAAAAGTATCCTCAGGATGGTTTGTTCAGTAGGACAACGTAGCAGGATACAGTATTTGTCTTCTGAAGCTTGGAAGCAGTGGATCCCGAATCAGTGGGATTGTCCCCGAGCTAAGAAGTGGAATAGGCAGACGCTGATTCAAGTCGCACTGTGCTCTTCTGGACACCTTGATTATGTTGGCGGCGCCACTCTAACCATTTCATTAAATCTGGATTGCTGGTAGCATCATTGTTATCACCACGAGCCTCAAGTTGTTGATAATAAGCTTCTCGCAATAATCTGAATGTCTGAACATTTCTGTAAGGTAAATTCGTAATCGGATCCATGTACTTAGCTGGTAACCTTGTAATAGCACAGAGGGATTTTAAGACAGGTTTAGGCTGAGGTTTTCTCCTGAATGCTTTGGAAAATGATTTATCAGTTTCAAATGTAATAAATGTCCTCTCATAGCGTTCACCAGTTTGCTCAGCCTCAATCTCGGGCTCTCTTTTGTCTGTTTCCTTAGTCTTTTCTGAACTGGGTTCTTTTGATAAATCATCAGTCTCTTTGTTAGCATCTACTGATTTGTCTTCTTGAGTATCTGCTGCAGATTTTTCTGGCTCATTATCTTGACATTTAGTGTCAGTGGGTTTTTCCTCGTCGTTATTGGCTTCGTCTTTTTCTTTCTCTTGGTCATTTTCCATGACCTTCCACACCATAACAGGCATTGCCAGAGACTGATAACGAATAATAGCATGAGAATTGGTTTTCCTGACTGCTCTGGTATTCTTTTTCTCACTCTCCAGCCTCTGATACTTCTCTAGTGACTTCAAATTAAGTATTTCAGTTTCTTGAGCTTCCTCCAGTAGTTCCTCCTGTGTAGGTTTCCAATCATCACAGCGACGCACTTTAACTTTTCTTCGTTGATCCTCATTTCTCTCCCGCAATCTTTTGGCAGTTGCAGCTGATTTAGATGCTGTAGATCGTCGTAGTGATTTCCTTTCTCTACTATCATTCAAAAATCTTTTGTCTCGCGGTAGTCTTGGCTTGCGCTCCTTCGGAGTTGATTGCGCTTGTGTTGATGTTGGTTTTGGTTCTTTGTACGCCTTTGTCACGAGCCGACGTTTTTTCTTCGGACCCTCTTGCTCTTGGTCCGAAACTGGCTCGTCATTCTCATCTATACTGAAGTCAGAATCCACTTCGTCCTCCGCCTCATCTTCCATCCTAAATATAAATAATAGTGTGATGATTAAATCTGGGGAATATAGCTCACGAGCATAAATTCAATTTATTGGTCGAGATATTTTTGAGTGTTAAAAACGTAGGTACACTCACATGTAATCGTTGTCCTGCTCCACCTCTTCAAAACCACCGTACGTAGTTTTGTAGAACTCATCCTCCTCCTCGTCGTTCAATAATTTTGCCATTTTACTGCCGGCATTGGCACGTCTCTCCCTTTTCATAGCCATTGTTCAGAATTGTATTGTCAACCAGGTTAACTTCACTCCAGAATGCACATCAATTCAACAATTTTCCAGGTATTTCGTTGTCGTTACTTACAGCATTTCTATTCCATTATGCATGACAATCTCGTTGTTTTTCTATAAAATAAGAATGCCATTTGTTATTGCAATCCACCAATAGCAGTGTTGACATCATCAGTGAAACTCATTGTAACTCACCTAAATATCCACGAAATAGGGTTCTTTGTATGTTCTATATCCTCATAACCACGTGGTAACAAAAAATCCTCTTTGTCTTTTCCAAGTTGAATGAACCATTTCCTTAACAAAGCAACTTCCCATAAACAAAAACAACTGGCTGTCTACCGTGTGTTGATACTACCCAGAGCTTGGAGTGCGTTGAGGCCAAGAGAAAGAATCCGCCCCCCCTCCTCATGGATTTTTCCTGAATTCAAAAGATGGCAGCACCCACACACATGAAAACTCTCCCATATTCTGACTTGTCGTGATATCCAATTGGATCCCACCCCAATTAACTTGGCCAATGAGCGGCCAAGAATGGAATAAAGAGACAGGTGTTCCATCTCGCGAGGCCATATCACATGGACAATTGGACTTCGGCCCTTCTCGGTAATGCCCGTCGCCATCTCGACAGAGCTAACCAGCCTCGAAAATAGTGGAGGGGCAAAAGGCAATGAGGAATAGGGATAGTGAACGAGCTCTAACTTTACACCAGTCATCAGCAGTATTCGTCCCTCCGCCCGTACGTTTTGGTGGTTCAAAATTTTCATTTTCCTTACGACTAATTTAAATAAAAAAAAAGAATAGAATTCTGGGTGTGAACGCTCAAATGATTACACAGAAACTTGTTTAATTGTTTTATTACTTCATTAGTTCAACTTAATGGAAGTGAAGAAAATCATGAGCAAGTGGAAATATGAATTCTAGTTGTTGACGAGATTAGTCCAGGGAGAAAGATAAGTAAGAGAAAGAGTAAGGATAAAGATAAAAAAAAGTGCCTCATGAATTAAGTGGAAGGCGTATTAATCAGTTTTTTACTTCAAAAAAACGTGACGCAGTAGTTTTTTTCCCCATTGTTCAAGCTGAGGACTTTAATAATTGAGGTGATATTGATAAAACAAAGCCAAGTTTTCTACAGTGAATTATGTGGAATACTGAAGCGAGATTACAAACGGCCACACGTCTAGTCAGCTGACATATTGCGCCCTGCTACACCACAGCAGCCTTCGGTGAGTGTGTCGCAATAAATGCAAAAGTGAGCTTTCACAGTTCCTCCCAACGCGGTGTACTATTTTTACCTAATAAAAGCATCCACGCAGCCACCACTGCCCCTCTCCCCCTATCCCCGCCCCTCTCTAGACCCCCCCCCCCCCCCCCCCCATCACCAAACTAGACCAAATGCTATCCCGTAATTTTGACTTGTCTCAATTCAACTTATTTCGTATTAAATTCATAATATCCGTTTCGCATTTATTGTTCTTGTGTCCTCGAGCCTCGGCGTAATAGTGGCCATGGGTGTGTGATACAATCACACGCAGGGATTACCAATAGAATGCTTTTCAGCCTATTCCACTTTCAACAAAGAAGCCACGCGATCATTCAAATAGCTTAGAATAATCTGTAAATGCTGAGGAAAAAGAAACACACTGATGATTTAGTCATTACATTTGCCTTGTGCATAAGTTTCGCTCTCCCCCCCCCCCTTCCACCCGCTATTTTGATGGCTATTTCCTCATGAGTTTATTTCTTTTTGATAGTCGAATACATGTGAACGACGCTAGCGCCGACACGATTCAGCAGCGTGAGGTGTACACTTGCACGCTCACGCTTATGCCTGCTGTGGTTCCCCTCGTGTTTCACATCCCACCCTCCTTCTCTATTATATTCATTTCCCATGGTTTCTCTCTCCCTTCATTCTGCTTCTTAACCCCTCAAGGCCCCTACGGGTGAGTCTGGTATAAGAGTGTTTCTCCTCACCCTCGCCCTACCCAGCCTCTACGAAAAACTTCACAATGCCCCTCGTCTACTTCCAACGCACCTCCTGCCAAGTCCCATGAAAGAGAGAAACGAAAAAAGGAGGTTGTACCTCAGGGCCCCCCCCCCCCTCCGCCTTTACCATTCCAATCCTCGAATAGCGTACCACAACCATTATCAGAATTTTCTTCTCCTCTAATTCTCAGATGTCCAGGGGTAGTCAGTCAATAAATTGAGCATTTTTTATGTCTGACTCACGCTGGTTTTGTCAGAAATCCAAGCAAGCCCAAATTTTGAATAATGAGGGTTCTGTAGATCTCCAAAAACTTTTTCACCCAAATTTTGGTATTTTACCTAGATCGTGATATATATGACGGATCCAACGTGCATGTATATAGGTTTCCGTCTGCAGTAGGACGCGGCGAAGTTCGATTTGAAAATTTTTCATAAATGACAGATTACCGAGGTACCAAAATGAGGTATTGACGAATGTGGTGAGGTACAGGTCGAGCCGCAAGCGAGAGTTGTAATCACAGTCGTCAGGAAACTATTTTAATGCCGGTTTAAAAGCGCGGTTTAATCGAGCATTTTTGCGATTTGTGGTTCCTAATAACGTAAAAATCAATTGCTTAGCAAGTTGTTTTAGGGAAATGTGTTGAGCTGCATTTCTTCGCAACCCCTTCCCCCAACATTTAACATTAGAAGAAGCCTACTTGTTTGTACGGATTAAATATTATGCGACATGATAAGATTGGCGCCAAAAGCTTAGGTGCGTTCAATTCGTTATTGCGTTTTATCTCGTATATTTCCGCTTTTCACTCTTATACCAACGCGCGTTAAAAAACTTGTAGTCATCCTTGAATATACAAATTTTGATTATTGGATATTTATTAGCACGCCAATTTACTATTAATAATAGTAATAAGCACACTTTTTCCTTATTTGTGTTTGATATTTCAGTCGACCTGATGTTTTCGCATATATTATGTCGATGTTTTCTGCGACGTTTGGACTATTCTCTCCCTGGATAGGTGTTTTGATTTCGGTATTGCGCCACTTAATACGAGTAGGGGGTAATCAGCTGATCGTGGAATTGTAATAAATGTAATGAGTGAATTTCATCAGGGCGCTTGTCGACTTAATATTTGCTTTCTCCATTATTGTTCTTCCCGAAATTTCATTTTAAAAAAAGTCCTTTACCATTCCTCTGCAAACCTCTTCGTCATCGAAATAAATCCAATATTCACATTTATTCACTCTGCCAAAAGAATTG
Organism: Asobara japonica; assembly: GCA_026005395.1. Classification (NCBI taxonomy): domain Eukaryota; kingdom Metazoa; phylum Arthropoda; class Insecta; order Hymenoptera; family Braconidae; genus Asobara; species Asobara japonica. The sequence continues at coordinate 18,085 of BQMI01000594.1, read as the reverse complement.
ATAATCGCAAGAGGGATTTTAACCACAGACTAATGAGCTAGACTCATTCGTCTAGTGATCTAGACTTCGTGAAGGTCGATTGCAGCGCACAGTATGGTCGCTCACATAATTCTCTGTAAGAAGTCGTTGGCGAGAGATTTTGAATATTTAATCGGATGCACATCTTTGAAAACAGCCTGTTAACTTCTCCTATCGACATCGCTAATCGGACGCGCAATGTTTTTCATAACCATGCAAAAGTATTCAAGTATTGTAAATGCGTATTGTAAATGAGTATTTTGTATTCTAGATATGTTCTACAGTTAAATTTGTTTATGGTTTATCAAATTCGTTTCCTGATTTTGAGTGCTCGATGGCCCAACTCTCGCCCCAAAAGATTTCCCAATGATTCAAGTTAATGTGAGTTATTGTGATTCAGACATTCCACTTTGTTGTCGCGTTCTGTTTTCGGTCATTTCGACCACTGTTTGGGAACCACTCGTCCTTGTATCTTAATTGTGATTGCGGAATTAGTGAGCATTGCCTTTGATAAGCAATCTGAAAATGGGAAAATGCGTCATCAGCCACAACTCATGTTTGTAGTGAATTCAATTTCACGGAGAATACGATCATCCTACCATGTGAGTGACGTCAGAGTGGCCAGTGACACGTCATTATCGGTCACGAGTGAACGTGAGGGAACTGAAAAATTTTTGTGAAATTCTTTATTTCGACAAATCAAGCGTCGTTCAAGATTCTGCGCCGATTTCAACGACATTCAGACACGTGTCTCACACTTTCTGATTGTTTCTCCCTACTATCTTACAATCCCCCCCCTCTTACTACTGGCTATTCTTGGCCAAAGTCTTGGCTCCAACGTGACCCAGGAAGAATGTAAATTGTCCTCGCAAGGACGCAAGACATTTGTTCGATTGTAAAAAAATAGTATATTACACCATAAGGGCAGAAAGTATGAAATTCCTGCACTGCGCGCGATGATGCCCGAGGCGAAGCCGAGGGCATCATGGCGCGCAGTTCAGGGCTTTCAAACTTCTGCCCGTGTGGTGTATACTATTTTTCTTTATAGCCGGTCGAAAGTACGAAAATTCATAATTTGTGTTATAGATACTGATGCCTGCCCCGACATTTGCAGCACGAGCGAAGCGAGTGCTGCTGGTCGGGGGCAGGCATAACATAAAAAAGAAATGTCATCCCATTTGAACACTGCAGATTTTTTCGGCTTGTAACCTTTGGAATTATTTTTTATCATAATTTTCAAATTTTGAAATTTGCTAATATCGACATTATCTCTCGTGTTCAATGTTTTTTTCAGCATCGACCGAATGCTCCACAGTGTTGAAGGTCTCAGCTTCTTACTCAAGTCTTTGAAATATATCACTAAATTAGCTTCATCTGACTGTGACAAAGAATTTTGATGTTCCATTTGCCATTTTTTATAAGTATCGTAAACTAATTTATAGCGATCAGCTGACTTCTTTGGCAATGTTTCTGTCTCGATTATCAATCGTGCTTCTGCATCAAAATCCCTCAGAAGCTCCTCCTCGTCCATCGACTCATCACTGGACATCATTGCCTTAATTAATATTTTTTTTTATATTTCATTAATTGCAAAGAAGTCGTTTTGAGGTTACATTTGACATTATCGTAGATAGGTGATGACTAGTGACTGACAGCAGTCCCACGCACCGATGCGCGGAAAAAAAAATTTCGTCCCGCTGTTGTAGATGGCGTACGCGTCGTTTCATCGATGCACGAATCTTAGACTTTCTGCTTCGAAATCGATGACGAATATACGTACTTTCGACCGAGGTATAAAGAAAAAACAATTACGTGTTGTACATTCAACTGCCCCTCCCCTTTTTCCCCATTTTTGTGCAACCAGAAGTGAGAGTGTCTCCGGCATATGTTATCATTTTTTCTCTCCCGCAAAATGCATGTGCTTAACCTCTCTAATAGCGCCCTTGTTATTTTAATTAGCTTTCTTTGAATTGACTTATTTTTAGCAAGGTCTTACTCATCAAACGAGCCTTGCAAAATTAATTACTCCTCAGTGAAGTACTGATTTGTTCGATTCAATAATAGCTTATTGCAATTGAATGAAAAGGTATTGTCAATCGTTCAATGGGTACACTTTGGCCGTACCACAATTGTCGGTTGATAACAATTATTTCTGTGGATCTATTTGAAAATTCATTGGTCTCACGAGGTGAAAATTCACTGACTAATGCGATATATGGCCTTGAGTTTTAGCCGTCAGTCCCGGGTCATTATTCGGGCTAGCTGCGTCCTTCACTCTCTTCGAATACATTAAATACTCCACATACACACGTACGCACGTACAAATATATTGAGACAGAGTTTAGAGCCTATCGTCCTTCCTCCAACCTTTGCCACACACCAACTAACGAGTTTAAAAAACTCGCCATGCACGAATATAGACGAGCTCCAACCGCGTACTCACTTGCGTCAATGAGTTTTCTCAATCATTATTTCACACGCACACATACCAAATAATCTCTTTGTGCCTAATGCATTAAATATACATATAAACTGCAGCTACTCGAGGACAGTTGTATTGTCGAATGTGCTATTGTAAAACTAGATCGAACGATTGAAGAAGCCTTGGGCGGACATCAAGTACCATGGATTACATATTGCATTTCCGCATGTTCGATATTGATTTTCACAATTCCCATTCTTAAATGATAAAACACAGATAATGTTGGTCCAAAAAACACAAGAGGTGCTATTGCCACTGGCTTCTTATCGTTGTTTCAAAAACAATTTTCATCATAAAGTAAAAAAGAAGTGTTTACAAGTGTAGCACGACCACAAGACACTGCTGTCCTATCTATCATACTGTTTAAATGATACAGGTTTTCTGGTCATTGTTCGATGTGAAGCAGATGTTTGACGTTTGAACCTTGACGGCAGGTCAAGCCCAGCAGATATTGCCGAGGGGTGGGGGACGGGGGGGGGCGAGCGGTGGTGGTGGTGGTGGGAAGCAGGTGAATTGTCGCAACACCCTTGCACCAGACGGTCGTCCTCCACAGTGTCACCTGAAATTATAAAAATTAGAGGCCCAATTGATTAACCGATGAGAGTACTCACTACTTTGACTCCGAACAAAAATATCGATTTGAATTCAATTCTCCTTTTGAATGCGGCGGGAAAAATTCAACATCACGAGAAAAGATCAATCTGACTCATTTCGGGTTGAAGGAATATAATTAGCTCGTGAAATTGACCAAAGTTTGTTCTTAATAATTTTAGTATATTTATTATGAAAGGAATCGCGTACAAATATATATATAGGAGTTTTTTAATCGGGCATGGCCGAGTTTTTTGAGGTTATACAAAACTAGTTAAGCTAGCTATAAAGTGATCACTTGTCCTGTATTACTTGCTAATTATTTACCAGATAAATGATATGTGAAAATGCACTTACAATTTGTTGATAATGTACAATAACTTCTTTTCTTTTATGTAATTTTTCCGGCGTGTGAGTTGAAGCCCAGTAGAAAACAGCTGTTTTCTCGTTACCAAGCCAAACCCGAAAATATCCGATGATCCTTGATTCGTCGAGGTGCCAAAAAACCCTACGCCCCGAGACAGCATTTTTCAATCTGCGAAATACGCAACCTACCGATTCGTCGGCAACTGAATAAGCCTTATGAATCGTTCTCCATCTTCTACTCCAAATTGTGTTAACATTTCTGTAAAATTAATTTCACTTGCGCATTACGTCACTCCGTAATTCTTATTAAAACTTGTCTCTCCATTTTTTTTAACCAATGAAAAATTACTTGTCTTATTTTACTAAAAATTTTCTCTAAAAATGGCCAATAAAATCGTTCCTCAAAACGATTTGTCAGAGATATATTCAAAAAATATATTTGAGACAAATTTTTTTTATGTTTCACATTCATTCGACCGACCAGTTTCTCTCTTGTTGGCCAATTATCCTTAGAAGAGTTCTGTCAACAATTGATCCTAGAGCCCGTCCAAACAATTCCGAGTACTCAGCCACATGTTTTTTCCGTGACGCAGATGACAATAAGTCATAATGAAACACATTTGCTGAGTTTGCAACCATTGCTCATCGTGGTTATGCTTGTCAGTGTGAAAAACTCGTACATGTCTCAAACCATTAATGCATGAAGTTCTAATAGGAGTAGAAATTCACTGACACATGGGAGCGAGAGGGAATAGTGCGCAATGCGCACGAGGATCAAGTGGGATTTGAATACTCACTGGCGCCATCTCGCTTATTCCTTCTCTCCTCTCTCCATCATAAATTAATTTACCCTCTGCACCCCTCTACCTTCCCACCACGCTTTTTTCCTGCGCAGTTCCACCCGCTTCTCTCCCCCCTCTCTCCGTTCTCTCAATCCGCCCCTCTTGATCTCGCCAGCTCTCCCTGCGAAATAATTAAATTTCCAAAAACACAGCCGCTCATAAACTTGTTAAAAATCAAGTGCGATCGATATTTTAATTAAGCATTTTTGCAATTTAAATCACTCAAAGGGGTTCATGACCCCAAAAAATCTAACGGGTCTTTATCAATCCAGTTAATTGTAAACCAGACTTGTAAGATGTCGCTGCACTTGCGTAGTCGCCCATAATATTCAGTGGACTAGCCGATGGGCTGGCGCACGGGTAGTTTTCGTATCGCCATCATGAAAACATTGGTCCGTCGTCGTCGTTATCGTTGCTCTCCTCCGTCCTTGCCTTTTCGCCTCAAATAACCACGGACACCCGTGTACCCATCAAACTCAAAATATCGAACGTACTGAACGTCGTGACGACGACGACGGCGGCACCCTATCATACGCAACTTAAAAAAAAAACACTTCAAATTCAGTGGTGAAACGAAGCAGTTGTGGGGAGGGGAATTTTTTTTTCCACGGACTAACAAAATAGATTCGAGTGGGTTAGAGCGCTGTTTTTTTTTCTTTTTCAATTTAATTCTCTGTATGTGTGACTCGGACTGAGTGAAGTGAGTCGCTCTCACGGGCAAGTTTAATGTGTATGTGTGCGTATATCGTGGAGACGAGAGAGGATACGAGTCGCGGGGAAATCCTCAGCGCTGGTTAGAAATTACGGACGTCAAAAATAAGAGAGATAACAAGATTGCGTTGTGATTGCGCTGAGGTGGGCAAAAAGCAAGTGTAACAAGAGGATTTGTGCAATTTTCTTATTTTATTTATTTATTTAATTATATTATTTTCTTAACATTCCTTTGCCATTAACAACTCGTGTGAGTGTTAGTGTTTCAATGTATACTGCTGTGTTCCCTCTGCGATACGGACACGGGAGCCCACTTAAATGCCTGAGAGACACTCTTACTCCATGTTGTGCATCGGTTGCAACACGATTGCGTGCTGGAAAGTGAGTGATATTGCTCAGTGAGGCCTTTTTTTTCCTTTATTATTTCTCTTCATCTCAAGTTTAATAATGCCTGCGTGTATCTCTCCCCTCTCTCCAAAACTTTTTTTTTTCCCGCCCCCTCAGTGTCCACCCCTCATCACTCTCACCCAGTAGTCCCCACCCTCTGCGCCATCCCCACCACAGGCAAAAGCCACCCCTTTACCGTCACGGGCATTGTCTCCTTTCGAGGGAGGTCAGAAATTTATGTAGATAAGCTCCCGCAGGCTCTCTCCCACTCCCTCTCTTGCTCTCACACACCAAGCCTAGTCCTAGGGCAGGGAAAATATATTCCAGAATTTTCGCTTTTCCATCATTTACCAATAGACTCCAACACTTTTTGTTTGTCCACAGCACTCACTTCGCCCTTCAACATCTCAAGACCATCTGCTTACCTACATATATATATTTTTTTTTGTTACAAGAACTACTCTCGGCAGATTATTTCATTCGTGGCAATAGAGATTATTTCTTATCTTCATCTCTAAACCCATGACCCCCGAGTGTATCAAGCAAATGACAGGTTTTATACCTATTATTGAGGTCATGAGGAAAATGTATAAGTCCATAGTTCCTGGAGACAATTTTATTAGGGTCGCTAACCAGCACGAGTGGATGGGACACTTTAATCCTTCACACCCTTAGTTTACCTGACCAGATCCTAAGCCCACGCGGACCCCCTGGGGCTTGTACTGAGGTGCCACCCGCTTCACCCAAAGATTATAAAATTCAACCAATGAACTACTTTCTTATGAATCCCGAAAATCTAACACCTGTGACTCCTAGAAATTATCCCTCTCCATTTTTTGCATTCATACCCTAGAGTTTAGTTCAACTTTTCACCACTTATAAGTCAGCATTCGTGCGATACAAGCTGCATAGTTTTCCAAGATTGCATAGAGTTTTGTACACAGTCAAGTGTCCAGTGTTCATTAAGTTTAGATGGAGGAGTGCTGGCTTGGAGTTGAAGTAGTTGGATAGACTTCTTGTACATCCGTCATCTTATTAAACCTGGAGAGGTTATTCAAGCTTTTAATTATTCATCCAGTTATTGAGTACAGCCGGAAATATTTAATGAATTCATTAAAGAATCTAATAAAACTTGTACTTCATCCTAACTCAGAGCAAGTTATTTTATCAAAATATTTTGCGACCAATTCATCTTCTTCAGTTCAAAAGATTATTCATAACGCTGATGAATTTGACCAATTTTACCAATAAATTTTGCATTATTAATTGCAGATAAACCCGTGGTGACAGCCAGTCGTGGAGGTAGGATTGGCAGAAGGGCCGGAAGAAGCCTTAAACTACCGTAAATCGAGGTGACTGCGACTTGCCACTGTTTTTCTTTTCTGTTTTTTTTTTCGTTTTTTTTTTTGAGAAAGTGTTGTATCCAAGATAATTTTCCCCACAAAACTCACGAAAAATATCACGTTAAACTTCTCAACAAAACAAAAGACTCAATTTCCAAGATATATATATATATATATAAATAAGAGTTAAAGGGACAGAATAATAAATATGGAGCGTGAGTCAAACCCTATGCAAGCCCTGTGCCGCAGTGGTTGTGGATTCTATGGCTCACCGGCCACTGATGGCCTGTGCTCTCTCTGCTATAAAGAGAATCTTAAGAAGAAACAACAACCCCCAGTATCGGCTGCCACAGTATCAGCCTCACAGACCGTCTCCGGTAACGCTGGTACGTTGCAAAGCGGTTTTAGCAGTCCAGCATCAACGGGTACCGCCCAGCCTACCATTCCCACAATACCACAACCAACGACAGATCTACCTGGTCCTAAAGAGGTGAGTTTTATCACTTCTCACAGTTTGTTCATAGATTTTTTACAACTAAGCCCCGGAGATTGTCCGTCTATTCAGCCACTCATTCCCATCAGGGGCTCAAAAAATTCTGACGAAATTCCGATATTTTCCATACAAGAAAATCCTCATTATATATATGAGATATATATGTTCCTAAAAAGCTAAAGTTTTCAAAGTCTGTACAGAATGACATATATTTTTCATATCGATGTTTATACTCAAAATTTGCACTCCAATAAAAAATCTTAGGCTACAAAACCACTGGAAATTCTAACAAATGAGTACTAGAAAGCGTGCAAAAATTTTTGTCGACATTTTAAATTATTTTTATTGCAAAATCTCGGGAGAAAAACACAGACGTTTGAGATGAACATTGCTATAAAATGTGTATTCGATTTTTTGGAGTATTGAAAAAGCTTGCTCAACTCAAATTATTCGTACCTTTGCATGAGACAGTTTTTCGCGTATGGAAGTCACCAGGAGTTTTTTAAGAGTTTTTGGGAACCATCATTGAAATTGATAGCCGAATAGACAGAGAATCTCTCATAGGATTTCCAATGGAAATTTTTATGAATCACGAAAGATCCTATAACCTCCTAAAACTTTCAAAATTGAGAAAAATGTTGATACATACCAACTTAAAAAATTACAAAATTATTATTTTTTTCCACTACCCCAAAAAGCAAATAATCTCTCCTACATAAATGTCTATCCTTGATAGACGATTCAATTCTCATGGAATTCAGCTACTGTGTTGACTAATGGTAGAAGCTGGTATCTGCGCAGAGATACGACCTTCTGCCAGTCAATATCATTGTGATCATCTAAAATTTTCCTCAAAAAGCCAGTTTGTGATAAACCAATTATCTATGAAGGATTTTTCTACAATTACAAACATTTTCGATCATGGAAAAGAAATATAAATACCATGGACCCTCTTAAGTATATCGATGCCACATAATAATACTGTGTTTTTTTTTCTCAAAGTCACCACTTTTGCCACATGCTTTTATGGGCCACTCTATTATTCAAAAAAATATTGGAAATTACAACATAATCTTGTCATCTGTACTTAACACAAATATATGACACACGATATACCTCACTAACAGGCTTGCATTTGCCACTAGAGTATTTAGTCACATGGCAGTTCGCTGTTTACAAACAATTTCTTATGTCCCTGTTATGTACAAAAGGAATTATTCATCTTCCGACAATAATCAATCTAAAAGGGAAACACCCAGCAACAACTGCATTACAGCATGCGTATAATGTATGAACTATGAAGCAATTCTCCACATTTTTGTTTCCAATGTATCCTGATTTCTATATTGAAAAATGAATAGGAGTGTGAGTATCTCAAGTCTATCTCCAAGTTAATTATTGTAGCATTAACTATAACAGCATTAAAAGAATTGATTAATTGCTCAATATTCCTTAAGCGAGTAGTACACCATCATTTTCTAATTTCATGTGAAAGTTTGAAGAATTTCCTCGTAGAACATTGGAAACAGAACAGTTTTAGTTTATTATGTTTCGATACGGTTGGCTTGCGCGCTCAAGTTTTAATATTTTTCCTTTGGATACACATGAATTTGTTGCTATGGTTATTTATCAAACAATCACTTCACACATTTTTTCGGGGTTAAATGTAAAAAAAATTCACAAGTTGGGTTATGGGCTCTAGCCATGGGTTGTTACCTCGCAACAGCACATTAGGAACAGTAAATATTGCAACTAAAGTTCATATTATATTTCAATATATGTATCTCATATATGGATGGAGATGAAGTGTGGAAATTTTCAGGAAGAATTGACTTGAGTGTTATTATACATTTCTTCCTGGATAATAACCGTAGTTAATTATTGATTAATGAGATTGTGTTTGAAATCATCAGGCAAACAGGGACGATCAGGATGGTGAAGTTGGAGCCAGTGGTGCGGCCGAAGGCTCAGTTAGCAGTGGGGACACCGATGATTGCTTTGATGGCAAAGAGACTGATAAAGATCCAAAAAAGAAGAAAAATCGTTGCGCACTTTGTCGCAAGAAAGTAGGCTTAACTGGTAAGTGATCGTCGACCCCACAAAGTTTCAAAAATTCGGTAATTGAGGAACTAACATTCATGTAACTTTTTCTATCAGGGTATGTCCTTAAAAAAGTGAATTCCTACCCATTCAAGATATGAAGAATGCATTGTGCACTATCATGAAATATCGTTTTTTGGCTTCAATAAATCGTAAGATAAGACCTAGGAGATCAAATAAAATTCCATTGACGTTAATATGTTTGTACGTATAAATTCAAGAATTAATTTTTTTAATGAAATCCCTTTCCGATTTTGGTACAGAAAAATCTCAAAAATAAAAAAAATATGAAAAATTCCAAATTGTTGAATAGTTCTCGGATATCATCTTAGGCAATTTCTAGTTTACCACCCCAGAAAAGGAAACTTTCCCAAAATGGTTTTTCTAGGACCTTAGGAAACGATTTCGAAAATTTGAATTTTTCTGTTTCAATTTTTTTAAATTTTTGTGTTCAGAGAACCAATCCTTGTTTCCATTTTGCCAATTGGAGCAAAATTTATCTACTGCATCTCACATTATGATGTTTTGGAGTAACAAAATGGTTTTTTTTTTCTTTTTTGCATTTTCTTGAGTAGGTGTGCTGATAGAAAAATTTCCATGAACGTAATTTTTTGATTGGAAACCATGTAAAGACATGCATTGAAGTATCATAAATAGATAATCAATTGTTACTTCGCATTTGGTTTAGCGCTTTTTATACTCTTATTTAATGTTCGTGATTTTGATCCAAATGGATTTCCATGTTAAGGAAAATAATAATGTTAAGGGTATTCGTTCGTTTGGAATAACAACATCTATATCCACTATTAAAACTCGATTCCTGAGAACCTGAAGCTTCCATGTACTGCAATTCCTATTCCCACAACAAAATGTATACCCATTTATTATTAACAGCTTTCAAGGAATTGTTCAAAAAAAAGTTGTTCAATTCTTCTTTATATTTGAACTGTATGTGTACTACATGCAAACATGCAGTTTATTGGTGGTATCACAGTTGCGGTACTTTTCTATTTTTATTTTTTAACTTTTAACTAAATAATTATTATTTTAAAAAGCAATGAAATAAATTGAGTAAATTGTTGGTTAGAAAATGAAAAATAACTGACTTTGTGCAAAATTTTCCAAGGGATTCGAAACTTTATGGATAATCACAAAACATGAACAGTAATGATTACTTTGTTCCCGTATTGTATCTTGTTTTCCCTTCATATTCCTAGTTTATTTGAATATCTTTTTTTAAAAGGCGCAATGGATTTATCTGGTGGAGAAGCAAGAAATGAAATCAATTGAAAATTTCTGGGATATTTTTGAGATGCGAACTTGTTAACGCCTTCAGAGTACTGTGAAATTTTAATTTTTTTTCAACTGTAAAAGTATCCTATGAGTTCGCTAAAAATAAAGCGATGAAATTCGGAAAAAATACACAGTGAAGGAGGTCGCAATTGGAATATATCCACCGATTTTCTAATCGACTGAAAAGTTTTTCCACACAATAATTTAATTGCAGTTTTCAAAATTTATAATTTTCTCTCATGAAAACAAATACGATATCATTACAGAAACATCAATTTTGAATTTCACATAATTGCAGTTTTAAATCTGAAAAACGCAATTAAAACCTCGTGTTCATTTTTTTATTCATCAAAAATATCTGTTTTAGCATTTTCATCCTATTAAACGACTCCAAAAATCGCATTCTTTTTTTCGCTTTTTCGGTGAAGTTTTGTATACTTTCGAACTTGCAAAAAAAAAAAAAAAAATAGAAAAAGTCGTTGTTTACGATGAAACTCCATAAGTGATTGAAAAGTAATAACATTTGAAGACAGTATTTACTTCTCGTCCATCCTACTACAATACTTTGATAGACGTCTAAAAAAAATATGAAAAGTGATTTGAAAATGCAATGCTCCAAGAAATAATAATACCAATTGGGAAAATATCCTTACACGAATATCTATGCGTGGAGTTGTGTCATCAAATTTGGGTTTCGTTCTAAGGTAGAAATAAATTTTGTTTGTGGTTTTTTTCCTCCCCCCCCCCCCCCCCCCCCCCCCCCCCCCCCCCCCCCCCCCCCCCCCCCCCCCCCCCCCCCCCCCCCCCCCCCCCCCCCCCCCCCCCCCCCCCCCCCCCCCCCCCCCCCCCCCCCCCCCCCCCCCCCCCCCCCCCCCCCCCCCCCCCCCCCCCCCCCCCCCCCCCCCCCCCCCCCCCCCCCCCCCCCCCCCCCCCCCCCCCCCCCCCCCCCCCCCCCCCCCCCCCCCCCCCCCCCCCCCCCCCCCCCCCCCCCCCCCCCCCCCCCCCCCCCCCCCCCCCCCCCCCCCCCCCCCCCCCCCCCCCCCCCCCCCCCCCCCCCCCCCCCCCACCTTCATCTCAAATGAACAAACAGTGTTAATGGGTGATTAGGGTGCAAACTAAAAGTCTTCCATTGATTAAATTGCTCGTCGAATGACTCTTGAGGTATGATCGGGCGACTGAGAAAGTAAAAAAATCATATACAACCCATTTTGCCTCATACATCAGATGAGAGCCAAATTCGTCTGGTTTTAGCTTCAAAAAAATGTTCGCATCTCAAGAATCCTGCTATTCAATTCTTTTGGTTTTCAAAATGATAATTACATTCCATGGAGACAAACCTGGCATTCATTTCCAACTATCTTAATGTAACCATAAGAAAATATTGTTTTTCACCTGTTTTATCAATTTTTCAAACCGCACTAAAATCATTACCTTGATTCGTCGAAATAGGTTCTAGGGAGGAACTGCCACATGACGTATCATTCTTCTAAAAACGCCTATTTTGCTATTTCAATGTTGAACTACTCCAAATAAGGATCTCTATGCAGCATGAAAAGCTGAAGATGAAGATTATAAAAAATGGATACCACGGTCTATATTTATTTCATTCTAAAACGTTCAGTCTGTAAAATGTAATGGACACTTTGGAGAAAGAAATTTGGATAAATGGAATGACAATGGCGAACCAAACGTAAACGTGGTTCTTCTAGACGTGCGGGGCAAAATGAAGGATAGAAGAATTTTACATTTCACCCCTTGGCCCCCTTAATTTCACTTCTTAATCTATTTTTCATACACGTTTAGCTTGACTAATCATTTTCATTTTTTTTCTCCAGGATTTGAGTGCCGTTGTGGTGGACTCTTCTGCTCTGTGCATCGATACAGTGACAAGCACGACTGCAAGTTCGATTACAGAGAAATGGGCGCTCAAGAAATACGGCGCAATAATCCAGTTGTTGTTGGTGAAAAAGTGCAAAAAATTTGAACTATTTTAGTGTGTAGTCGTTGGGAAAAAATGGTTATAACTATATAAACAAAGCAAAAAATATTACGAAAAAAAATTTACAAAAAACATATTAAAACAAAAAAATGGGAAAAACACCGGAAATAAGGAAAGATAACAATAACGAGATAAATTGCCTGGCAGCTGATTGCACATCGAGGAATGACGAATGCGTGAGATCCTAGTAAAAATATGTGAATCATTGAATAATTGACTGGATGTATGGGTACGTCTGCGGCTAAATGAGAGAAAGAACAAAAACAAAATAATGATTTAAAATTAAAAATGGGTCAAACGTAGAATTTTTTGAACATACCAGCGAGAGTAATAAAATTACAATTAAACAGAGATAACAAATTATGAGAAATTTTATGTGCGCGAGTGCGTGTATGTGTGTGTGTGTGATGATCAAACAAGAGTGTCAGTGCCATGTCAGATTGTCATCTAGTGAGAGTTTCAAATGCAAAGATGAAAGAAAAAACACAAAATATGGGATAAAAAAAAATTAATGTCTGGTTACTAACTGCTGTCAACATACTACTATTACCTACTATTATCACTATGATTATAACGGTTTAATATTCATATTATATTACGTTTATTACTTTACTTAAAATCTGCAAAATTCGCTGGATAAAAACCGAAAGCAAAAAGAATATTAAAATGAAAAAAAAAGTAAAAAAAACTACAATTTATGAATATATTTAAATTTAAGTAGACGCGAAATTCCTGGTGCAGTCAGTCAGTCAGAGATTGATCTTGCTTGGCTGAATGAATGGCGGGCAGGTGGGATCGAGGGGGGTGGGTTAAGTGTGACAAAGTCGATTTTTGATCCAGCCAAGAGGGGGAGTGTGGTGAAACGCCTTCAATTACAGGCTAAAGAAAATTATGTTTTTTTTTCTTAAATATTATTTTTCTTTTTATCAATAGTTATCATTTTCTTTTTTGTTTCTATATATATTGAGGAAAGGGAGTGTTGTTTAGGCGATGACTGACGTTGATGGGTGATCACAATTTCTAGGTTTAATGAGTAGTCTAATAATTATTAAGTATATTAGCCGATTGATTCATAAAAATAATGCAATGAATTATAAAGTAGTACTGTGTGTTTATTGTCCAATCTTCACGATGAATATAACGAGCATTATTACTCATTAAAGGAAAAAAAAACCTAAGGGGAAACAACAAAATCAACACTGTTTGAAGCATTACGTTGCGCAAATTTCGTGGTTAATTCTTTTTTTTTTCATTATTTTTTTCTTCTCTCATAATTCACGAAGAACAAGAGAATAAAATGAAGTTCAATGACTTTTGTGGACCCTTCGCTTGCCAAAAGAATGGAGACAATACGACGAGCCTTATCCTCGTGGATGTGCTTAACCGGTAATTAATAAACCCGATTAGCAATATATATATTTTTTGTTTTATACGAGGATATTCAGCTCTCGTTATTGATCAATTGGCCTTTATATGTTTTTTCTTTCAAATAGTGTCGAAAATAATTGAATTAACTTGTTTTTTGTTCTCTAGCTTTGGTTATATAGCAATGACGAATGGAAGTTAATTGTAATCGCGATGAAATCGCCATGGGAATTCCCAGGGAAATCGAGAGAGAAAGAGAGTGTTCCGCCCACGATCAGCACTCTACAAAGAACTCAATCTAAAGATTATAAATGTATAGAGCTGCAGGTTCGGGTTGACATCGTCACAAAGGAGGAAAAAAAAACAACAATAGTTAAAAAAAATAAAACAAATTATACAGGGACTCTTGTGAATTGGATATTGATATTAAAAAGAAAAAAAAGTGAGTATAAAGCACTTTGTAAGTAGCGGAATATCCCATCATATCGATGAATCCTTTGGTGTTTTACTAGTGGATGAAAAATTCTAGCTGACGCGGATGGGGGGAGAATGCATCAGATATAGCAAATATCAATGCATGGTGCGCTATTAACTGTGAAGTTTTTCAAATTACTCCAATTTTTGTCCATGTGAAATCAAGCAAGGAAAGTAATCCAGGGACGATTAGTCCAAAAACCGAATGAGGATCGTGGACGGAAGTTCTTTGGGTCTTTCTAAATAAGAAAACGAAAAAAAAAAAAAATTAAAAGGAACAAAATAATAGAGAATCGTTGTTGCTTTACATGTTTATTCGCTTTAGGTAATATTAGTAATGGTGACAGAGCGCCGCTACATCAATTTATTGCTGCCAATCAACCACTTTGTACGAATACTTGGAAAACACGCAAAAAATTGAAAAAATGAAAATATGAAAAAAAAAACTTAAACATTATAAAAACCTGGTAAAACGATCGGATTATTTCATATACTTCGTTGATTCATTTAATTTCCTCAAACTTAAACAAAATATCCATTGCAAAATAATAACTCTATAATCAGTATCTTTTGATTTATTCATATGAACAATAGAGTAATGTGCATCAATGTCTTCCTGTACACACTAAATTCTCTTCTGCATCTCACGTTTTTGCAATTTTAGATACTTGTTTACGTTTTAAATTCAGTGGTCATTCATGCTAAATACTTACCCAAAAGCTTCATTACAATCTAGTATATATCATTGGTCTTCTTTCTTCACTTTAAAATTTTTTGTTTTAAATGTTCACTCTAATATTTTTCAATTAATCATCAACTATTATTGGTAGAAGATGAGGAAAAGTGTCGACTATTGAAAATCGTGAACAAATCAAGAATGAAGAAATAAACGTGCAGAAGATAGCGCACATGAGTTTAATTGATAAGACGATGAAAATATTGACGGTTGCCTTCAGGCCTTCATCCTATTTTAGGCATAGCATATTTTTCTAATATATACCGCAATATCGGACGAATCTTGAGTGGCAATATTGATCGAATGATGACAACAATGAGTTTAAAAGAAGAGATCATGCAAATTAAAACAAATCGTGAAATTATGTGAAAATGAGTTTTAAAAAAAAATTATGAATTGAGTAAAAATAAAGTTATGAATGAGATAATTGATAAAGAGAGAGTGAATGTGTATGAATGAATATGAAAAGGAGAAACAGTGGTAAAAATATAGAAAGAGAAAAATTGATGGACACTAGTAACAATATTTATGAGGAATAAACAATGGATAAAAAAAATCGATGGATTTATCAGTCGCACTTGTGCTCGACTGAGAAACTACAGCATAAGGACGTAACGATGCTTGTAATTATTCGAGAACAAAATGATATTAGTACGTCTAAGCGATTAAATGAAAACCATATAAAAACAAAAAAAAAACAAGTACCGACATTTGATATATCACCGATGAGATATCCTTCGGCAAGGGAACGTGTAAAGTGGAGAAACAACACTGCTTTAGTATTTAGAATTTCTTTCGTATTAGGTAAATGAATTTTAGACTAGAATATCTACATTAAAACTCCTAGAGCCCTTTCACTCTTCATACATTTTTCGTCTTTACAAAGTTCTTAACGATAAAGAAGCAACATTCATAATTATAGTTGACTATATTTATGTATATTTAAAGAAGAAAAGAAGAAAAAAAAATATATATATAAATCCATTCACCCTTAAAAGAAACCAATCCAATGGACAGAAATAAGAGAAAAAAAGGTCAAACATAACTTTCTGCATTTTTATTTGCTTGGTAACAAAATTGCTACAATAACCGATTTCTTTTCATTACGTCGTATGCATTTTTTATCCATGTAATAACAAATTATCAACTATTTATTATTTTACCGATGTCACCGTGAAGAGCATCTCATTTCGTATTCTTATTTTATGCAACGTAAAATTATCAAAAAGTAAACTCTCTTTGAAGCCAATGAAATTGAGTTTAAGTGCACTTTTTTTTGTTGGCAAGCCAAGAAGTAGTTTTCGTTAAAAAAAATGCAATTATAATAATTCGGCCATAATGAAAGTGAAAAATTGCATAGCCTACTTAACGAAAGAGACACACTCATAGCTGATTAACGAAATTCAGTATTGAATCTTGGAGCATGGAGATTATCCATTATTTGTTCATGTTTTCTGACTAGTATTCATTTTGAATATTTCGACGTGAGTTAGTGGTGGATGGTGTGGCTGTAAGATATTTCTGAAGCGTTTTTACATTGGTGTGATTTTGTAATTCGTGCTCGGTCTTAGTGGGACTCTGCACTGCTGGCAATGGTGGAGTTGAAGCTGGTGTGAGAATACCGAGTTCATGATCACACTCGATATCTGTTTCGGTGAGCATCGAACGATCTGACTTGATATAACCGTGATCCTCAATAGCTGCTACTTTAGCCTTTGGTACTTTTATAACAACTGTTTCTGCACGACTATCATTATTATTACCAGTCTTTGATCCTTTGGTTATATTAATCGAAGACTTCAATTGCAGGGCTGTACAGCCGTTGTGCTGAATTGATGCATGATTCTTCAAACCATACGGAGTTTTGTAGCTTTTTCCACATGAGCATTTGAAGGCTTTACGAATCCTATTAAACATTTCTCTCATATAAAACATTAAACAAAAAAATGAATACTGAATTGATTAAGTGAGTAAACATCATTTTTTGGGTGTCCACATGAAAAGCGCCCACTTACTACTGGGTTATGTACAGGGGATCTTGATTGCTCTTTACTTTCTAAGCCAAAACATTGGCCAATGGCATGGAAAATGGCTTCACTATAAAAGTTGATAAATAAAATTGATATTGTCAGTATTTGAATTTTTGACGGCTTTTTCGATCATCAGCAATTAAATTTGTCAGAACAAATGAGAATAAAATTCAAAGAAAAGTTTCTGCTCAAAAATATCTCGGAATGTGTATTTTTGGGACTCTCAGGATTACGAATTAGTTTAATTTTTTTCGTCAAAGAAAAATGAAGATTAAATAAGCGAGAATGACCAAGTGATGAAAAAAAATGGAAGAATTGTTTGTATATTGTAATGGTTTGATATATAAGACCACAAACACTGGACACAAATCAATATGTCATTTTCCTGGGGTAGATATTTCAGGATGAACATTACGTGAGGATGGACATCCGGTGACTGTTGTGAAATGAACTCAAGTTTTCGCAACTTTGTTAAAAATTGTGTAAATTTTTTCCTGAAGTATTTGATTGATGATGACCGAAATAAGACCAGACACTAAAATATTAACAACACCATATATGGTAAAAAAAAGTAATATGATAGTTAAAGTTAACATTGATTTTCACCTGGGGATGTAAAATGATCTCCAGTGAATATATAATGGAGCCAAAATGTTACCAAATGGGCCCTTTTCATAGAGACAGCCACATTTATATAATAACGGAGCTAGTCAAGGTCCGATTAAACCTTTTGCATAATTTAATTATGATTATAAATATCGTGGGCTGCTTATGAGGAAAGTGTTTTTTAATTTTTGGGAAATTCAGTACTAACAAAAAACATATATATATATAGACTGGGGGTAACTATTTACA